>CM023954.1:23169853-23211463 GCA_013407115.1 Glycine latifolia
TTGTCAACTCAGGGGGTAAATCTAACACGGATCAGACGAAGTTATACATGGATTATTTCAGCCCACTGATCTTAAAATCTAGCATATACTGTAAATAGTCAACTCAGGGGGTAAATTACAGTTTCAGTCTTCTTTAGTTTTTATTTGCAATTTTGTTTCTCAGTTTTTTTTAATAATTGAGGTCTTCATATTTAAAAAATTCATAATTTTGATTCAATCCTCAGTTTCTATAATTTTTAAAAATTTTTTAAAATAATTTTTATTTTATTTTAAGTGAATCTGTTAGATTTATGATGCAATCTAATTAAAATAAAAGAATTAAAACATATAAAAAATGAGAACTGAACCAAATTTACAAAAAATTCTAAAATAAGAGATCGAAATCGTGAATAAAAAAAGACCAAAATTATAAATTAGAGAGATTAAAATTGTATTATATTTTTTCTCCTCACAATTTTAATACAAATTCATTAAATACTAAATTCTTACGAGCTCAAACTCCACAAATTTGATTTAAAGGCCACGTAAGTAGCTAACATTCATTTTTATCAATTTAAAGGGATGTATGCTAAACATTAACTCGATATGTACATCCAGAAGGGGACCACGAGTTGTTACCATAAAAGAATAAATTAATATTGGGTAATCCTGAATTGTGTCGCGTAGTACTCAATAGTTGAACTTTATTACGAATTAAATTGTAAATCAATTTATTCAACTTGGTGAGATGAGAAGGAATGAAAATAAGTGGTTTGAATATATCAATATTCACTTTAGTTAAAGATATTAATTATCAATGATGGTTGGTATAAGTGGTAGTGACTTGTATTTCTTAATCTTAATCAAGTGGTCTAGGGTTTGAATCCTGAGTGACCCTTGCATATGGAAAACATCTCTGATCAATAATAGAATAAAATCTATTTTGAATCATATTTAATGGATTTCTTGGTTCGGACTGGAACATTCCAATTTTCTAGATTGAAAAGTTTAGAGTAAAAGTAGCTTGTGTTTGTTTCGGAAAAAGTACGCAGTCTAGGAAAAAAGTGGTTTAGATTTAGAAAACCCTTGGTCAAATCATTAGTCAACAAAAATCAACTACAAACTAGAAAGTTAAAGTAAGGAAATCTCTCATTAATGACAATTTTGTAAATAGAGACTTTTTAAGCTAATATGAAAGGTTTAGACTAATTAATAAAGGTTTAGAACACTAATGAAGGTTTAAAACTAACTCATACAATTCCACATACATGTGCTAGAGCTTACTTTAGTTCTAGAATTTATGTTTCCGTCTTTTCTTTTGAGGAGAGACAAAAATCCTCCATAATTTGGTGTGGTATTTGGTAAAGATGAGGATAGTGTAGAGTTGTGTCATTGTAAGTGGAGTGTAGAGACGTATGGGTATAGCCACGTTTATGTTCAAATGTCGGCAATTGTTTTATTTATCTAGGTCTTCATCCAGATTTGGTGACAAGTAGGCCAGGGTCCCAACACGCAGTTGGGCGAGCGTGGCGGGCAAACACCACCCAGGGGTTAAGGATGCAATTGGAAAGTTGGAACATAGGAACATTAGCGGGTAAACTGAGGGAGTTAGCATATGTTTTTGCCAGAAGGAAAGTGAAAATTGTTTGCTTGCGAGAAACTAAGTGGGTTGGAGAAAAGGCCAAGGAAGTTAATGGCACCAGTTTCAGGTTGTGGTATACAGGTATAACCAAGATTCGAAATGGGGTTGGAATTATGATCGATAGAAGTTTCAGAGATAAAGTCGTTGGTATCAAAAGGAAGACGACAGGATTATGATGATTACGCTGTAGTGGGTGATTTAATTTTGAATATCCTTAGTGTGTATGCACACCAAGTTGAACTACAATCAAATGAAAAGAACCAATTTTGGGAAGACTTGCAGGAGGTTTTGAGAGGGATACCACGGGAGGAGAAGACTTTCCTAGGAGGAGATCTAAATGGTCATGTTGGTAAAAATAATAGAGGTTTTGATAGAATTCATGGAGGTTTTGGCTATGGGAAGAAAAATAAGATTGGAGAAGATATCTTGAATGTTGTACTAGCCTATGATTTGATGCTAGCAAACATATTTTAGCGAAAAAGGGAGCCCATCTTATCACTTATCATAGTGGCCAAAATCATAGTCAAATTGATTTCTTTATGGCTAGAAGAGAAGATAGAAATTCTTGTATTGACGCAAGGTCTACCCTGGAGAATGTGTCGCTATGTAACATAAGCTACTAGTTCTAGAGGTTTGGTTCAACAAAGTACTTAATATGAGGAAGAGGGCTCAAGACCCAAGGATAAGATGGTGGAAGTTAAAGGAGGAAAAATAAGTAAAGTTCAAGGAAAATATGTTGCGTGAAGGATCGTGAGAGTCTATTGGAGAAGCAAATGAAATATGGAATAAGATGGCTATATGTGTCCAAAATGTGGGAAGGAGGGTGCTGGGAGAAAGCAAAGAAAACATAGTGGTGGAATGGAGAGGTGCAGGAGACAATTAAACAAAAGAAGGAATGCTTTAGATCTTTGTATAAAAGTCCCAATGATGAAAACTTGCAAAAGTTTAGAGTAACGAGAAAAAATGCAAAGAAAGCAGTGCATGAAGCTAGTGGAAAGGTTTTTACCGATTTGTATAAAAATATTGGGAGCAAGGATGGTGAAAAAGGTATATACAAACTTGCAAAAATGAGAGATAAGAAGAGTAAAGACCTCACCCTAGTTAGATGCATCAAGGATGAAAATCAAAAACTTTTAGTAAGATGAAGATGTAAATGAAAGATGACTAAACTACTTTAACAAACTTTTTAATGGGATGACAACAAAAGTGAGGTGGACTTGGAGGACGCTTATGATGATTTGAATAGAATATTTGTGCGCAGAATTAATACACATGAAGTTAAGAAGGCTTTAAAGAGGATGAAGAATAATAAAGCTTTTCAATAAGATTCTTCAAGCAAATAAGATGCCTGATGCTTTGAGGAAAAGTATGCTTGTGAGTATTTACAAAAACAAGAGAGATATCCAGAATTATTCTAACTATAGAAGCATTAAGCTCATGAGCCATACTATGAAGTTGTGGGAGAGACTTATTGAACATCGTACCATGGAAGCTATTTTCATGATGCGGGAATTAATGGAAAGGTATTGAGAAAAGAAGAAAGACTTACATATGGTGTTCATTGATATTGAGAAAGCATACAATAAGGTCCCAAAAAAATTTTTATGGTGGACTCTTGAGCAGAAAAAGTACCATTAAAGTATGTTAATGCAATCAAGGATATGTATGATGGGGCTACCACGTGTGTGAAATCTTGTAATGGAACATCAAGGTATTTTCTTGTCACAGTAGGTGTACACCAAGGCTCGACTCTTAGTCATTATCTCTTTGCCTTAATGATGGATAAACTAACAAAAGATATTCAAGAGGAAGTATCATGGTGTATGTTTTTTTGCAGATGGTGTTGTGCTTATTGATGAGACCAAAGACGATTTTAATAGGAAACTTGAATTGTGGAGAAACACTCTGGAGTCTAAAGAATTCACAATAAGCTAGAGCAAGATTCAATATATGAAGTGTGAGTTTTTGCTGGTGATCAAGATCTCGTGCATATACTTGGTCAAGAGGTACCAAAGAAAGATATTTTTAGATATTTGGGATCAATTTTGCAAAAAGGATGAGAGATTGATGAGGATGTAAATCATAGAATTAAAGCAGGGTGGATGAAATGACGAAGTACATCTGGGTTTTTTGTGATTGCAAAATTCCCTTTAAGCTAAAAGGAAAATTCTATAGAACAACTATAAGACCTACAATGTTATATGGAGCTGAATGTTGGCCAGCACATAGGCAACATGAGCATAAAATAGGGGTGGCGGAAATAAGGATGTTAACATGGATGTATGGTTATACGAAGATGAATAAGATAAGAAATGAATATATTCGATGAAAGGTAGAAGTAGTACCGGTGAGTGAAAAGATGAAGGAGCGTAGATTGAGGTGGTTTGGGCATGTAATGAGATGACCCCTGGATGCTCTCGTAAGAACAAGAGTTTGTTACTAAAAGCTCGACCAAAACTTACTCAGGGAAAGGTAATTAAACAAGACTTAATAAAGTGGGATATAGATAGCTAGACGATGTGTCTTAGGACAGAGTTGAGAAAAGCTATAAGCTTGGTGGAGGGTTAGACCCTTTATTATCTCTATCTTCCAAACAGTCCCGTTTTAGTTCTTATCCTCTTCATTTCACCCCTCCTTCATTCACCCTTCTTTTCTTTTATCTATATTTTCTTTTCTTTTGTCTTATTTCCCTTTTTTCTTCCCCTTCCCTTCCTCTTTTTTCCTTTTTTTTATTTCAACTTCCTCGTATCTATCATTGAGTTCATCTACCACCGATCCCAATTAACTTGGGTTAAAGGTGTTGTTGATGTTGGTGTTGATGTATACATTATAAAGCGCAATGTAAAAGGTTTTCCTAGGCCATTAATGAATATAAGCAAGGAAGTATTTGCCCAAACCGTGGACCAATCCTTTGGACAACCTTTGATCCCTATGGCAATAAATTGAACTACTGACTTGCGATGTACATAATTATTTTAGTTGCCCCCAATATGTATGCTGGAATCATTCCAAAGCTACAAAATGTCGCGTCCAAAGAAGTAAGGATTTTTGCTTACCTCAATTTTTGAAGTATTTAATGAAACATACAGTACATGATAAAATAAATAAATTTGTAGTTGCATCTAATCAGGTAGGCGAATCTAAGCCATAAAAAGCAACTCTTGTGCCAAATTAAGCATCTAAAATCATTACTATACGAAAATCTCAAAAAAAGAAAAAGAAATGGAAGACAATTTTCTTAGATATTTTTCTAATCATTTTAGAAACTTAAATTAATTAATAAAATATAACAAAACTATTCAGGCTGTTGCTCAAGAAATAGTGTAGTTATACGTGTAGTAACTTAATTGATAGGTATTTAGCTTAATTAAGTAATATTTCTTAATTGGTGTGTAGTTATACATGCAGTAATATTTCTTAGTTGACTTTATTTACCTATATGAATAATTAATTTTTAATTAGATTTATTATTTGATAATTGCCTATATGAAAAAATTTTAACCATTTTTAAACTTTTTTATTTGTCTCTTACTCTCAGGTTCATAGGTGTGATTCTGTTAGGTGATCGCTTCGTTACTTAGACGTACTTTCTATTGTTCAGGTTAGTTGTTTTTATTTATTTATTGTAGTTGCTTAAAATTTTGTATTGTAAATGTGTTAATTATATTTATGGTTGTAATTATATCATGTATATTCCATGCCTTGTTCATTAAGAAACTCAAACACTATATATGTGATTTTTGTCTTCACCTAAAACATCATCAAAATTCTTGCTACTAATAATAGATGATCACTCTAAGATTATGTATGTGATTCATGAATGTTCATATTTTTTTGCTTAAATATACAGAACATGAACTATATTCCTTCAAATCGTCGTTGGGTGTACGATAGATGTTATAGTGGTAGAAGCGGTTTGAAAGAGTCTTTTGTCGAAGGGGTTGAAGAGTTCGTAAGCAAAGCTAGTCAAGAAGATTGTTATCACAATGATGAGAGGATCATATGTCCTTGTGTTAAATGCAATTGTACTAGGATTTTCGAGTATAGACTTGTGAAGGTTCATCTTTACAAAAATGGGTTCAAGCCTAATTATTGGATTTGGACTAATCATGGTGAAGAGATGTCGCATGTTGACTTAAATGATGGCAATAGTTACATGGATGCATCAACTAGTGCAACATATATGGCTCAAGTTGAACAATTTATTTTAATGGAAGAGATGGTGTGTGATGCTCTCAGGCAACCTGAGACATTTGAAGCTCTAAACTCAAATAATATGTAAGAACCTCCAAATGAAGATACTCAAAGATTTTACAATTTATTGGTGGAGGAAAATAAGCCATTGTATAAAGGGGAATCAAACTCAAAATTATCAATATCCGCAAGGCTTTTAGCTTGCAAGTCCAATTGGAATGTTCCTGACCAGTGCTTAGAGTTTATTTCAAAAATGCTTTTGGATGTAACACCTATAAAAGAGCGTTTGCCAAAAAAATTTTATGATGCCAAGAGGTTAGTATCGAAGTTGGGATTGGAGGCTAAGAGGATTGATTGTTGTGTGGATGGTTGCATGTTGTATTATAACAATGATGAAACATTAGCTGAATGCAAATTTTGTAACAAGCCCAGGTATCGTGCTAAGACTGTTGGAACAAGTAATAAAAAACCAGTTTTAGTTAAGACATGTTTTCTCTACCTATAATACCAAGATTGAAAAAAATGTTTGCATCAATGCAAACTGCAGGCCAAATGACATGACACTATGAGAATAAAAGATGTTTGGGCATGTTACAACATCCCTCTAATGGTGAAGCCTATAAGCACTTTGATCGAGTACATCTAGATTTTTCTATTGATCTGCAAAATGTGCAACTTGGTTTATGCACAAATGAATTTAACCCATATATTCAAGCATCGGCTTCACCTTATTCTTGATGGTCCATCATTGTTACCCCATACAATCTTAATCCATAATTATGTATACGTAAGCCTTATATGTTTTTGAGTTATGTAGTACCAATCTCATTTAATCCAACAATTGGTATTGATGTTTATTTACATCCTTTGATTGATGATCTGGAGACGTTGTGGAATGGCGTTCTGACTTACAATGTTTTAAGAAAGCAACCTTTCATGATGAGGACAACTTTGATATGGAGCATTAATCATTTTCCTGCTTATGGCATGTTGTCTGGTTGGGGGACACATGGTAGATTGGCATGTCAGTATTGCATGGAGGACATAAAGGCCTTCTCGTTGGAAAATAGGGGAAAAACTTATTGGTTTGTGATGGAGGTCCAAGGCAAGTTAAAGGTCTAGAAGGAGAGCTTGAAGCACTTCCTTTGGTGAGCTTTAAAGGACCAATGACAAGAGCTAGGACTCAAGCACTTCAAGACCACATCAAAACTAACTTTTATCTTTTGGACAAGCATGAAGAAGCACACCAACTCAGTGGAAACATAAAAGAAGTGCTCTCTGTTTTAATAGATTACCAGATACCTGTAATAGATTAACAACATATTGTAAAATAGTTTCTGATACCTATAATCGATTACCAGATGCCTATAATCTATTACATAAGCATCAGGAAATTATAAAACTCTATTTTAATTGATTACCAGATAGCTGTAATCGATTACATAAGCCTAAAAGTTGTAAATAACTCTGTTCTAATCGATTACAAGTGCGAATTAATTGATTAGTTCAGCTTAAAATTTGCACTGCACATGTTGGGTCAGCCAAAGGTCATTTTAGGAGAAGCTTGCACTTCAAGTTTCATTTGGGATTCATTTCAATTTACATTTTCATTACATTTAGTGGCATTTGATGTGTAATTTCGTAGCCTATATAAGCTAGTCCAAAACTGGTTGTAACTAACTTTGGCTCATTAATACAATTCTGAAAATTGTTGTGAGAGTTTCTCTCTTGTTCTTGTTCAAGAACTTCTTGAGTCTTATCAATGGCTTCCCAATGCTATTATGGTGATTCTTCCTAGACTTATTGGAGAGCTTCTCCATGGTGTCTTCACCTTCATCCCTAACTTTTCTTCCATCTTCCATTTCTGCAATTATAAACCTCTAAACATCCTCAATTCACAAGAAGTGCTGGAAACTGGTGTGTTTTTGAAGTTTGCTTGAAGAATGGTTCCATTGCAAGGTAGATTTGGGAAACTTCATGTCTAATGGGATTAGACATTACATCATGTGGTATTTAGAGCCTAATCCTTGTGGAGTTCTTCTTCAAGTTCAGTTTTAAAATTTTTTCAAAGGTAAAATTCTGCATCAAATCCAAAAACGAAAATTCATTTCAATTCCTTGTTTCTTGTTGTTTTCCTTTGATTCTTGGTGGTGTGGGCTTGTTGTGTGTTCAACCACAAAAAATTAGTGTTTTATTCAAGTTCTATGTGATTTCATGTTCTTATGTTCTTCATGTGTTCTTGATATTTTTCTAATTTTCTAGTCTTGATTCTTGTCAACTTTTGTTTGTAGTGTTTTTTGTGTTGTATGACCACTTGTTTTGATTCTACTCTCATGCCTAAACTTAATTGAGTTGTTAGAAGCAAATTTTACAATTGTTATACATCATAATTTAGTGATTCATTGAATTTCTTTAAGAATTTTTGAACTTGTTCAAAAGAAAAACAAAAGCTGATTTTTTTGTGTGAAAGAAACAATCTAAAGCAAAAGAAAAATACATCAAGTGATATCATATTGGTACTGCCAAAGACATTATTGATTAGTGGCTGGAAAAAGTGAAAGAAAAATAGAATTTAGAAGCAAAGTTACAAAATTTCCTTTGAACAACAAAATCAAGTGAACTTGTATGACATGTAAATTTGATGAAATTTGGCTTCTAGCAATTGAATTTACTTGGCTTATCCTCGTGCAGTTTGGTACAGCCATAGTATTCCTTGAGTTGTCTCATTAAATTCCAATTTGAGTTGTGCTTTTCTAAATTTTTGCTTTGTTGCTTGTCTCTTAAAATTTCCAAGGTTTTGTCTTAGAGTTTTCCTGTTCTTTGGACTCTTGAGTCTAGCCTAGAATCATTTCCTATTTCACTATAGTAAAGAGGCTTGATTTGATTACAAGTTTTTGCTTAAGAACTATAGAGAGGAATAAGAGTGGAAAAAGGTAAGAGAGAACATTATAGAAAGAGCCTAGACTAAGTGTGCAAACACGAGTGTGAGTGGCAAACACTTAGAGAGTGGTGAAAATTTCCTTATATACTTGTGTTTTTGCTAACCAATTTTTTTGAAGGATGAGTTCAAGTGGAGGAGAGGCTTTGTCACCTAGGACCTCTAGATTGATCAAAGCCATGACAAAACAAATGAAAGACTTGCAAACCAAAATGGATGCAAAATTTGAGGAGCTACAAAGGGAGACCCAAAGAAGGAATAATCCCATGGGTAGTGTGGATGGAGAGGCTCATAGTAGTAGGAGGTTGAGTGAGTATGCTTCTTCTCATGGAGAAAATTATTAGGATGAGAGGAGTGAAAGGGAGGATAGGAGAGAAAATAATAGAAGAGAAAATAGGAGATACAATACTATGAGGCATAATAGAGATGATAAAGATTGGAGGTGAGGAGAGAAGAAAGAGAAGGGAGGAATGAAGGATTGAATGGAGTGAAAATAAAAATTCCAAAATTCCTTGACAATAATGATCCTGAAGAGTACTTTGAGTGGGAGATGAAAGTAGAACAAATTTTCTCATGCCAACATTTTGATGAAGAAAAGAAAGTTACTTTAGCAACTTTAGAATTTGGTGGTTATGCTTTGATATGGTGGAACCGAATTCAAGTGGATATAGGGAGGATGAGGAGACAAAGAGTAAATTCTTGGGATTACTTGAAGGCATGCTTGAGAGGAAGATTTGTTTCAACTTATTATGCAAGAGAAGTCCACAACAAGCTACAAAGACATTTCCAAGGTTACAAGAGTGTTGATGAATACTATAAGGAAATGGAATTAATGATGATAAGGGCTGGAATTGTGGAGGTTCAAGAAGCAACTGTGGCTAGGTTCCTTCATGGATTGAATAGAGAAATTCAAGATGTGATGGAGCTACATTCTTATGCTACAACTGAGGAGCTAGTCCACAAAGCTCAAAGGGTGGAGCAACAACTAAAAAGAAGAAAAACTTCCAAATTCTCCAATGGGGCTGCAACTTCCAGCTGGAAGGACAAGCCTAAAAGGGAGGTTTCTCATGAGAAAAATAAAGAAGAAAAGGTGGAGAGCCCAAGCAAAAAAATTATGGATCCAACTCCTAAAAGATCAAGCAATATCAAGTGTTTTAAGTGCCAACAAGAGAACTATGATTTTGCTTGAGGATGGAGGCATAAGGAGTGAGTCTTCAAGTGACTCAAATAGTTCTTCAAGTGAAGAAGAAAAAGAACTCACACTAGTGGAGGCCGAAGAGAGTGATCTCTTGATGGTAAGGAGAATGTTGAGCAATTTTTGCCTAGAAAAGAGGAAAGTCAAAGAGAAAATATTTTTCACACAAGGTGCTTAGTTGAAAAGAAAGTGTGTTCACTTATCATTGATGGTTGGAGCTGCACCAATGTGGATAGTACAAGACTTGTGGAGAAATTACACTTGCCAACCACAGCATCCAAAGCCATAGAAGCTACAATGACTTAGTGAAAGTAGAGAAGTGGTGGTACATTCTCAAGTGCTCATTCCTATTTCTATTAATGCTTATCATGATAATGTTCTTTGTGATATTGTTCCAATGGAGGCTGGTCATATCCTTCTTGGTAGGCCACGACAATATGATAGAAAAGTGATACACAATGGCATAAAGAACACTTTTGAGTTTGAGCACTTAGGAAAGAAAATTATTTTGAGATCTTTGACTCCTAGACAAGTGTGTAAGGATCAAGTGAAATGAAAGAGAAAATAATTCAAGAGTTGAAAAAAAATACTGCACTTGAAAAAAAATTCTGCATAAAAAAAGGCAAAGAAAGTGAGCTTCCAAAGAGAAAAACTAGTGAGAAGAAAAGAAAAGTGGAAGAAAATGAGAGCAGAAAAATTCATGAGATTAAAGAGAGCTTGTTCTTGAGTGAAAAGCAAGTAAAGATAGTGTTATTAGCAAGAAAACCTCTTTATTATATGCTTCCTAACTCTCTTTGTTTACATGTTGAAAAAGAAAAGACTAGGTGTTCCTAAAAGCTTTTTGAGAGGACTCTTCATGAGGGAAGCTCATGAGAACAACTTGGTGGGACACTTTGGTGTAGGTAAAACTTTGGCTATTTTACATGCACCTTTCTATTGATTACATAAGTGTTATAATCGATTATATCAGCTAGCGCTTGCAAGACTCAAGGTTGTCCGGGTAAGGGAACCAGTAGTTCTCAAAGAAAAGGTACGAGCTCTGTCGAGTAAGTAACCCGATAGCTCTATTTCCGAGAAGGTACGAGCTTTGCCAAGTAAGTAACCTGGTAGCTCTATTCTCGAGAAGGTATGAGCTTTGCCGAGTAAGTAACCGGGTAGCTCTATTCCCGAGAAAGTACGAGCTCCGCCGAGTAACGAACCTGGTAGTTCACAAGGAAAGGGCTTGGACTTAACAGTTCTAAAGAGAACAGTCCATCCTGAGTAAGGAACTCGGTATACAGACGTCCACCAACAAGGACTAAGTTACGTCCTGCATGCATACATGCATGCTACGTAAACCGCTCAACTCGGCCAAACCATCTCGGTAGCGGACATCACAAACAAAGGTTTGACTCATATATGCAACTCTACCAACCCTTCCCAGCAGCCGATGTCACAAGCAAAGGTTTGACACATATATGCAACTCGGCCAACCCTTCCCGGTAGCCGACATCACAAACAAAGGTTTGATGCATATATGCAACTCGACCAACCCTTCCCGGTAGCCATCATCACAAGCAAAGGTTTGACACATATATACAACTCGGCCAACCCTTCCCGGCAGTCGACGTCACAAATACAATAATGTTTTAACTTGTGTACATGTGACATACTCAACCTGACTTACCCAATCTGGTAGTCGTCTTCTTCACAAACACATCTCGTAAAAACTTCATCAATTTATTTCACACAAAACACCATAACACATATACATACTGCATCTCAACCATGATATCTAAAACAATTATTAACACAATAAACTCCCCTTACCTAAATGAGAGTTCTTTTCGTAAAATCTAATGTAAGCTTTGTCCGAACACAAATTCTTTATAACAACGAGTTAAGCTCCGATCACAATTTTCCTCTTATCTTAGAGGCTTTCTACTACAGCTACGGTGGTTCTCGAGAGTTTAAAAGTAATACAGAGGGTTGAGAAAGAAAGGATTCTGAGTGCAAATGAGTTTAGAGAGAAAGAAAAGAAACACGCACATAAGTGAGAATGAACATACTTTCGTTTCATGCATAGCTATTTATAGGCGGAGATACTAAAGTAAGTTGCCAACTTGCGTGCCTGAAAAGCTGCCATAGCCACCATGGTTGCCAACTTGCATGACTGAAAAGCTGCCATAGCCACCATAGTTGACGCTGTGTACGAGCAGCTTATCCTAGCCCACAAAATTGACTTTCTCAAGCACAAATACCAATACAACACACTTATAAACAAATTGCAAAATTAAATCAAACAATTAAGCAACATAAAAAAATGTTTATCTTAGCAACTAAAATTTTCAGGATGTTACATCAGGAAATTATGAAACTCTGTTTTAATCGATTACCAGATAGCTGTAATCGATTACATAAGCCTGAAAATTGTAAATAACTCTATTTTAATCGATGACAAGTGCGAATTAATTGATTACTTCAGCTTAAAAACTGCACTGCACATGTTGGGTCAGCCAAAGGTCATTTTAGGAGAAGCTTGCACTTCAAGCTTCATTTGGGCTTCATTTCAACTTACATTTTCCTTACATTTAGTGGCATTTGATGTGTAATTTTGTGGCCTATATAAGTTGTTCCAAAAATGGTTGTAACTAACTTTGGTTCATTAATACAATTCTGAAAATTGTTGTGAGAGTTTCTCTCTTGTTCTTGTTCAAGAACTTCTTGAGTCTTATCAATGGCTTCCCAATGCTATTATGGTGATTCTTCCTAGACTTATTGGAGAGCTTCTCCATGGTGTATTCACCTTCACCCCTAACTTTTCTTCCATCTTCCATTTCTGCAATTATAAACCTCCAAACAGCCCCAATTCACAAGAAGTGCTGGAAACTTGTGTGTTCTTGAAGTTTGCTTGAAGATTGGATTCCATTGCAAGGTATATTTGAGAAACTTCATGTCTAATGGGATTAGACATTACATTAGTTTGACTGTCATTGTAGGCTCTTACCAAGTGATCATGCATTTAGGAGGAACAAAAATGCCTTCAAAAAAGGGGAAGTAGAAAGGGATGAGCCATCACGTATGTTGACACCTACACAAGTTTGGTGTAGGGTTAAGGATTTGCCAAAAGTCACAAAAACTAGTATGTCACCACCAACAGTACACAAATATGGGGAGTGACATCATTGGAAAAAAAGTATCTTTTGGGATCTTTCATATTGGAAAGATAATTTGTTGCAACACAATCTTGATGTTATGCACAACGGAAAGACTTAGAGATGAAGTCAGGGGCTAATGGGAGGTTGTTAAAGCCAAAAGCAAATTACACTTTAATTGTAGACCAAACTAAGTTAGTCTGTCATTGGATAAAAGAACTAAGAATGCCAGATGGTTATTCTTCCAACTCGGTGATATGTGCCAATGTTGATAAGGGAACCATGCATGCGATGAAAAGTCATGATTGTCACGTATTTATGGAGTGTTTACTTCCTATTGATTTTAGCTGATTGACGCCACATGTCTTAAATCCACTTATTGAAATAAGTCATTTCTTAAAAGATTTATATTCTACAAATTTGATGGAGGGATGACCTGAGTAGAATAGAACAAAATATTACATTCATTATGTGCAAGTTGGATAGAATATTCTCCCCCAATTTTTTCGATTCAATGGAACATCTACCTATTCATCTGTCATATGAAGCTAGACTTGGTGGACCAGTCCAATATAGATGGATGTATCCATTTGGAAGGTAATGAACTCATCATTGTATTTTATTTAAAATTCATTTCTTTAATGCTCATCAATAATGACTTTGTTATGCAAATTTGTAGATTCATGGGCGATTCTAAATGAGCAATGAAAAACAAGGCCAAGGTTGAAGGATCCATTTGCACGTCTTACATTATGAGACAACTTATTTTTGTTCCCATTATTTCAACAACTTTATGTTGTCGCCACGCAATATTAGGAATCAAATTGCAATTGATGCTGGAAGGCGTCCACCAATGTTATCAGTGTTTGACCAATAAGGTCGTCCTTTTGGGAAGAAGTTCATTCGCTAGTTAACAGATCAAGAGAAAGACTCATCCTATGTTCATGTGTTGATTAACTATGCCAAAGTTAAGTTATACCTTGAATAAGTTGGAGAGATATAGCATTTAAGTTTTAATAATTATTGTTGTCAATTGCATTATACTCCAAATATTGACCCCTCATACATTATATTTGGGCAGTTCATTCTTGCAATCCCAACAAATAAGTGAATCAAATGGCTCTACTCGTAATCTACATGCAGATTTTCCTACTTGGTTCCAAGAATAAGCATGTATGCTATAGTTTATTTTATTTATCTATTTTATGCTAAATAATTTTCATGCTCTTTATATTTGTAGGTAATAAATGAGCCTATAAATGTGACAAACCAACACTTAAAGGATTTATCGTATGATCCTATGAGTTACGTTAAAGAATGGCACACATAATTTGTCAATGGGTACAAATTCAATACTCAAGCATGGACTAAGGGAAAGAAAATGATAAATAGTGGGGTTCACGTAAAGGGCCTTACAGAAGTAGGTGCAGATGATTTCTATGGGGTCATTCGACATATATATGAGCTAGAGTATAATACTACAAGCTATCGTAAGCGAGTATTTTTATTTTATTGTGATTGGTTTGATTCAACAAGTAGAGGAACGAGAGTTGATCCAAAATATGGCACTGTGGAAATTTGAATGGATAAAAGATATAATCTGTTTGACCCATTCATCAATGCACATAATGTAAGGCAAGTGTATTATGTGCCTATCCAACAATAAGAAGGGATAAGTGTGGTTGGTGTGTTGCAATTAAAACGAAGCCAAGGGGTTACATAGAAACCAATAATGTACAAGATGATGTGCCTTACCAAGTAGAGGAAATGTCACATGTCAATGAAGTCATTAAAGTTGAAAGTATTTATGGATTGCAAGATTTAAGAGGTGGTGTTAAAGAAGTGGACCCTGCTAATCTGTTGACAAATGAAGGACAATAAAATAATTTGAATGAAGAGTCAAATAATTTTGAAGAAGACAATGAAGGGGAATTAGAAAATGACTTTGAAGTTTACAATTCTGAAGAGGATTAAACATTGATGTTTGTTAGTCAACTTTAATGTTTGTTATTAGTATCATCTTTGTTTTGTTGTTATAGTTGAACATTTTATTAGTGTGTTTTATTTTTGGTGTGAAATGGAATTATGTTAGTTATATAATTTTCCCCATTCTATTTGATTCATTATTTGTAAATTATTTTTCTATATATAGATATGTCATCAGGTGGTGCTGACCCTCCTCGACCCTCGTCACATGACAATAGTGGGAAAGGGACAAATGGAAAGAAAAAATGATATATGGTTAAACTACTACCACCTAGAGATAGTTTGGTTATCATTTACCTCATCCCCGTCTATTGTATTTATGCCAATTATATCTTCGAATGTTGCACCTACATCATCTCCACCTCCTACTGAAGGTAGACTATCTCCATCTCTGATTGATGCACGTGGACCATCCCCGGTACCTACATCCATACCATGCCCATCCCCGGTTGTAGCGAACATGCCTATTGATGAAGACATTCCAAATTTTGCCATGGAAGACCCCCCTCGGTCAATGATCGTCCTACAGTTACACTTATCAATGAAGCGTAAGTATTAAAAAATTTAAATAATTATCATTATATATCATACATCATTTTATCTTTTAATTTTTCATGAATTTTTATTATTATTTAGGTTTCATCCATTTAAGGTTGCCGCAAAGGCTATCACATTGTCCATTAGGCAACAATTTGTTAAACCATGGCCTACATGGGGAGCAATTCTAAAAGATCATCACAAACTCTTTTTCCAATGCTTTAAGGTAACTTATTCACCTCTTAATGAATTAATTCAATGGCTGAAAGGATTGCTCATGTTTCAGGATTTTTTTTTTTCATTTGAAAATTGAGTAATGCTTTTTATGTTGGAAATAAGATTGTAGCATAACTGAAACTTTGATAACAACCAATACGTCCTTTAGACTTCAAAATTATATGTATGCGAAAATGTGTTGTTTGTCTATGTTTGGTTGAATCTAGGAATCTGAGAGACTAAATGTGACGTTGTATCAGAAGGAATTTAATTGTGATGATAACTTATCTATCGTATTGTTTTTGGCTTAATTGATGGTTTTAATATTCAAAAACATTGGGAGGGAAAAAGGTTTTCTTCAAGTGATTATGATGTGGTTGTTCCTTCCACATGTTGAACATCATTAATGGCTATCAAGTGTGAACATCAATCCAAGGACTTACATGATTCCAAGCATGCAGTATCTAGTATTCTCTGTCATATTTTTTTTAATGTTTTACCAACTATCCAAATACTCATGAGAAAACATTACGTTTGCAGCCAGACTTCAATTGGAAGTTTGACCAACACACACCTATCCCAACAAATATTGAATAGTATATGATATTCTGATTGTATCAGTAATTAATTACAAGTTTACAAACTAGACACAACTACTCCGATTATGATTGTAAGGAGATACTTTAATTAACTGAAAAATGAAAATACCTAACTTGGAATACAACAAATTGTAAGAAGTTACATGATGAACTTCCAAAGTATCTAAGTCAAATTACTACTACAAAAATTGACTATTACGACGCGCCAACAACGATGGTTGGCAAGAAACTGTCTTTGAAAATAATAGTGGCAATGTTGCAATTAAATTCATTAATAACAAAGATGGTTTTCAAATAACTTTCTTAAAATTGTAAATTTAAGAATGGTGATTCAAAAAATCGTCGTAATTAAACACTATACAAATATGGATTGTAAATTTGTCTTTTACTTATCATTCTCGCCTTCTCTCTCTCTTATCGGGCAACAATGACCCTTTCCCTACCCTGTGTGTCTCTTTTTTTATTTTCCTTCCAGTGTATCAAGTGAAACCCTAAATTCTCAATACTCAGCAGGCCATTCTTCTCCATCTCTCATTACGATAGCCCTGTCAATCGAGTAGGTGATTTTGGATTAGCAGTATCTCTCTTTTTTCTCCCTCTCGTCTCTTTTTGCTCTCGTTCTCATCTCTCACGTCTCTTTCTCGTTTATTCTAAGTGTTGTGGGATTAGGGGGTAGCGATTATGATGAGCTTACGACATATCTGAGGCTACGTAATTGGGGGTGAAGGAAGGTCACGGGGTTGTGGTTATGGCACAGAGGGGTTACGGGGTTGTGGTTATGTCACAAAGGGGCTATGGGGTTGGGGTTACAAGATGGTTATGATGGGTGAAGGGACACTACGAGGTTGTTTGGGTTGAGATTATGGCGCAAAGGGGTTGGGAGTTTTTTGGAACAGAGGGGTCGAGGTTACAAGGTTTTCTCTTTGTCTTGCATCTGTCTCTGTTCTCACCTCTCTCAATTTCTAATTTCGATTAACATGTGGTCGTACAACCCCAAAATCAATAGCATTGTCGCCACTGAGATTGTTGTTCCGTTGTTGTTCCTTTCATTCGTTGAGTGGTGGTTTCATTGTAATTATTTTATATTTTATATTTTATTTTTCTTATAATTATTTTGGCTGTGATCTGCAGATAAGGTTTTGGATGCTGCAGAAGTTGTTGGAAGGAATGTCATGTCCACTTCATCAGTTGTGACCACCCGCCTAGTTTCACATAAGTAAGTTCATTCTCTATTCAAGTATTCTTCTCATCACTAACATAATTGTCTAGCCTCAAATGATATAGGAAATGGGTACCTCCTTCTTATTGCCCACATGGAACTAGAGTTTATAAGAACAGAGCTCATAGCCTTTTGTGAAAGTAAGTTTTCAATAATAACTACAAAAGAAAAAAAAATATAGGAATATTAATAAACTGACTTTACTAATTTAACTATTTATTTGTTAATTGTTTGACTATTTTATCTGAATTTTTAAGATTCCAGATCAAGATATGATTTATTATTAGCGAGAATAAGCATGGAACTATGGTTTTAAATATCTAAATTCTTAGTTGATCTTGTTCTGTCATTACCAATTTTCCACATTTCAACTATGGGAAATATATAACAACAACAAGTATGCAGTTTTTTAGGTTATAATTCTATAAGAGTAGATTGGAAAACTTATATTTAGCTTATAAGTCCATAACAATAAAAATTAGAAAACCATAAAATTTAGATAAACTTTATCATTTTGTTATGTTTACATTTTACAATGAACCAAGGTGATTTGGAAACATGAATCCTCTCTTGTGATTTAAGAATTTTATAACTGTGTTATGTGCTGTGATTTTTTAAATTTCCAGCGATAAGAGATAATTTTTATCACTATTAGTAGTGCATGATTTGTATGGTAGAATTCTCCTATACTTAAATAATAGTGATAATTCTCCTATACTTAAATGAAGCACACCGTTCCACTTTTGCATGTTTTCAAGACTGTAATTTTCAGCCTCATTTTTTTTTTTTAAAACCAGTGTAGTGTTGTGAAGGAAAATTGAAGTTTTAGTAAAAGAAAATATATTAATGCCTGCTACGGGAAATTTAAACGATGGTCGACTATCCGAGAATAACAAATATGTCATTTCAAGTGTGATAGCAAAGAGAGATTCTGTGGCAATGCTGGAGTTGTTGTGACAACATATAAGGTTGTTCCTTATGCATAATGTCTTGACATGATAAACAGGTGCATGTGGTTCTGGCCCATATGTTTTGTAAAGTCATCAGTATCACTAAATCTCATCGTAAACTTGGGCTCACAGGTACAACATTTTTGCATTAGTTTAATGTTATTAAGAGTGAGGTTTTGACTGTTGAAATTGTAGCTACACTTGTCGGAGAGGACGAAAGGATAACAGATCTAAACCTCCTGAGTGGTCCCATGCTGTAGGAGGAAAATTCGTTAGATCTAGTAAAAGGTGGATTTATTGCAAATGTACAGTTTATGGAAGTATGGTGTCCGATGACAACAAAGTTTTTTGCCGAGTATTTGAAGAAAGAGAACTCCAAGAAGAGGCAGGTAAGGCCATTTAGACCACTCTAGATATTTGCAATAGAAAATTTATGGAGTGATTATGAAATACGGGTTCTGCTGATTTTTTTTATTGGTCAACGTTAGTTTGTTATTTGTTAATTTTTGTTACTTGCTTGAATTCACTCATCTTAATTGATGATCTTGACACTGCAAGCACTTTATGTGATGAATCCTAATAAGTTCAGAGCATGAGTTTCTCAGAAATTACCACGAAAGGGCATGTGGTGATAAATTTATAGTCTCTACTGATAATTTGTTTTCTCTCACTGAGTATGCCAAGAAACTTCGCAAACCAATGATATATGGTGCTACAAGGTGTTGAGGCCATATATTGACTTTTTTATTTATTGGAAGCTGTGATTTGAGGTCTTCTATTTTAGAACCTTATTTTTTGATATGCCATGTGTACAACCATGTTTAGATGGATCCATGAAGCCGATACAATATTACTCAATTGAATTATCAGTGGGACATTGTATCCAACAGGGGTCTAGTTCAAGAATTATCACATATAGCAAATGGTCGTGATTCCAACAACTGTGTCTCTTTACTTCGAGTCAATGTAAGTTCCTGCTATATACATGTATGTACTTAATTGTTGGCATATATCTCAAGAGGTGGCTTCATTTGTTATCTATGCCGAAGAAACACAATGCTTCAAAACAAGGGTCTCAAAGCCCCAACTTTTCTCAAAACTGGCACCACTATTGTTGGTTTAGTTTTTCAGGTTTGAAATCATTCCCTCGTTCTTTTCATGTCTATTTAACCTAATTTTATCTTATTATCATATATGTATACTGTGCTTTATTTGTTTTTCTGTGTGTTTATCTTCACTCTTTTTTCTTTGCTTCTTTATTGTGATTTTTTTATACCAAAATTGTGAGTGGGTTCCAATGGAATAATGGATCCAGACGCAGGATGTGCAGTTATGGTTCGGCTTGGAATCTTGAATGAATTAGATAATTTGTTTTGGTAGATAGATGTCTGGCCTTGTGAGGTTTCGTTGTGCGCGTGAAGGAAATTCACCTTATGTAAATGCTATAAGTTTGGTTGAGTTGGCTGTAAGTGTTTGGGAGCATTTGCTTAGGTTGTGAATGTTGATTTTTTTTATTTTTTATGTTAGGGCAATAGTTGGTTCTGAAATTGTGCATTGTTTTATAGCAAGAGAATATGGGGAGCCTAGTCTGACTCTGGGTATCTTGATTTGTATGTTTTGAAAATCTACGTAACTGTTTTTTAACTCAATTGCTATCTGTAAGTAGTACTATTAGTCTATTACTACTCTCTCTTTTCTATGAGAAATTTGATTGATTTTTTATGCTAAAAATATCTTAAGTAAAATGTTAATTTTTGTTCTGAAGTATATGGATGTTTTTCCTTTAGAAACTATTGGGAAAGAAATAAATTAAGTCATAAAGCTCCTGCATTGATTTATAAATTTTGTAATATATAAGTGGCAACTTCAATAACTGCTAATAATATTGACCTCAGTGGTGGATATTGAGCATGGTTGAGCTTTTTTTCTTGTCTACATTGTTCTATCTAGCTGGGGAACAATCAACGAGGTTGTCATTTTAATGTTACAGCTGTGGTTTAATATGAAGATTTTGTATCATAAATTTGAAACCTAGTTGCTCCGTCTACAAAGTACAAATTGCTTTCTTGTGAAACAGTCCACTAACTGGGAATTGTATCATTTGGTTTGTGCTATTAATGAGACTGTTCATGGCAATATTATCTATTCCAAACAAAGTTTTTTGACTTCATATGTTGATTGCATATGACTGCTCCGGCAAGCACTGTGGCCTCGGCGCACACATCTCCTTCGTTCGATCGTGCATCATTCTGATTTAGTTCAGTCATTAGATTGTGAATGTAGCCAATGTTGCCAAGCACCAGCAGGACCCTGATTTAAGCAAAGTTGTGGTAAGGAACTTGATTTAGTTCAGTCATTAGATTATGAGGGAGTTTTTTATGCTTATTGATGTTATAAATTCTCTCTACTCTATATCAGCGTATATGTGCTGTGGATTACTGTCACGGTACAGGTGCATCATTCATATATTACGTTGTTCCTTAGTTTCCTTTGTTTCCCACTTACTATTCAAAAAGAGACAGCAAGTTAATTAACATTATTATTTTTACGTACTATGCCTTTTATTGATTACTATATATATTACAGCCGTCAAATTTGTTGCTGGATGCTAATGGAGTGCATAGATTTTGGAATAAGTGCACTGCCCCAACAAGTTAGAGTGAGTTACATATTGGTGACTAATTTTTCAAAAAAAATAAATAGGGCATTTATATATGGTTCAGTTGGTAATTAATTATATTATTGTTAATTAATATTATAGCAAAATGGGCTGCTTCACACAGGATGTGGTACGCTAGATTATTGGTTTTAGGGGTGTGCATTCGGTAGAATTGTTTGACTGGTCTCAAGTGAATCTTAACATACGTTGCAATTAGATCTTAACATCCCAGTGTACAGTCCTTTGACTGGTCTCAAGTGAACACTGCAATGTTCATCACTACCCATGCTGCTTGTTTGCAGCTTTGAGACATTAATGGAAAGCTCTAATACAAATTAATGCAATTGGTACCCAGAAAAGAACAAAATGTGCACAGTTCATAGAGGTGGAGAGAGAGAAAGAAACTACTATTCTATATCGACTTATTGAGATTTTAAGAGTTTAAGCATTGTCCACTACAACGAGCTTCCAAAAACATACTCTGCAGTATCTACACTATTATTTATAGCAAAGTAACTCCTTACTACCTTCATGACCGATGTAACTGCCTAATATTTCTTCTAGAATAACTTAACAATTATCCCTCAGTCTGGCTATTTCAGATAAATGTGAAGGCAAAGCTCTCTACTTCTCGTATCTATTTACCATTATGATAAAAACACCTTTTTTATACAAAAATTAATTCCTCTGGTAGCATGAAGTGAACTGTGAACATTTTTTATACAAAAATTAATTGGCACCAGTGCAACACCTACTTGACACATCAGGGAGAGATAAATATAAAAGACAAATAATTTTAAGAACAATAAATAATATGATATGATGAGAAAAGAGAGTTAAAAAAAATATTAATATAGTGTTTGAAATGGTAAAGTTTCTATCAGTCAGGGATGAATTCAGAAAATTTACTTAGTGGGAGAAATTTTTTTTTTTAAATACTTAATATATTTGGTAGTTTCAGATAAAATACTGTATGAATCTTTTTTCTTGTGAAATTTAAATTTTCTTGTGAAATTTAAATCTATTATTTATTTATTGGTTTATTGATTGAATGGTTTTTTATTGTGATAGGGTGATGTAAGAGGGTGGTTTTAGTGGGCCAATTCCTTCTAGGGTTTCATTTATAAACAACCTCACAGACTTGTAAAGTACGGTGTTTTGATTGCAATCAAGGTTTCAAAATTTAATTTGCTCTTCTGTATCCCTTTAATAAATTCTTAGAAATATTTTATTTTTCTGTTTCTCATTCTGGTTTTTTACATTTGTCCTAAAATCAGTCTTCTGCATTCACTGTCAGTCCTTCATCAGAGAAAACATGGAACATGCATACTACCTTTCCAGAATATTTTGTTGCTCTTGCCACTATTGTTGGATCAGTGCTTTTTGCTGTAAGTTAATCCTATATCATATGTTGCTTGGGTAAGTTTATGGATTTATCTCTACTACTTTCTTTCAATTATCATTTTTTTCCTTGTGAAAGTGTGTGTGAATTAGGATATTGTGTTAGATGTTTTTGACTCCCTAAAAAATATAGGATTGGCTTATCCCATAAATGGTACAAAAGCATAATCAATTATGTTCTTATCAAAATATGGAAATTTCACGTATGAGTTGGACGGGATCCAAGTGAGTTCTACACTCTGCACGTTGAATGGTGAGTCAACCTTGTTAAGAAAATGGACCTACAAAACAAAGGAGAGGACTTTGACGCTCAAGTAAGTAACTTAATTAAAGAAGAATAATTAAGTGTATAAGAGTGAAGAGTGTTTCCGAGGGTGTCTCAGATGAATAGTAAGTGAATATGGACTGATCAAGAGATGAGTAAAGGTTAGAGAGAACTTGTATTTATAGCGTGGAGTATGGGCTTGGGCCTTTGTTTGTTAATTAATCTATTGATAAGATAACAGATAATTGCAGGTAGTTATGTAATTTAAATAGAAGATAATGTGTACCTTGTAGATATGTGGTTACTTGTAGATAGTAACAGCTTGTAGATAATTAGAGAGATAACAAAAGATAAGGTGGTTGCACCATTTTGAATGATAAGGCATAATAGATATGCTGTTGATATGGAAATATTTACGGTTCACGTCCACGTTCCTATAGCAAGGCTGACAGGGGGGACGGACGGACTTGTCTTCATCGTGTCAAGGTTGACACTTAAGGCGAAAATGTACATGGTTACTGTAGCAAGGTTGACACGGAGGGTGAACACGTATACAATGACTCCACAATAATGTCTATAATGACCCTAGGATAAATCCAGGTTCGTATGACCGGGTGTCACAAAAGGGGTGTATTTTGGAACTCGGATAAGAGGGGGTGTAGATAGCACCTTTTTAAAATCGGGATCGGGTTGTATGTTAGTTTTTAGGAAGATCGGATGAGCAACTGGGTAGTGATCTCGGTTGAGCTTGGAGGAGCTCGTATATAGTAGACTTGTAAGAGCTACCGAGTAGGGAGACTGGAAGAGCTCGTAACCCCTTTTTAATAAAGTTACCGGGTTGGGAACTCGGACGAGGTTGGGAGGAACCTTGGACTTGTGAAGTACCAAGGTAGGAACTCAGAATAGGTTGGATTAGGTAGGATGAGGTCGGAATAGGTTGGATTAGGTCGGATGAGGACGAAGGACGAGGGAACGTAGGACGTACTATAGTACCAAGGACGAGTTATTATTTAATTGATTACATAAGTATTTGTAAGCGATTAAAACAGGCAGTATTTGCTTTTTAACCCGGACTTAGCCTTGTTACACGTGTTGGTTCTACATATTCACTTTACACAAGTGGCACATGTCGACTCCCTGCTGGTTGTTTTGACGTAGGAAGATCCTCATATTATGATATGACGCGTGTCAATTTTCAGGCTATATAAGATATGCACGAGTGAGATATTTCAGTAGTAACCTTATTCCCACTGCTTTTGCTAAAACACTTTATCTCTCTTGTCCCATATTTTCCTCCATTGTTAAAGTGAGAAAAACTTCTTAGATAACCATTTCTGGACCTAAACACCTTCACATCCAATGTGAGGATTGAAGAGAATCACCTTATAAAATAGTTTCCACCCTTTGTTAGTTATAAAAACCATCAGGCGAGGAGATCATTTCTTCAAAGAAAGTGCAAAGTTTCAATCTTTAAGAGTTAGAAGGCACGTTAAGAATATCCAAGCTTGGAGAAACTGTTATCTAGCTTTCCTTGTGGGTTTTAAGGTAAGATACGTAAGTTTCACCGTATCTTTTGAGTTTGGTTATAAGAGGAAAAATGACCCATATAAGTTAGGGTTGGTTTTGGGTGGTGTTTCTTTGGAAAAGTATGCTTAGGAGGTTGTTGTGATGAAGGTTAAACCTTGAAAGTTAACTTTTCTGGGTTTTGGGTATTTTGTTATGCCCGGATAGATCTTTGGGGAGTTTACAAGTCACTTGTTGGTAGTTTATGCTTGAGATCTGGAAAAGAACTGGGTTCTTTTCATGGGACGGTTGAGAACCGTTCTTAATATCTTCTGTGCTTGGTGTAGGGCTTGATAAGGAAGATATCTGTGTTCGTGAACACGAGGCTGAGGAAGTCGATGCTGTGATCAGAGAAGGTAAGCTCTCTGTTCTTGGGAGTTTGTTTCCTTGATTGTGTTCTACCATACTCCTGGGGAGTGATGGTTGTTGGATATCATGGTGCATGTATTTACATTGTGTGTTACTGCTTTTTGATTGAAAACATACATGTAATGGAGATGTGCATTGGTTGACTAACTTGTATATTTGGATATACATTTGTACATGTCTGTGCTGGAAGGGCACCTTGGTGGAATTATCATGTGGAGTCTGTGGTTTGGGACCTCAGGTCAGGGTACGTGATGTGTACTGGCTATCTAACTTGTGTATCTTATATGCAATTGTGTATGTGCACTGGTTGGCTAAATTGCATATTCGTGGTGGAATGGCATGTTGGTGTGGTTATGTGTATGTGTTGTTTTATTAAAGGCTGGGTTGACTATGTTATTATAATGCCAATATAAATGCTATGTACTGTGGAAGTGAACCAGGGGGAGGTGAGACTCCAAGAACCCTGAGTTTACTGAGATTGTATCTCACCCCGGTTAGGGATTATATTTTGATTGCAGGTGATAGCCAAAGGGCGGAGGACGAGGTCCTGGGTAAGAGACCCGAGTAGGGGTTGTTCGGTGGATATCAATCGACAGGCCGGGTAGGGGTTGACTTGTAATTGAGGATCCCGAACAAGAAGCCGAGGCCGGGTTTGTGGATGCGGATTTTGGAAGGCGGTCTTTTGCGAGTCTAACGACTCACTTTTATTGTGTTTTGTAGCCTGGTATGGGTTTGTTTTGTATGTTGTACATTATGGAACAGAACTCGGGTATCGGGATGTATATCTAAATTCCATACATAATGTTTTTAGTTATGTTGTATGACGTAGATGACGTCTTACTTATTTTCATGTTTCCGTGTTTACTTAGTAACGTTAAGTATTTACTGTGCTTAAAATCATATTATAATGTTAATGAACCGGATGCATACGGGGTCGTTACAATGTCCACGTGTAATTTTACCTATTTGTATAGTACAAATTACTTCCCAGGTCATATTTACTTTTGAAAACTACTTAGACTATCTGCTGATCTTTGATGTACTTTTGTTTTACATGTTTCATGGTTATTGCATTCCTTATTATTTCTTTCTTTATTTGTTTAGTTTTGATATTTTATTCTACTTCCTAGTTGGTTTAGGCCTTAAAATTGTTAAATATTTTATTGATCTAGTTTACTTCAGCTATCTGCTCCTCTGGAGAGTTTAATTAGCAAAAAACTATCAAATAAGCATCCAAAAGCATATGAATGGTTTTGGACCAAGCAAGTTCCACATATAGTGACATCCTTTGTTAATAAGTTTGAAGGGGATTCTTGCATTACTGCTACCTTTGCCTTGTATGTTTCACCTTAAAATTTGTTTATATTGACACATTAGCTTTTATATTCCTATTTCCTTCAAGCTTTGTTTTTATTCTTAAAGACAATGCAGAAATGACCTTTTAATGGATTTCCCAAAATCTGGAAAAAATATGTCCCTAGATTTAAAAAGCCCAAGTAACATATCAGTTCTCATGCTTGCACTGACAAGTATTGCTGTAATCACTAAACTTGGTTTGCACATAGAATTTCTTGTTCATTTTGGTCCTCAAGCCGCATCACGTGGAGAAAAAGTTGAGCAAGGTTCAAAAGGGGTTGTTTTCTGGGATAATATTGCTCAGAGGAAGCTGCATCAAGCTTCAGATAAAGAGAGAATATGATTACGACTGGCAACATCTGAAAGTATAGAGGTTAGTTATTGCTATTGTGGTTCAGATTTTCTAGTCTTGACTTGTTTAGTAGTATTGACATCTGTTGAGTTAAAAGGAAGCTACAAGAGGAATTGAACCAAGGTTGAAGACTTGATTATGTTTTAGCTTTTTACATGCCCAACCATTTTGAAGGCATTTGTAATTTGTTTAAGTGGTTCAAGTTAAATGCCTTGTGATCTTTGATTAGTATGTGCATTCTCATGATCATGCATACATGGTTTTTAAGTTTCAAAGAAATGAAAAGGTTTTACAAGAAGTTAAGTTCTCAAAGGCTAAGTTCTTTAAAAAGAAAATCTTACTGCTTTAATTGATTACACAATCAATTTAATCGATTAAAGACATTCAAACTTTTCTGGAAAAGCCTTGAAGAGCAGTTTAATCGATTACTGGTTTCTTGTAATTGATTACAAAGTGTTTTATGAAAAACCATACATCACTGGTTTAATCGATTACCTCCTTTTGTAATCGATTACCCGAATTCATTTTTCATGATGTTCTGATTTAATCGATTACTGAACGGTTTAATCGATTATTATGTTCATGAAACCATTTTCAGAAAGCTGATGAATAGTTTAATCGATTATCCAGTTACTTTAATCGATTACATATGGCAATTTAATCGATTACGCTAGCGGATTAATCGATTATTGTCAGTTAAATCTATTTTATATAAAGTTTGGTGAGTCTTTTTCTTATAAATAGACATTTGAACGATTTACTCTGTACAAGAGTGACTTACCCAAAAAGTTTCTAAGCTCTCATAAATGCCCAAATTACTGTTTAACTCTGAGTTCAAACATTTTGTGTGATCAAGATTTCTGAGTTTTTTAGAGAATATGTTTTAAAGAAAGAAGGTTTTCAAGATTGTGATTCTGAGCTATTATTCTTTACAACCTGAAGAGTGTGGTAATCTCATTTCATTTCATTCATTCATATATGAAAGATCTCAGGTTGTGTTTATCTTGAACCTATCTTTTTAGATGTTCTAACATTTTTTTTTCTGTTGTATTGAGATATATCATTTGTTTCTTTTCAAGCATGCTAGAGTAGGGTTCTCTAGGGTTGAGATTCCGAGTAGGGTTCTCAGTATCTTGTGATTTGTATTCTAATACGGTTTTAGAATCAGTATCTTTGTCTAGTGTTGATAAAGAGGTCACTTGTAATCTGCTTGTAAAAGATCTTTGATATAGTAATTACTCTAACCTAGTGTGGGTTGGAAGCAATTGGATGTAGCCTCCAAGCTTGAGAGGTGAACCAATATAATTGCTTTGTGTTCTGTTTAGATTTCTGTATGTTTCATTACATGTCTTTGTGAAGTCAAGTATTATTATCAAAGAAACATTTTTCTGTCATTGCTTTCATAACTAAGGTTTATCTTGGGTGAAGAAAGATTTCTGGATTTGATAAAGGTGAACTTGTGATACGATCCTAAGTTTTAATTCCGCAATTTGTTACAAAATTTTTAAATTTTCAGTTTGAACCAATTCTCCCCGCTCTTGGTTCATTTGCAATGTATTCATAGTATTTTCAATTGGTATCAAGAGCTGCTTCTTGAAAGATATTCAAGATCACTTTCTTTTTAAAAGAAAATGAATACTACTCAAATAACCTTTAGAGATGGAGCTTCTCTCAATCGTCCTCCAATGTTTGAGGGTGAGCATTTTAGTTTTTGAAAAAATCGAATGCAAATCTTTATTCAACCCAATGATCCCGGTGCATGGAATGCAATTGAAAAAGGCCCTTTGGTTCCTATGAAAACTATTGATAATAAACTGGTTCCCAAAGAATGGGATGAAGTGACAGATGCAGAAAAGATGATTGTGCAATATGACTTTAAAGCCAAAAATATGATAACATCTGCTTTGTCTTCTAATGAATTTTTTAGAATTGTGAGATGCAAGAGTGCTAAAGAAATGTGGGAAATGCTAAAAGTAAGTCATGAAGGTACAGACGAAGTAAGAAGATCAAGGAAGCATGCCTTGATTCATGAGTATGAAATGTCCAAGATGAACAATACAGAAACCATTTCTCAGCTACAAACAAGATTCACACATATTGTCAATCATCTTCTTAGCCTTGGGAAGACCTTTGATACTAAAGAATTGAATATCAAAATCTTGAAGTGTCTCACAAGGCCATGGCAACCAAAAGTCACAGCTATCAAGGAGTCAAAAGATCTATCCAAGATATCCATGGCTGCATTGTTTGGTAAGCCACTTGAATATGAAATTGAAATGTTATAACTAACCAATACTGAAGATGCAGAAAAGAAACATAAAAGCATAGCTTTGAAAGCTGCACCATCTAAGGTTGAAATAGAAGAAGATTCAAGTGAGGAAGATGAAGATGACAACATGAATCTAATTGTCAAAAAATTTAGCAAATTCATGAGAAGGAACAAAAACAGAAAATTCAAAAAGTTCAACAACAACAACAAAAAGAATGACAACAACACCTCCACCAACTTTACATGCTTTGAATGTGGAAAGTCCGGACACATTAAATCTGAATGTCCAATCTTCTTAAAGAAACAACAAGGTGAGAGGAAGATTAAGAAGGAAGGAAAGCCAAAGAAAGCCTACATTGCATGGGAAGATAATGAATCAACAAGTTCTGAATCAAGCAGTAAGAATGAAGAAGAAGAAAATGTATGCTTCACTTCAACTTTGAGTGATGATGACTACTCAAGTGCTAAATCTGAGGTAAGCTCTCAATATGATAACATTGTTGATGCTTTTCATGAAATGCATGATGAGACTCAAAGGCTAGCTAATTTGAATGCTAAAATTGATAAACTACAAGTCTCAGCAGCCCAAGTTTCATCCAACAGAATGCCACCTACCACATGTAAGTATTGCCAAGGTGAGCATGAATCTAATGAATGTCCTATATTAGTAGGAGCTGACCCTGTGCAGGTGAATGGACTGTGGTACGATCAAAGGCCTCAACAAAATTTTCAGAGAAATCAAAACAATGCCATGGGGAATAATTTCCAAATGAGAATCCAAGGTGGTGGTTTAGACTATAAATCTAACAATTATTTGCAGCCTCCACCTATTCCACCCAAGGAACCATCAGAGCTGGGAAAAGCCATGTTGCAACTGTCCAAGACAACTAATGAGCACATCCAGGCCACCAATGCCTTCACTAATGAGACTAGAGCTCATCATAAGAACCAAGATGCCTCCATTAGAAATCTTGAGAATCAAATTGGGCAATTGGCAAAACAATTAGCTGAAAGGTCTCAAGGATAGTTTCCAAGTGACACCATTGTGAATCCTAGGGAACATGCGAAGGCAATAACTACTAGGAGTGGAAAGACACTTGCTTCTCCAGAAATTCCTAAGGTAAGTCAAAAAGAAGCTGAAGAGGAGAACACCTTAAAAGAGGCAACACAAGATGTAGAAGCATCCTCAAGTAAGCGAGAGAAAAATTATACACCTTCAAAGAAGCCTATGGATTTCTCCCGCTTTGAGAAGCCTCCTTATCCGGTGAAAAGCAAGCAACAAGCACAAAAGCAACAGTTTGCTAGGTTCTTAGAAATGTTTAAAAAATTGCATATTAACATTCCATTTGCTGAAGCTTTAGCTAATATGCCAAATTATGCAAAATTTATGAAAGAACTGTTGTCTAGGAAACATAAATTGCAGGAGTGTGAAACTATTGCACTCATTGAAGAATGCAGTGCCATAATACAAAGAAAGCTGCCACCAAAGCTCAAAGACCCAGGCAGTTTTAATATTCCAATTGCAATAGGGAACATTAATTTAATGCCATTATCAGTTTGCAGGTCCTTGGGAATCACTGAATTAAAACCTACAAGAGTCTCCCTACAACTTGCAGACCGTTCTTTAAGAAAGCCTACAGGAGTTATTGAAGATGTTTTGGTAAAAGTAGATAAATTTATATTCCCCGCAGATTTTATAGTTTTGGACATGGATGGTGAAAGTGAAATACCACTTCTCTTAGGTAGATCATTTTTAGCCACTGCCAGGGCTTTAATAGATGTAGAGAAAGGTAAACTAGAACATAGGATGGATGATGAATCTATTACTTTTAATGTTTTCGATGCTATGAAAAATCCATTTGATGAACATGATTGTTTTAGGCTAGATGTTTTGGATAATGTGATTAGTGCAGGTCAATTTGAGGAGGAAGAGGAACTTGAAGAGGTGCTGGAAATGAGAAGCCATGAAACCATACAAGAAGAGTCAGAAATAGCCATGGAGGTGCTGGAAAAGAAAGAAGATGATATTCTAGTTGGAGCTTCAAAACTGAAGCTGAAAGAATTACTGGAGACCTTGAAGTATGTGTTCCTAGGTGAGGGAGAAACATATCCAGCTATTATCAACAAAGGGCTGGAATTTTATGAAGAAGAACAGCTACTGAAAGTGCTCAAGGAACACAAAACCGCTATAGGCTGGTCCATATCCGATTTAAAAGGTATTAATCCTTCCTTTTGTACTCATAAAATTCTTATGGAAGATGATATGAAACCAGTAAGGCAGCCACAAAGGAGACTTAACCCCACTATGAAAGAAGTGGTAAGAAAAGAAGTGGTTAAGTTGTTAGATGCAGGTATGATCTACCCAATTTCAGACACCGCATGGGTGAGCCCAGTCCAAACCGTTCCCAAGAAAGGTGGGATGACAGTCATTCAAAATGACAACAATGACTTGATCCCCACAAGAACAATCATAGGTTGGAGAATGTGTGTAGATTATAGAAGGCTTAATGATGCAACCCGCAAAGACCATTTTCCACTTCCTTTTATGGACCAAATGTTAGAAAGGTTAGCTGGGCATGATTATTACTGTTTCCTAGATGGATATTCTGGGTATAATCAAATTCCTGTAGTACTAGAGGATCAAGAAAAGACAGCCTTCACTTGTCCCTTTGGAGTTTTTGCATATAGAAGAATGTCTTTCGGACTATGCAATGCGCCTGCAACATTTCAAAGGTGCATGCTTTCTATTTTTTCTGACATGGTTGAGAAAGGTTTAGAAGTATTCATGGATGACTTTTCTGTTTTTGGCTCTTGCTTTAATTCATATTTAGATAACTTAGCCAAGGTTTTAAAAAGATGTCAAGAGACAAATTTAGTGTTAAATTGGGAAAAATGTCATTTCATGGTAAGAGAAGGAATTGTGTTAGGTCATAAAGTTTCTGAGATGGGAATAGAGGTTGATAGAGCTAAGTTGTTAGTAATTGATAAATTACCTCCCCCCCATTAATGTTAATGGTGAGAGAAGTTTTCTAGGACATGCAGGGTTTTATAGGAGGTTCATTCAAGACTTCTCCAAAATTGCAAAACCTCTCAGCAAATTGACTGAAAAGGGAGTAGATTTTTGTTTTGATCAGGCTTGTTTAGATGCATTTAATATCCTGAAAAAGAAACTTACCACTACACCTATTTTAATTACCCCTGATTGGACTTTACCATTTGAACTTATGTGTGATGCTAGTGCCTATGCAATAGGTGCTGTTCTAGGACAAAGGAAAGAAAAGCGTTTGCATGTAATATATTACGCTAGTAAAATTTTGAATGAGGCACAAGGCAATTATGCCACAACTGAGAAAGAGATGTTAGCTGTAGTATATGCTTTAGACAAATTTAGGTCTTACTTGATTGGTTCTAAAGTCATTGTTTACATTGACCATGCAGCTTTAAAGTTTTTAATGAATAAGCAAGACGCAAAGCCACGTTTGCTGCGTTGGATGCTTTTGTTTCAGGAATTCGATCTGGAAATTAAAGACAAAGCCGGAGTGGAAAACAAGGTGGCAGACCACTTGTCAAGGATTCAAGACAAGAAGTTGCAAGACAGTCCGGAGCTAGAAATAAATGAATCTTTTCCTGATGAAGGAGTGATGGCAATCTAAGTCAGCCCATGGTTTGCAGACATGGCTAATTACAAGGCTGTGGGTGTGATACCTGAAGATTTAAATTGGCAGCAGAAGAAGAAGTTTCTCCATGATTCTAAAAGGTATTTGTGGGACAACCCTTTTCTTTATTTTCAATGCACTGATGGGGTAATTCGCAGATGCGTAACTGAGTCTGAGGCACCTAAAATCCTTTGGCATTGCCATGCCTCGGATTATGGAGGACACTTCGGAGGAAATAGAACAACACAAAAAGTCTTGTAGTCCGGTTATTATTGGCCAACATTATTCAAAGATGCAAGAGATTTTGTGGAAAAATGTGATCGCTGTCAAAGGACGGGAAATATTTCTCGAAGGGATGAAATGCCGCTAAATAATATCCAAGAAGTGGAACTGTTTGATGTATGGGGAATTGATTTTATGGGACCTTTCCCTAAATCATATTCCAATCAATACATCTTGGTTGCAGTAGATTATGTGTCTAAGTGGGTTGAGGTTGTGGCTTTACCTACCAATGATGCAAAAGTAGTGGTTTCGTTCCTGCGGAAGAATATATTCACACGCTTTGGAGTACCGAGAGCCATAATCAGTGACGGGGGAACACATTTTTGCAATAAACACTTTGAAAGTTTACTTGCCAAGTATGGAGTCAAGCACAAAGTTGCCACACCATATCATCCCCAAACAAGTGGACAGGTAGAAATTTCTAACCGTGAACTCAAAAGAATTTTAGAAAAAACTGTTGGGAATTCCCACAAAGATTGGTCCAAGAAACTTGATGAAGCATTATGGGCATACCGAACTGCATTTAAAACACCCATAGGTATGTCTCCATTTCAACTTGTGTACGGTAAGTCCTGCCATCTTCCAATTGAGTTAGAACATAAAGCATTGTGGGCAACTAAATTCTTAAATTTTGAACTCTCTAAATCTAATGAGAAACGTTTGTTGCAATTAAATGAGTTAGACGAATTCAGGTTAGCTGCATATGAGAATGCAAGGATATATAAGGAGAAGATAAAGAAGTGGCATGACAACAAGATTCGCCTCAAAGAAATTGAACCGGGACAACAGGTTTTGCTTTATAATTCTCGCTTGAGACTTTTTCTAGGTAAGTTAAAATCTCGATAGTCTGGTCCATTCTTAGTGTGCAAGGTTTATCCCTATGGCACAGTAGAAATTTCTCCTCTAGATAATGACAGGCCATTCAAAGTGAATGGGTGTAGATTGAAACCTTATTTTGGAGGTGAAGTGGATAGGAATGCAGTTTCCATTCCACTAAATGCATTGGATGAATAACAATTGTCCGTCAAGCTCACGACGTTAAACAAGCGCTACTTGGAAGGCAATCCAAGCATTCACTTTTGTTATTTTCTAATTTTGCAAGTTTTTAATTTAGTTAGTAATAGATGCTTAGTTATACTCATTTAATTTTGATGAATTTTTGTTGATGTTAAGATTTTACATTTAAGTGTTAAATTGAAAATTTAAACCTTCATTTTAGATTATTATTAGTCCATTTGGTTCAGCTTAGGTTTTTAAATTGAGAAGAAACTCATAAAAAGCATTGAAGAGCATTCGAATTACTCACGCAGATCGTTTTGGTTATGGCGCTAGTCGCGCCACCTATTCGAATCAACCCAGCCCCAATTGCAAATTGTCACGCTGATAGCGTGAAATCTCGCGCTAGTCGCGTCAGATGGGCGAACTCAAGAGTCACTGCTCTATCTATGGCGCTGATAGCGTGGTAATCCATGCTACTCACGTCACTTATTCGAACTCAGGTAACATAATTGAAGATCTCACGCTGATAGCATGAACATTGACGCTACTCGCGTCATCCATTCAAACCTGGAGTTCAATTTTGAGTTATTTCACACTGATAACGTGGTGTCCAGCGCGACTCGCGTCATGTATTCGAACCAGAAGGTCTTGATTTAAGTTCTCACGCGAATCGCGTCAGTTGACCAAAACTAGATGACTCTTCTGCATCATTTCACACTAATGGCGTGAGACATGGCGCTACTCGTGCCACAAGTTCAAACCAATTATCCCTGTTTTATTCATCCACGAGGTTAGTGCCGCAGGTGGCGCGAGTCGCGCGAGAATGCCAACTCAGTTTTTTTAAAATGGACTTTCAGAACCCAAATCGCACCTCACTGTTGCATTCCCTAATTCTTCCCAAATCCTTTCCCATTCCCCAATTTCCGTTCAATCTTCAGCCTACACCAAGCCTTAAACCTCAGTCTAGGGTTCCCTGTTCCCAAATCCTTCATTTCAAATCCCTTATTCTTGAGAAGCTTGGAGTTTTTGTGGAGCATTTCATTTTTCTTCCATCTCAGCACATCAATGGCGGGTGATAAGGTTAGTGTTCTCAACCTCTTAATGTACATTGCACATGGAAGGCACAAGGGTGTGAGTTTGGGCAAGTCAGTTGCAGAGCATCAATGGCAGAATCGCGACCTCACGCGATTAGCACGAGACATGGCACGAGTCGCGCCAGCATGCATAATTCCTTTTTGATTTTGATTTCTGAACTTGAATTCTATACCATGCTTCAGTTAATTGATATCTTATTTGCTTGAATTAGGGTGTGGTATGTTGTTCATAGAAATGCTTGGCTATATGTGGTGCTTAGTTCTATTAGATGTAACCTAGTCTTAATAATGTAGTTTCATGATAACCATTGGATTGAATTGCATACCCTAATTGTGTTGATAACATCATTGATCAATAAGTGTTGTTGAAATGAAGCATGACCACACTTAGAGGGACATAGTGTGAATTGTATCTCTGAATCCCACATTGCTATTGCTTGATCATGTAGTCATCCTGAATCGAATTGAAGTAAACTTATGATTTTGATTGTGTTTTGTTGACTGCTTTCAAATTAAATCTGGGAATTTTGCTAAGCTTCTTATGCTGAATTAAATATTGCTTAAAGGCCAGTGCAAAATCTGAATTCTGTGTTAATTACCTAGTATGCTTCTACGTGAGAACATTGTGTTGGGTTTTAAGGTTTGATGTGCCTAGTTATTGGTGAACCAGAATGCATGACACCTGAGCAGGTGTTGGTATAGCTGTGATTAATTCATGGTTGAGTCTATATGCCTGATATTGTCAAGTTTGATATAAACCACATAATTTTTAGCCATTTGACTGTGAATACACCTACATGTGCTTAGTAAATGCTGTTTCCTTTTCAGACACTGGTGATTGCTTACATGAATGTTATACTACCTTGGATATTCTGAATGGTCATAATCTGAGGTCTCACTTGATTCGGAATTGCTTGACATGATATTTGATTGCTTGTAGTGCTTAAGTTGATATTGGTTAGGAAGATTTTTCTTGGAATTGAATGCATATTGATTATCCTAATCTGATTGAATTGAACCCATGCTTGATGAATATTGATTTGATGAAATGACCTTCAGTGTGAATGTTGGTTTCACACCATTCTAATTGAGATAATCTAACAATCTGGGAATCTCTAAGTCATCGTTTCATGCGACCTAATAATGTTGAATTTGGAACGTTAGATTAAACTAATTGATTGTGCTTTGATGATCTCAACTTGAAATTGGGAATTTGTGATTAATCTGACTTTCCCATGCTCATTTGAATATTGACTTGGGATATTAAGCATGAGCTTAGTGAAACTGAAACAGCTATTCTGCTGCTAGATATTATTGTTATGCTTAATGGATTGACATTTGCATTTGGTAATGACCTGCATTGTGAACAAATTAGTATTGTCCCACATATATGTTCACATATTGAATCCAGTGCTTGATATTGTATTTTGAATTCCATCTAAGCATTATTGACTGGATACAAGTTGAATTAGCTAATTCCAGATTGCCTCTTGAATTATTAGCTCTGATTGATATGTCAATGACTTATAGAGACTAAATCTGGGAATTAGAAACTCTAGAACCTATTATAATTGTGTCTTGGATATTTTCTGGTTTCAGGGTAAACAGACAGAGAAGAGGAAGAAGAAAAGTACCGCGGCCACTAGCAGCAAAAGGGCCCACCCTACTGAGTTTGATGCAGCTCGCTTCTGATCCGCCGAGTGCCAGGAGTGGTTTGACTCTTGGTATCTACCCAAGAAAGTCATTCCGGAGAAGCGGATCATGTGGGAGTCGATGCCCGATGACTCTCCAGTCAGAGAGGTCATTACCAGATGGCAATGGGAACGCCTAATCAGCTTTGCAGAGCCGAGCTCCAGCTCCATTTTGAAGGAGTTTCTGGCCAACGTCGACCCAGCGACGGTGGCTGAGAGGAAGGTCAGCTAGGTTAGGGGTGTCCAGGTCCCATTTGATGATGAGACCATAGAGAAATTCCTAGACACTGCCTATTCCCCATTCTCCCGCTGCGAGTTCAGCTACCTCTTCCTCCGCATGCAGCCAGACGTCATCACCAAGCTCTACCGGGATGAGATGCCCCAGCTAGCCGATCAGATCCGACTTGGGATCACAGGGCGATACACGGCTTGGAAGACCAAGCCTAGTCTAGATTACGTGCCAGAAAAGCTGAGGAAACACGATTTAGTTGGAGACACAACTTTCTGGCACCAGTTCATTAACCACACAATCATCCCTTCGACGAATATGACTGATGCGAATTTGGAGCGGGTGACACTATTATATGTGTTACGTGGAGAGGAGAACCTTGATATCTCCTATATCCTTTCTAAAAGGATTCTCCACATGATTCAAGACGCCAGCAGTAAGTCCTGGCTCGCTCACCCCTCCCTCATTCTTTATCTCTGCCGTCATGCTAGAGTTCAGATCCCAGATGACGAGCCCATGGACCTCAGGACCACCTCCGTCATACACAGAAGACTTACACAGACGCGATGGAAAGCACGACGGAAGAGCAACTGATTCGAGCTTCGAACCTCACTCCCGAGGAACTAGCAGCTCGCAGTCCTCGTGGAGCACCAGTACCTCAGTCTCCTCCAGCCCCAGTCCCAGATGCACCTGCTCAGTAGGATCCACCACCGACTCCGACGTCTCAGCAGTCCACACAGCCGCTATTTTTTCCAGAGGATGACTTCCAGCATCAGCCTTCAATGAGAGCGATGATGGAGCATCAGACTCGCTTATTAGAGTACCAGGTCAGGCTGATGGAGGACCTATGCAGAGAGCGGAGCATCAACTTCTCAGCGTACCAGTACCACTTCACTCCAGCTGCTCCATCTTCTTCCCAGCCACCTATGGATTCCACACCACCTCCACCACCAGCCGCTCAGACTCCTCCCGTCCCATCCAGCCCTGTAGAGCCAGCAGTGGACCACCCTGGTCCATCTCAGGCTATTGAGGACATTACGCCAGAGGGTGAGGAGTGATTACAGGACCATTTTTGATTTCACTGTTATTTTCTATTTTTGTTTTCATTTTCCATTTACATTACTACAGTATACATTTATCCATTTATATACATTTGTGATTTTGATGCATGAATAATTTGATGTGGATGTCTTCTGTTTGAATCAATATTTCATTTTAATTGCGATTCTTCAAATAATAATTACGTGAGTGAGCACACAATCCTTATTAGTTGTTGCTCGGGACAACAATTTTCTAAATCTGGGAATGGGCGCATACGCAGTATTTATTTGACGAATCACATTCAAGTAACAAAGACGTCTAACAGAAAATTATATATTCTGCTAAAATTATAAGGATTTAAATTTTGAATAACGTGTTAGAAGCTTATTTTATATATCTCAGAAGAAAAATTGTGAAGTAGTGATGAATTAGAATTTTCTGTTAGGAAACTTGCGTGAGATGAAATATGGCATGGCTTGCATGAAGTATGATTGAATTACGAGTATTTGTATATTAATATTCATGTTGAAGTTGAAATGATGCTTGATATGAAGTTGACAGAGGCTAACTTGAGTCCATAACCCGTGAGGATTGAGCCATACAGTACAAAATTCTTTCAGAGAGGCCTCACCTTGGTAAGTACTCTAGAACTTGATTTGTTTCTCTGGATGCATGCATATTCTGATATGATTAAGGCACTTTCTTCTTTTAAGCCAGGGCCAAATTGACTCACCTTCAATTTTCCATTATCACCCCTTTTGAGCCTAAACCTTTTTATTCATACACCTGAATTCTGAAACATAATCCTTGACCACCCTACTTGAGATTGGAAAAAGAAAGAATTAGAATCAAGACCATGGAATAGGGGGGAAACAGGGAAAGGAAGGAAAGGTAAGAGGAAAGACAAAGTTACCTAAGAAGACAATTATGGTATAAAAGTGAAAATGCCAACAGAACAGATCTGGCAAAAACCAAATCTAGTGAAGAATCCAGTGGGAAGTAACAAGTCTGAAATACCAGCTGTCCAGCCTAGGGAAGTAACAAGTCTGAAATACCAGCTGGTGGATCTAAATGTATTTCTCTACTACCTTACTCCTTCTATCACAAGTGTTCTGCAGAGGAAAAATCAAAGAATAAAGAATAGTATACTGCTAGGTGGAATTGGCTAATTCTAACAAAAATCCAATCTCAATTTTAGTCACTATCCAAAAATCCCTACCCGTAAGCCATGCCAAGTTATAACCTTATAAAGATCTTTTGATCAGTTGTGCATGTATTCATATTTCTCATTTTCAGGAACTTGAGAATATGATCAAGCTTATGGTAGTGCTATCACTGTGATGGATTGAGTGAGTATAATAAACCTTATACACTTGAGTAATGAGTGAAATACACACATCTTGGTAAGGAAGACTCAAGTGAAACTTTTGCAGTTGATGGAATTGAAAGTGTTATTGAAACCTTGATTTGAAATTGATTATACTTAGCATTGTGATTCTAAGAATGTTAATTGTGAAATTATGCCTGATTGTTGAAACTTGCTTTCCAAATAGAAACTCTGTTTATTGCTGAGGACAGCAATATATAAATCTGGGAATTATTTGATATGCTTCCAGCATATAGTAGTTTTTAGGATTAATTAATTAATAAATTGTTTAAGATTTAATCAATTAGATTAGGAATTGGTGAATTATTATGTAATGGCACATTAATTTAATTTCTGAGTTATTTTATCATTTAAGAACCAACAAGAGAGGAAAAGAAGCCAAAAAGAGCAAGCCAGTGCTCTCGAATGAACCACGCGATCAACGTGGAATGCTGAACACATAGACTCTCAGCTCAAACAAGCCACACGGTTAGTGCGGTCATGTACGTGAGTCGCGCCACTCTATCAAAACTCAGGTATTTAGCTTGAATGAATGACGCGATCAGCGTGGAGATCCACGCGATTAGTGTCAGACTTCCAGAACAGCCTATTTAGCTCAAACATCCCACACGATCAGCGTGGGATGCCACGCCAGTCGTGCCACGAACTCGGGTTTCCTAATTTAAAAGATTTGGAATTGATTTATTGGGGGGAAACAGTTCCCATTACTGGAATTAGACCTAGGACGTTTTGGGGCATAAAAGGAAGCCTCTGGGTCACAAAGAAACAGCTTTTACTGGGTTTTGGACAGAATTGCTCAAGAGGAAGCCATTGAAGAATCTTGGGAGAAGATTGGAAGCCTTGAGGAATTGCAGAACAACACTCTGTGTAAACCTTTCTTTTCCTCTGGTATGTTTGTCATGGAAGTAGTATCAACTCTGAGTATGCTTGGCTAATTCTTTTATTGTGGTTGAGCCATGAACCTATGAGAATTCCTCTATGTCTTGATTGGTTTTAATAAGAAGTTATCATAATTGCTTTGTCTTACTCTATTCTTCACTGCATAATTCTTAATTTGGATTGGTCATTCTGTTAAGATACTTAGGGTTGGGATTCACAATAGGGATATTGGGGTTCTAATTTCTGAAATGAGTAAAACAACAATTTATACATTGCCTAGGGATGTGTGGTTGCAGTAATTTCAGGTTGTGTTTGCTTAATGCTTGGTTTAAGAAGGAATCACTAAGGGATTAGGGTTCTTAATTTCATCAAAGGGTTAAATCACTAAGGGATTAGGGTTTAGCTAATCATAAGAGAACACATCAGCTGAGTAACTAGGATTAGTTCAAGTTAATAATCAATCGAAGCATAGTAGGAAGGAATCATAGGGGATTGTGCTTAACTACAATCACTTCTCACTACTGCAGTAAAATCTAATTTACGATCGCTTACATTCTCGTTAAATTTCTGTCATTTAAATTACAGTACTCAAATACAACTCAACAAACTCTCTAAAACTTATTATTTTGTCTTCCAATTTCTAACACGTAAGTTACGTAAGATTGCATTCAATCCCTGTGGAGACAATACTTGACTTACTCACTTTATTACTTGAAACGAACGGTACACTTGCATTCAAAGGAAGGAAACGAAACATATCTCATTTGAGAGCATTTGGCTGCAAGTGTTTTGTATTAAACAATGGTAAAGATTCTCTTGGCAAATTTGATTCTAAAGCTGATGAAACAATTTTTCTTGGTTACTCTTTGAAAAGTAAAGCTTATAGGATCTTTAATAAAAGAACATTGTGTGTTGAAGAATCTGTCCATGTCATTTGTGATGAATCTAATCCTTCCAAAGAGAATTTGGAGTATGATGATGATGCAGGTCAATAGGAAGAATTCTTGCAAATTAATGATCTGAATGATAAAGAAAAGGTTGAACCAAATGATGAACTGGAACATTCTACACCTTTATAAAAGCACAAGGTTTGGAGGACAACTAAAGATCTTTCTCTTGACAATATAATAGGGGAAGTATGTTAGACTTTTGACAAGCGTACCAATTGTCGTTGTAAGTTACAAAATTTATAAAAGATCGTCTCCACAGGGACTTGTGCTACTCAGTTAATCCAAATGGAATTTAACAGTTTAATAGTTATGTACAACGAGTATGGTCGAAGTTTTGATGGTTTTACGGAAATAACGAAAGATAACTAAAAAGTACAGAAACTAATAAAAGGATTAATTCAAGAAAAGCGTAGGATTGGATTTCATCATTCATACATTTAGTATTCAATTAATATTACCATGTATAAATCATTTTCTATTATTACTGATGCACACTATGTTAACCTCGAATCGATTCCTCGCAATCGAGTTCTAAAGATATTTACCGAATATCGATCCCTCGCATACAAAGTAAATATC
>CM023954.1:23224246-23268399 GCA_013407115.1 Glycine latifolia
GCATATATGATGTATATGGTTTACGATGTACAGAAGATTATATGTATATCTCATATAATGTACATGTGGTTTATATTTTCTCCTGGTATATCTATATTGATATTACTGTTTATCTGCCATTCTTTGAGTTATCTGGATCGTTGGGGCTATTGTAGTATTCTTGGGCATACGTTTACGTTTTATGTTTTTTAGACCATACATAATGAATCAAGAGATACGGTTTTGAAAATGCTTCCGTGGGTTTTACTTAAATTAATTACTACGCTAATCTGATTAAGTAATATATTAATACACCGGATGCATACGGGGTGTTACAACTGGGTTCCTTACTTGATCGAGCTTGTTTTCTCTTTTCTTTGTGAGCTACCGGGTTCCTTCCTCGGTAGAGCTCTTGTACTTTTCTTTAAGAGCTACCAGGTTCCTTACTCGGTAGAGCTCGTGTTCTTTTCTTTAAGAGCTACCGAGTTCCTTACTTGGTAGAGCTCTTGTTTTTTTTCTTTAAGAGCTACCGGGTTCCTTACTCGGTAGAGCTCTTGTTCTTTTCTTTAAGAGCTACCAGGTTCCTTACTCGGTAGAGCTCATTTTATCTTTTCTTTGTGAGCTACCGGGTTCCTTACTCAGTAGAGCTTATTTCTCTTTTCCTTGAGAGAGCTACCGGGTTCCTTTTTCGGTTGAGCTCGTGTCCTCCTTCTTTATAGCTACTGGGTTCCTTTCCTGGGATTGGTTCTTCTCTAGAGCCGTTGAGCTCGTCTCTTTCCTTAGAGCTGTTGGGCTAGTGCTGCCGGACTCAGTTTATCTTGTCACTAGTACTGCCTGGTTGATGAACCATCCCTGCTTACTAGTCTATGTTGTGTTTTCGATTGATGTATATGTAATGATCGTATATGATAATGTTGGGATAGTGAAGGTTGGTTTATGAGATGATAATATTGATACCATGGTTGTGGTATGTGTGTGGATATACATGGATACCCACGGGGATGTATGACTGGTCACCCTTATGAGGAAGAATTTGTTCCTGGCCGGGTCATACATTGATGCTCTTATGGTTGTATACTATGTATATACACGGATGGTGTAATGAGCAATTGGTTGCCCTTGCGAGGGAGGATTTTTTTTATAGCCACGATCATTTCATCGGTGAGCCCATGTTGGGGCGGTATGTATGTACATGGGGGTGCATGGCAGGTCACCCTTGCGAGGAAGGATTTGTTCTTGGCCTGGTCATGCATTGATGATGCCCATGTGACATACTTCATTTGCACGACGGAAATAGGATGATTGGCTTCAGAGTACAGAAGTACTGGGGGGGCACGTCTGTTTGGGACTCCTTTACTAAGACCCATGGTTGATCTCTAGTGAGGGAGAGCGGCCTGTGCACGACAAAGTGACCCTGACATCCTGCTACATCATCTGCCTGTAATGGTCTATTTTCGGGATGGTACCACATTGCATGCTGAGAGTTGAGTCAAGAGCATGCATCATGATTAGGCATTATAGGTTGCCTGTGGAATGTATCTGGGTGACTGTCCCTGTTTGTGCGTGATGAACTACTTGGGTGTTGTGATGACGTCGTGATGTTTGGATTGCCTTCTCTGACTATTGTTATCTATTATTGTTGTCTTACATGATAAACTCACCTTGCTTTGTTTGTACCATGTGGATTGGTACCTGTGATGATCGCGAACTTTCATTCGTGTGAGCAGACGGACACCGTTAGGTGACTTGGAGGGAGATCTATTTTTGGTTGGAGCCGCTGAGTTGCCAGGATGACGATGGATCAGATCCCGGACAAGAGTTTTGTTTTGATAGTCAAATCTTCCGTGGATTAGTCTCTTGCTTTCTTTTGCAAAACTTGTACATTTGGATATTTGTAAACACAACTAAATCATGTTTCTACCAGTGAATGAATCGTAATGTTATAAAATGTACTTTTATCTATGTAAGTGCTACATGGTGATAATACGAAAAATTTACTACCATTTTCATAATCAAACATAAGGGATAGTCATTAAAACCTTTTATTAGAGTAATTTGAGAGTTAGTGATACAGTAGCAACAAGGCGGGTCATTACATGATGGGCTACGCGCGCCAGCTTGCGCTCAGCCCAAGCTTTTTACTGCTGCTTTGTTCAAGGGGCGCGTATCTACTCACTCAGCGCGACCCCCATTTTTGTTCCCTTTATTTTTCTAATTTTTCTTTCGTTTAATTGTTTCTCTAATTTTTTATTTTTCTTTTATCTTTCTTTTTGTTGTCCTTTTTGCAAATGGCCTCGAGAGAGCGCCGAGGATCCTCTTCCTAGCCACACCACAAGCCTGACATCGTCCATGGTGCTTGGGATTCCGATCGCTTCAACTCTCAAGTGGCTTGGGTGCACTACTGTGAGAACATCCACCTCAGGAACATTTTTCCTAAGCGGCGGGTGTCCTTGGGGTCTGGCCAGTATGATGAGTTTTTACGTAAGCTGCAGAGGTGTCAGTGGGATAAGAAGCTCACCTCACTGCCGAAAAACAACATAGATGTGGGAATGGGGAAGGAGTTCTACTCCAACATCTATGACCCGGAGGAGAAATTGCCCAAGCAGTGCAAGATCCGGGGGAAGACTATACAATTTGAATCCCAGGCATTAAACCAATTCCTCTAGACTCGGTGGTTCTCGAAGGCGATTCCCAGCGGACCACCTATTCACAATTCCTCTACACATATCCAGATGTGCAGGCCATAGAGGCCAAGCTCTGCATGCCGGGTGGCCACTTCATGCTCAATGCCGATGGGGCTCCGTGGAAGATTCTATGGAAGGACATGACCACTCTGGCTCAGACATGGAGTGTGTTGACATACTTCAACCTGGCCCCTACTTCTCATACTTTCAATCTTAACATGGAGCGGCCCAGGTTGATCTACGACATTGTTATGAAGATGGACATGGATTTGGGCAGTCTGATTTCCTTTCAGATAACCCAGATTGCTCAGTTCAGCTCAAGCAGACTCGGCTTCCCCGTTCTCATCACCGCACTCTGTGACGCCTAAGGAGTCCAGTCCAAAACCTTGGCATTTGAGTCTCTTAGTCCCCCCCCCCATTAATGTGGGGTATATCCGAAAGAACTGTTGGCATCCCGCAAATACTTCTGTGACCTTCCCCAAGACTAAGAAGGCTCGGACCTGTAAGGCTCCTCCTGCTGATGCCGAGGCCCCGTCTGTTGATGCTGCTCCCAGCCACCCTCCTTCGCCTCATCTTTCTGCTTCCATCCCATAGGACCAGCTACTGCACATGCTTTCCATCCTCCACTAGGGCCAATACCTCTTGATGCAGAGTCTCCACCAGCTCTCTCTCTAGAAACCAGTGATGTCGCCAGAGGATTCCCTCTCCTGCGTCGATTGGCCTGGGGACAGACGTTCCTCTGTCGAGGGGGGTGGTGTTGCTGGGTCCAGACCTGTTGATGAGGATGCTGCTACTGGTGTGGATGATGATTATCTGGTGGATGTCACAGCAGCTTAAGGAGCATGGGAACCATGGCTGTCCCAGGACTGAGGCCATGATTTCTACAGGACATTTTATGCTTTCTTTACTATTTTATCGCATTATAGACACTTTATATTCTTCTTTTTAATGTTTTCTGCTTTTGACTTTGGACTTATTGATGAATGACAGATAGTTCTTTTGGTGGACACATTTTTTTCTTTTTGGATGACACATTTTGGGCATGTTGGTAAAGCGTTTTGCATGACTGAGAGTTGTGTTTGTGTGAAATTTCAAAGTTCGATTCGTAAGTGAGCAAGTGTTGTGGTTAAATGATGGTTCCTTAAATTGTATGTGCGTGAGTGAGTTAGTTAGCTTGCATGACAAAAAATTCTTGCGAAGAAAAACTCTATGTTTCACTACACCATGTGAGTTGTGTACCTTTTAGTTGTGAAAGAATGATTGCTTGTACTTTTTGGCTTTCCATGAGTCTTGAATTGCTTGAATGCATGTATGTTGTGGAAATGATCAAGGCCTTTTTGAATTTAAATTTAGCCACTTGGCCAGAAAGCCAACCCTATTGTTGACTAATGTTGAATCTCTTGCACCCTTTTGAGCCTAATCTGACAATGAATTTTGATTCTTGAACCTTAAGCTAAAAAGCAATTGGAAATATCTTCACTTTACCTTAGGTTTTAGGAGAGCATCATTATGGATCAAGACAAATGTGTTCCAAATTTAGGGGAGTGTATTTGAGTAAAATTTATTGTAGGGAAGTGAATAACAAGCACACAGAGGATAGCAACCATACTATACTTTGGATGAGTTTAAAAAAAACAAAAAACAAAAATAGGGTTAAGTAAACTCTGTGTGTTGTTGTTGTGGCAAATGAAATGAGTTGGGAAAACAAGAAAAAGTGGTCCTCTGAAGCAAATAAAGGATGACTGAATGTTCTCCTAGAACCTAGTTGTTGAATTCCGAGAAAAACTGTGATTTCTTGATAGCCCAGCCACATTACAAGTCGAATGAATTCCTTTGTGATCCATATTATGTGTGTAAGATTGTATTGAATAAGATGATGTGCAAATCTGAGAATGGTAATTTCAATTGTATTGAATGAAAGTTGCATAACCGAAACACTTGTGTGCTTGAGTGAAATACTAGCCTTGTGAGGATTGAAGAATAAGTTGATCTTTCGTTGATATCTGTCATTCTTGCTAACTCATTTCACTAAAGTGTATTCTTTGCTTGATTCCATCATGAGACTATGACTAGTGTGAACTGAAGATTTGGTTGTTCGAATTGTTTTGGGAAGTCTTGATTTTCTCAGTTGTGTGATGTGTTCCATTCCTGATAGTGCCATTGATCTAACTTATTTAGCATTTACTTACTTTCGCTTGAGGACAAGCAAAGCTTTAAATTTGGGGGAGTTTGATAATTGCTAAGCATATGTAAAGTTACATGTAAATTACCTAGCAATTATCTCATCTTTTCCTCTTTTAATGCTTCTTTTTGTGATTAAAACATAGGAATTAGCTTCTTCTGAGCTTTTATCCAGTGGATGCTAAAATTAGTTGATTTATGAGGTGTTGATTGTATTTTTTTGTAGAAATTCATTGCAAGGACATGAAAGGTGGATTCAAGGTCTGGAGTTGCCCACTCAGCGTGACCAACTCGCTTAGCACGTGGTCACTTATCCAGCTGGACACTGAAGGTGTGCTAATCATGGCATTTTGCGCTAAGCACACGACCATGACACTGGACTGAGTTTTAAGGCAAAAATGAGGGAACTTGAAGGGGATCACTTACCAACTCTTGGAGACAGAAACCTCAGCACCTAGGTCACGAATGAGACATCCTTCCACACGAATTTGTGTTGCATTCCATCATTTGTTCCTCATTCCCTTCCATACAATTCCTTTCCTTGCCCTAATCTTCTATTTGTATAATCTTCTCATGAAAATGAGAGGCTAAAACCCCTATTGTTGGGAACTCAAAAACCAAACGCTTTGATGTAATAATTCTAACTATCTATTCAATGTTATTTGCATATTATTGTTGTTTTTCTGAGCTATTTTCATGTCATTGGCTTGATCATCCATTTGCATGCTTGTTATAGGAATTAATGCATTGGAAAATGGTTATTTCCTTAGAACTGAAAAAATTATTCTAAACATATCATTTCTAGGGATAGAATGGTTTTGTTTAGCCTAAGTTATCATCTTTAACCTTAATGCAAATCGGTTAATGTAACTCTTAAGGGATGACAAGCAAAATTAAGTGATTTAGGGTCTTACACTTGAGGAATCAAGGTTAGAATATATTAGTAGATGAAGGTGAGCGAAAATAATGTTGAATAGCGAAAAACCTTTAATATTGCATCAAAGTTAGTTTCGGTTAGTTGAGCCCCCAACATTCGTCGCATTGTATTTCAACCATCACCGCATCATTCCAAGTATTTGTGTCTCTTTCTCTGTATTTGTTACGCTTTATAGTTTGTCATTTACTCTACAAACTAAATTGATTCAGTAATTATTTAGAGACAAATGTATATTAATTATGAGTACAAGCAATGTCCCTGTGGAATCGACATTTGGTCTTACCGTTTCTTACTTACTTGGACAAATTGGTACGCTTGCCAAAGTGTTAACAGTCTCTTGCCTGGATCTTCCTATGGCAGTATGTTTATGGTAATGTCTCCATCAAAGGGGAATTACCTATGCTCAGACAACTAGCCCTTGTCAAATGGTGGTCTCAGTTTGATCACTTCAGGGCTCATCCTGACCAGGTAAAGCTTTGGTTCAAGAGTCATCCAAAATTGACCAAAGTAGTTGATCCAGAGACTTTCCAGTTTCTCAATCAAAGGTTGGTAGCCTTATCGGCTCTGGCAACATCATCTTCAAAGGAGAAGTTTGCTGAGAATATGCATACCATCCTTGATCTCTTGAAGAAAGAAGAAGCTTCAACTCCATCAACGAAGCCTAAAGAAATCTCTTCAACATCTTCAGATGATTTCAATCAAAATGAAGATGATTATTTCGGTATAGATCTTGCAAAAGCATGACTAGGGTTGGCAAAGCGGGCCAGCCCACCAAAAAAATGGGCCGGGTCGGGCTAGCCCACTTTTGCAAAGTGAGCTGGAAATGCTAGCCAGCACCACTTTAAGGTGGGTTCGTGGGCCAGTAGGCCAGCCCACCTAAAAAATAAAAAAGTTAATTTTTGAAAAAAAAAAGACAAAAAATTATTAAAAATACAAATTTAATTAATTTATGCTAAAAATTAATGATAAATGAATGAATGAAGTTCCAGCCACTTGAGCACCAAAATACAAATCACATTTAGACGATTGAAACTTTGCCTTAAAGAAAAGGAATAAATGAATGGGCAATCCCAAGAATCAGAGCACGCCCTACATAAACATAAAAATACAAATGAAGGTCCAACCATTTGAGCATTAATACAAACACATAGAATGTGAGATTTAGAAGAAAATACAAACCAGAAAATGAACACCACTAGATTCAAAACAACTCAGCCAATCACAACTCAGGGAAACAATCTAAATTTGGAGGATGTACACAAGAATCTAACGAACATATTCCAACACATCATGACATATTCATTAAAACAATCACAATAGACAAGGAATAAACGAATGGGCATACCCTAGAATATGAGCACACTCTACATAAACATAAAAACATAAAAATATAAATGAAGGTCCAACCACTTGAGCATTAATACAGACACATAGAATGCGAGCCGGGTTGGCCCGACCCATTTAATTTAGTTGGTTGAAAATCTCAACCCAGCCCACTTTTTTTGGTGGGCTAAATGGGCTGGCCCACCGGGCCAGGCCCATTTTGCCAACCCTAAGCATGATGTCATCATTCCATCATCTTTTCCTATGGCTGATCACTGTTACTATGTACTATAGCAGTAGGTTTTCCGATTTCACTTATCGAAATTGTATTAACAAGAAATTTATTTGTCTTTAAAAGGGTTGCGTCCCTCATTCTGTAATCAAGGTTTTAGATTCAGAGAGTTTTTCCCATAGGTATACCTCTAAGTTGCAATCTTGTAATCTTATTTTGAGAATTAAAATTTTATTTTCTCACTTGCATGTTCTTATTTTGTAATTAAATACTTTTCTTCCCATCCACTCCTTTTCATCCCGACGACTTGACACGCTTGAGAGTTTAATTTGTATGTTTTAAATTTATAACTTATTTTGCATCTGGTTCGTAGCCATGTGAATTCCGTATTCTATTCATGCTTTCCATTGATGCTTTGTCTATCTTAGTCCCCTTTTCCTAGCTTCACTTCCACCTCCGTAACCATAGCCATGTTAATTTCATATTCTATCCATGCTTTCCATTGATGCTTTCTCTGTCTTAGTCCCTTTTTCCTAGCTTCGCCTGATGCGGAAGTAGGAATATATGGCATGATTTGATTTATCTTTTGCTTATTTGAACTATACTCCAGACATGAATTTGTTTTAGATTTGTCTTAAAATTTTGTAAATGATTTAAGAACTTTTATGTCTTAACTGATTAGGATGATAAGCTGACAAAGTTCTGATCTGGTGTTGCTGGGGTAATAAGTCCCGATGAGATGAGGGTAGTAAAACCTACAAATTTATGGAATGCAAGATTTGAACTTTTATCTGAATTCATTGGCTATAGTTAATAGATAAAAAAAAGTCTGGAATATAGCTTAATTGGTAAATTTTAACCCAGATCTATCTTTATGTTTTTATTGAACTAGAGGGTGGCAATGATATCAGGGGATTATTTTATGATAATTTCTTCATGTCTCTATTTCATACTTTTTCCTCCTGTTTTAACTTTGAATCTTCTCAACCTTCGTCTTCTTCCTTTAATCCTTCTCAAACAGAACAATTTGTAAATCTAATCAAAATATTTCCAAAGAAGAAGTTTCTGTTGAAGATATTAATTAAGATTTGGATGATTGGAAGATCCCCAGGATTCCAGAAAATGAACTTTACAAACCTGACAGAAAATATTTTTGTAAATCTGATTCTATAATTCGAGCAGTCGTAACAAACATCCTCTCAAATTTGATTTTGATGAAATTAAACTTCTTTCAAACAGTTCTCTGAAACTACATAAAAACAAAATTACAACTTCTTGCATGTCGGATGTGTTCAAGTTGCTGCTAAGCCTTTAGGTATAGAAGGATTGAACACCTCAATTCTTTTATTCCTAAGAGACTCCCATCATAATCAGTTCACAAACTCCATTCTAGGCACCATAGAAACTAGCCTTAGTAATGGACCCATCTATTTCAACTATTATCTCGATAGGACTGTTAGCCTAGAGGATGCAAACATTTTGGATGTCTTAACCTTAGATGTCCAACTTTATGGATTAGATATGAAGGATGGATCTATTCCAGTAAATATTATATATCGAGTTCAATATAAGGTAATGAACTCATCTATGTCTAGGGTTCTTAAACCTAGAAAAAATAGAGAAATAAATCTGTTTCTCACTAATACAACCAAAGCCAAGGTTGTTATACCAAAAGTTATCAAGTGGGAAGACATTAATTTCCCTCAAACTTGGGCTATGGACAAGGTAGCTCCAACCAAATCTCAGAGCACACCAAGCTTTGAATCTGTTAAACAATATGATTCGGGTAGGGTTGAAATCACCTTCAATAGGTCCAACTCCTTCAACATCACTAGATCATTCTTCACCAGAGATTCCATATCTGAATTATTTGGGTCTGTTTTCTCTAGAAAATCCTTTTCTATTGTTTCAAGCGGAAGCAGTAGAATCAAGCTTCAGGGAGTAGAAACCTCTTCTTCAATTCCTCAACCCGTTTACCAGCAAGAAAACATAGAGAAAGAATCTAAATCTATTCCCTCTCCAACCTTTTCATCTATGCAAGACTATGAAGTTATCCATGAATAGTAAGACCCACATAGATTTTGAAGCCCGTAAGCTAGACTTTGACTTTGAGGAAATGACTCCTCAACGAGAGTGGTTCCTTAGCAATTATAGGGATAATATTAGAGACTACATTAGAGAAGAATTTTATTATTTTATTAATCATGTTCAAACTTAAATCTTTTTCTTTGATTGGTTTAAGTCTTATGCTACTTACCATTAGATAGATAATCCTTTCATAGAACCAAACACCATTGGTGTTATCACTAGGTATGATCTTATGGATGGTCAGATAGTAAAATTTGAGTTTCCTCCATCTACTAAGTTTATCCTTCCTAATATTAGGGATGAAAAACAAAATCCTATCTTTGCCTCACATTTAAGTCTAAGGATGAGTCTAAATCCATATCATCCAAAGATATTAGAAATCTTATGGAACAATCCAACTATACCAACAAATATCTCCAGGCCATAGGAGAAAAATTAGGAGAAAAACTCAGCCTTAATATAGAATCTGATACATCTTCTTCTAAGACAATTCAAACTCCAATTTTAAAACCTTTTAGGATGACTGATAAGCCTAAGAAAGAGTTTGCCAAACTTAAAGCTTTTAACCAGCCTCCTAGTCAACCTTCTGATGAGTTCAAACAAAAACTTGATTAACCTCTATAATCATCCAAGAAACTCCTCAGACCTCTGTTAGACTCAGGGGGAGCTTGAGAGGATCAAAGAAGCTGAGGTTCTTAGACATTGATATGTTTAAGCTTTTTACATGCCAATTCAATTGAATGGCATTTGTAATTTGTGTATGTCTAAGATGAGTCATCCTATGATCCATTGCATAAAACTCATGCATGTTTTTGCATTCATGTTTTCACAAAAGCAAAAGTTTCATAAAAATCTTTTTTGAAACACAAGGATTTCATGAATGCATAAAAAGTCAAGTGTTCCATGTTTCAAGTTTTGGAAAAATATGTTCCCACTAGTTTAATCAATTACCAATTAATGGTAATCTATTACTTGAGATCTAAGAATATTTTAATTGATTACGAGATTGTGGTAATTGATTACATAGTTCAAAATCACATAATGAACTTCCTGTGATAATCGATTACAGTAAGATGGTAATCGATTACTTGGCAACTATTTTGAATAAGACTTCATGTGATAATCGATTACATTACGATTTAATCAATTACATTGTTAATAAATCTTTTCCAAAAAGCTTAAGAACACTTTAATCGATCACATAAGTGATTTAATCGATTACTTGACAAATATTTTGAATAAGGCTTCCTGTGATAATCGATTACATTACGATTTAATCAATTACATTGTTCATAAGTCTCTTCTAGAAAACTCAAGAACATTTTAATCGATTACATAAGTGATTTAATCGATTACTGACAGACAGTTATAATAGTTTGGTCTGTAAATAGAAACAACTTGTTTTAACTAAATACAACGAAATATCAACAACTTGTTATAACAGTTATTCTGTGTTAGGCCCTCAAATCCTCAAGTTTCAAGAAACCTTGAGAAGATTTCTTTTTGGGCAACTTTCTAAAGAAGGACATGGAGAAAATGTTCTGAGATTGTTTTCATTCGACCTTGATTCAAGTTTGATAATCATTTGCATTCATTTGTAGTGGATCATCAAGTTGTTTCTCTCCATACTACTTTGGTTGTAATTCTTTTTAGAATTTCTGAGTTATGTAACTAGTGCAATAGTTTTTCTTAAAGCTTGTCCAGAATAGGTTTTTCTAAAGGGAAGAGTAGAGAAGGGTTTTCTCTATGTCTTGATCACAGAGAGTCTAAGGGAGTTAGATTTCTTGTTCTTAATCTAGGTCTGATTGAGAGTGGTTGTATAAGCTTGTAAGAAACAGATTGCTAATAGTTGAACTCTAACTAGTTGGTTAGGAGAACTGGATGTACCTTCTCTAGCTTGGGAAGTGAACCGGTATAATTCTTGGTGTTGATTACTTCTTCTTTATCTTTTATTGTGGTTATTAGTTGTCATTCATTGGTATAACTTTTCACAATCAATAGAAATGTTTTTGTTGTAATTGCATTCTTTAAAGGTTGGAGTTTGATTGATTGAAAGTGTTCAAAGGTTGTTTTAAGATACAATCCCTTTTAACTCTGATTGTTTAAAGAAAATTTAATTGGCCAAGAACAACCAATTCACCCCTCTCTTGGTTTGTGTGATGTTCATACTGTTTTCAACCTCTACATCTTAGGAAGCTCATTCTAGACCAACCCTTACTAGAGCAAGGTCTAGACAGGAAACCCAGAAGGACAAAGATAAGGAAATCAATGTCCTTGACCAAACTAGGTCAGAAATTGGAAACTCTGACTCCGATAAGTCTGTTCAAATTAATCCCATTAGAAATCAACCAAGTTGGAAACAACCTTCTAAGTTGTATTACAATAAGGCTACCGCTCCTGATCTTCTTATCGAAGAAAAGGATCATTCTAAAACCTTTAATGCCAATCACATCTATGAATGGAATATAGATGGCAAAACCGAGTACCAAATCCATAATGTACTCCAGCAAATGTCTATGGTTGCAACAGCCTATGACACATCCCTTAACTGCACTGACGCAGTTATTGCAAATGTTTTAGTTTTCAATTTCACTGGACAACTAAACGGATGGTGGGATAATTACTTGTCTGAAGAAGACAAGATTACCATCCAAAATGCTATCAAAACGGAAAATGATGGCACAATCTTGACCCAAGAAGGTAAACCAATCCCAAATTCTGTCAATCAACTAATCATTACAATTGTTCAGTATTTCATAGGAGATTCTATCCCTAGAAGGATAGATCTGCTGAACTTCTTTCCAATCTTAGATGTAAGACTTTAGCTAACTTTAGATGGTATAAGGATACCTTCCTTACTAGAGTCTTTACCCAAGAAGACAGCTAAGAACCTTTCTGGAAAGAAAATTATTTTGCTGGTCTTCCAAAATCTCTTGGGGATAAGGTTAGAGATAAGATTCATAACCAACATCCCCAACAATGAAATTCCTTATAGGCAATTAAGTTATGGTCAACTTATTGCTTTCATCCAAAAAGTAGCCTTAAATATTTGTCAGGATGATAAAATCCAATATCAGATTGCCAAGGAAAAGGCTCAAAATCGCAAAGATTTGGGTAATTTCTATGAGCAGTTTGGTCTCCCTTGTTTAAAACCTAGGAAACCCAGAAAACATAATCATAATCCTGAAAGACAGAAACCAAAGAAATTTGTTTATCACCGTCATAAATCTGGAACTCCACCTAGGAATCTTAGGAGAGAATTCCAAACCAAACCTCTCTTTGATAAGGTAAACATTTCTAAGAAACCTATTATCTGTTGGACTTGTAACAAACCTGGCTACAAAAGTCAGTATTGTAGGCTTAAGAAGAAGCTTAGGAACCTCAACCTTGATCCATCTGTAGAAGAACAGATTAACCAACTCTTAGTAGAATCCTCTTCTAAAGAAGAATCTGATAAGGAGTCTTCAGAATCTTCAGATAACCTGAATCAAATTCATGAAGATGATTTATCTTCGACAGATGAAGATTGTCCTTTTTCTTCTTAAATCAATGTTCTCACTAGAGAACAAGATCTTCTTTTTGAGGTGATTAATTCTATTATTGATCCTCAAGAAAAGAAAAAACTTTTGTTAAAACTCAAACAATCTTTTGATGAACCAACATCTTCTTCGAGATCAAACAATTTGTTAATTAACAAGAAGTTTAATCTTAAAGATACTCTAAAGAAATTTGAAAAGAGCGTTGTTAAACCCATAACCATTCAGGATCTTCAGCATGAAGTTAATCAACTGAAAGCTGAAATTTGCCTTATCAAAGAACAACAAAATGTTCACCAAAGTATTTTGTCTATTCTGCAATATGGAGATCAAACTGATGAAGAAGAACCTGTTCAGAAAATTTCAATTTTTTATAATGATTCTTCGAATGATTTAGTGATCCCTCCAAATGTTTTTGAATTAATTAATCAATTAAGGATTCAAAAGTTTTATATCAAAATCAAAATTATAGTTGAAACCTTTATCCTTGAAACTAAAACTTTGTTTGATACAGGGGCAGATTCAAACTGCATTCAGGAAGGATTAATTCCAACCAAATATTTTGAAAAAAAATTTGAAAGACTTAGTACTGCTAGTGGTTCTAAGCTTTGTGTCAATTACAAACTTTCAAACACTATTATTGAAAAAGAATATTTGAAAATTAAAACTTCTTTTCTTTTAGTCAAAAATCTAAAAAACGTGGTTTTTCTTGGAACACCATTTATTAAATCCATCTTTCCAATCACAAACTTAGATAAAGGTATTTCTACAATTTATTTGAACAAGTCTATCACTTTCAAATTTCTTAAAACTCCTATCAAAACATATTTGAATCCGATTTTTTATAAAGAAATCTAAATCAATCATCTTAAGGAAGAAATTTCTTAAAATAAAATTATATATAAAGGTATATATTTCGGTGCATTGGTTTATATTAGAACATTTTTATATTCATAAGAAAAAGTACTTTAATTGGGTGACAGTGATTAAATAAAATTTGGGATTTTAATGGAAAGCACACACTACAAAAAAAGAATTCAAATACTTTATGTATGTATATATGTGAATGTACAGGGATACCTTGAACTTGATTTCTAAATTGTGTTTCAATGGGTTTGTGTCTTGCATTTAACTGATCATATATGTATATACTTACATATTTAATTATAATCAGGTGTGATGCATTGTTAAGTTGTGTTATTAATTGATGTTAATAATATTATAAGGTTTAGGAATGATATTTTGTAATTATGTGTGTTGGTTATTATTTTTTAGGAAGCAATGATGATGCATATTTTATTTTGAAAAGTTAATTAGATATCTCATCTAGGATGATAATGAGATCTATTATAAATATCTTCATATGGGATAAGAAAGAGATTTTGTATATCTTCATTTATGATCAGGAAAGTAGTGAGATGCCATTATGTGGAATATGTGAACTCATAGACCCTTTGAAGAATTTGAGATCTACACTAGTTTCGGGAACCAAAGAATTGAGTCATGTGATTTTGGAAATCACTAAGTTGTGTCTGTTATGTTTATTTGTATGCATTAAGGTGTTGTCATTTATTTATTCAAAATTTCATGAATTGTGATTGTTTTAATATGATTTTTATTAACGTGTAAATATATACATATATAATCTTATTTTAAAATCATTGTGGATATCATGATTGATTTTTTGGATTATCGCGCCAGCTGAGAAGACATTATTTGCAAAATCCTGTTAGTTGTTATATTCACTGGGATTATCATCTCATTATAAGTGTTGTTCTCAGAACATGAGAAAGAAGTTACTAAGTTTGAGGAGACTTTAAGACATAGTTTTCTTAGTTACATTTATTTTAGAGTAAATTACACTCGTAGCCCCTGTGTTTTGCTCAAATTTCACCTGATACTCCTCCATTTTTTCACATTACTTTTACCCCCATCTATTAACACTGTTAACTAACACCAATTGAAATATGTGAGCTGACAAAATTATCCTTACATTTTAATTGTAAAACCCAAATTATCTCTTCCCAATTAGTTTCAGAATTTAGGATTCACGTTCCATTCCTCCTCACCATTTGTGAGTATTGCTCATCTTCCTCTTGTTGGTGAGTTGTTCTTCCACGTCCAGGAGGTGTAAGTTCCTTTCTCTCACAACGTTCATGTTCCATTCCTCTTCTACTTCGCATCATTCATGAGCGCCTTTGTTTTTCTTCCTCTTCGCCTTTCACGAGCGCTCTGTTTCTCTTTCTGTTCAACGATTTCTGTTCTGGGGTTATGCCTGTAAGTGACTACTGGACCTTGTATATAGGTTACTTTTTAAGATTATTTATTTAATTTTGATTGTTTATTGTTACCTATTTCTGAATGGGGTTTCAATGGAGGACCAGTTTGGGACCACTTATGATTTTAAAATCATTTGTTTATTATTGTTGATTAAAATAGTGTTGATGTTTGGAACAATAGGAAACACAATGGATGAACTGGAAATCATTTATTTATTATTGTTGATTAAAATAGTGTTGATGTTTGGAATCACATGAAACACAATGAATGAACTAAAAATCATTTGTTTATTATTGTTAATTAAAATAATGTTGATGTTTGGGACTGTAACGCCCTAGAATTTCAAGTTGCTAAGCTGAGCATTTTATGTGTGTGTTATGTTGATTGATTAATTGTTTTATTTTATAATTTGCTGTTTTGAGTGCTTTTGCCTTGGGATGTGTGTTTGGTGAAGATAAAGTCAACTTTGTTGGCTGAGGTTGTTGTGCATGCACACAAAAAGGAGATGTCTTGTCAGCTGTGTTTATAAGCAGCAGGCTGGCGCAGCAGAAGCATGCTCTTCCCTTCTTCAACCTTTGTGTTTTCTCTCTGTTTCTCTCTAAACGCACCCAGAAACCACTCTTTCTTAACCTCTGTGTTGCCTTCAACCCGTGAGAACCACCACGGAACCCTGACGTCGAGAAGGACCTCGTGGCCGGAGCAGAAGTTTAGGACAACCCGTCGTGTAGCTGTAGAATAAACTCCTGGTTAGGTAAGGGGAGTTTATTATGTTTGATAACAGCTTTAGATACCATGGTTGGGGGCCAGGGAGTCCAACCATGACGATAACTGCATGTCCCTGGTGTGTTGTTTTCCAGAAAAGCTATGCCTTTTTAATGAATGGGACGTGGTATGCTTTATGTTTGTTGGTTGGTGTTTTGTGTTGATGTTTGATGGTGTTCTTATGGGGGAGTTGATGCTGTAAGAACCCCCCGTGCATGTATGAAGTTGGCATTTTTATGCTATAAACTCCCAAGGCACTTTGCAGTAGTGTTCGTGGAGGTGTCGGGTACCAGGATGGGTATACTGAGCTGAGCGGTTTACGTAGCATGCATGTGTGCATGCAGGGCGTGACTTAGTCCTTATTGGTGGACATCTGTATACCGGGTTCCTTACCCGGGGTTGTTTCCTTAGAGCTGCTAGGGCTCACTTCCTTTTCTTTAGATATACCGAGTTCCTTACCCGGGGTGGTACTTTAGAGCTGTTGAGCTCAAAATGCTTAAGAGAGAGAGCTACCGGGTTCCCTAATCTGGATGAGCTTGTGCCTTCTCGGGAAGAGAGCCAACGAGTTTCCTAACTCGGATGAGCTCGTGCCTTCTTGGGAAAAGAGCCATTGGGTCTTCTACTCGGTTAAACTCATCTCTTTTCCTTAGAACTACTGGGTTCCCTTACTCATTAGGGTTTGTCCCTTTTCTTCGTGAACTACCGGGTTCCCTTACTCGGTAGAGTTCGTATCTCTCATTTGAGAAGCTACCGGGTTTCCCTTACTCGGATTTCGTAACCCAGACAACCTTGTGTAGGATGGTGATATTAATACAATCCCGAGTCTTGCAAGCGCTATCTGTTATAATCGATTACAGTGCTTAGGTAATCGATTGCATAGTGCTGAGTCTGTCCTTAGTGTTTTATTGAAACCCAAGGACCCCCATGACCGCCCTTGACTAACCTTTACCGACCTTGACCGACTTCTTCCGACCTCGTCCGCTCTTGTCCGCCTTTGTCTTCCTTTGTCCAACCTTTACCCCCCTTGACTACTCTTGATCAACCTTCACTGACCTTTACTGGCCTTGGCCATCCTCGACCAACCTCGTCCAACTTCGACCAACTCTTACCGACCTTGACCGAGCTTGTCCGCCCTCGCCCGACCTTGTTCAGATCCGGCCTTGTTCGGATTCTTACATCAAGGTCATTACATCTAGGTGTCAACCCGAACACCTAGTACTTGTAACGACCCCGTATGCATCTAGTTCATTAACATTATCTTATGGTCTTAAACGCAGCAATTACTTAAAGTAATAAGTAATTAACGGAAGCAATAAAATAAATAAGACGTCATACAACACCAACAAAACATTATGTATGGAATTTGATATACAACTCGGCTCCCTGGTACTGTTACACATTGTACATATAGTACAAACTAATACTGGGTTCCAGAATATACACAAAATAAAATTGAGCCAACAGGCTCGCACCAGACCCACTTTCTAAATCCTTGAACCCGTCCCGGCCTCTTATCTGAAATCCTCGATTAGCAGCCTACCCGGCCTTTCAATCAGGATCCACCGAATGACCCTTACTCGGATCTTTTATCCTGGACCTCATCCTCCGCTTGTTGGCGATTACCTGCAATAAAAATATAATTCTCCAACCGGGGTGAGATACAATCTCAGTAAACTCATGGTTCTTGGAGACTCTTCTCCCCCTGGTTCACTTCCACAGTACATAGCATTTATATATGCATTACATATAACATAGCCAACCCGACCTTTTAATAAAACAACAGTATAGCCATCCCGGCCTTTTATAAACATCACATGTACATAATCACACCAACGTACCATTCCAGCACAGATATGCAATTTAGCCTACCAGTGCACATCACATACACAAATGCATATCTTCCTGTGCACATATATACAATTTAGCCAACCAGTGCACATTACATGCACAAATGTATATCTTTCCGTGCACATCACCTATACCCGTGCACTGATATACACATTCACCAGTGCACATCTCATGCACAAATGTATATCTCATGCACCCATGCACAGATATACACATTCACCAGTGCAAATCTCATGCACAAATGTATATCTCATGCACTCGGACGTATATGAATTGCCGAGAAGCTCATCCCGGATGAGTCTTACACTCTCATATATGGTCTGTTTCCTTGGCTAGAGGGCTTCCTCAACCACAATACAAACATCACAGTGCAAATCATTTACATGTATGTTTCAATCAAAAAGCAGTAATAAATAATTGAAATACACGCACTGCATCATACAATAACCATAACTCCCCAAGAGTATGGTGGAACACAATCAAGGGATACAAACTCCCCAAGAACAAAGAGATCGCCTTCTCTGATCACCGCACCGACTTTCTCAGCATTGTGTTCACAACCACCAATATCTTCTTTATCATGCCCTACATCAAGCAAGCAAGATATCAAGAACGGTTCTCAATCGTTTCATGAAAAGAACCTAGTTCTTTTCCAAATTTCAACCATATACAACCAACCAGTGACTTGTAAACCCCACAAAGATCTATCTGGGCAAAAAACAAAATTCCCAAAACCCATAAAAGTTAGCTTTCAAGGTTTTAACCTCATCACAACAACCTCCTAAGCATACTTTTCCAAAGAAATATCACCCAAAACCAACCCTAACTCATGGGTCATTTTTCCTCTTAAATCCAAACTTAAAGGAAACAATAAAACTTACGTGTCTTACCTTAAAAATGTCAAGGAAGGCTTGTGGACAACTTCTCAAAACTTGGATGTCCTTAAAGTGCCTTCTAACTCTTAAAGGTTGAAACTTTAAACTTCCTTCGGAGAAATGATCTCCTTGTCTGATGGTTTTCCCAACGAACAAACGTTAGAAACTAGTTCGTATGGTGATTTTCTTCAATCCCTATGTTGGATGTGAAGGTGTTTAGGTCAAGGATTGAGTATCTATGAAGCTTTTCTCACTTAACAATGGAGGGAAAAAAATGGAATACGAGAGAGAAAATGTTTTAGCAAAGGCGGTGGAAATTAGATTGCTACTGGAATATCCCACTCGTGCATATCTTAAATAGTCTGAAAGTTGACACACGTCATATCGTAATATGAGAATCTTCCCACGTCAAAATAACAATCAGGGAGTCAACACGTGTCACTTGTATAAAGTGAATATGTAGAGATATTTGACTGTCAAATAGGGTCTACTGTTTGACAAGTCAATGTGTTATACCTCATAGGTTCTCAAAATCCTACTGACACTGCCGAGTTGGGTTTATATAGATGATACCTAACAAGCACTGTTCATTTTAATCAATTACAAATGCTTATGTAATCGATTGCACAACATTAGGGCCCGTCCTCGGTACTACATAATGTCCAGGTTCCGCCCTCCTCCGACCTAATCTGACATCATCCGAGTTTCTATCTTGGCACTTCACAATTCCAAGGTTCCTTCCGACCTCTTCCGGGATCACTAACCCAGTAACTCTATCAAAAGGGGTTCCGAGCTCTTCCGATCTCTCTACCCAGTAGCTCTTACAAGTCAACCAAAAACAAGCTCCTCGAAGCTCATCCGAGATAACAACTCGGTAACACATTTGAGATCTCTACCTGGTTACTTAAAGAAAGGAATGTACGAGCTCAACCGAGATTGCTACCCAGTCACTCTTTCCTTCCTTATCCGAGTTCCTTCCATACCTCAGCGCTTTTCCTAAGGAGTGCTATATATACACCCCCCTACATAAGCGATAACCCGGTCATGCACTAACCCGGTCTCCGAACAAAACAACATAACAACACGATCCCGGATTTGAGAAGATGCTATCTACACCCCTTCCTCTGTCCGGGTTCCAGTTACACCCCCCTTATGTAACACCTGGTCGCACAAACCCGGATTTGTCACAGGGTCATTATAGTACTTCACACCGGCTTGCTATTTCACGTGGTATTTATGGATAATATATGAGTAATGGATGTGTGTATTTATGTTGATAAATATTGAGGACGACCTATGTGATGGCTTGAGATAATGAGATATGCATTAATACCATGAGGGGTGTATGACGGATCCTAGCCTGGACGGATTGCTCCTGGCCGGGTCATAAGCGTTTGTCATGTCGCTTCAAAACAATTAAACTAAGTTAATTCTATAGCACATGATTAACCTAGGTCGACTCAAAGACACTATCAATATGGTTCTATCTTCAATTCACTACTAACAGTAAAGGGGATTTTTGTCGAACAGTTTGCAGGCATGAAGTAAAAATTGCAAAAACACAAGCTATGATTAAAGATCAATGCAGAAACTAACAGAATTGATAATAAGTAATGTAAAACAGATTAAAGAGCATCAATCCAATTCACCAAACCAAGCTATTTGAATCATCATCATTCTCAGAAATTTATCCTATTGTAAAAGTTCATTCAATTTCATTAGAAGCAGTTCAATCGAATTAAACCCTAAATTAATTGAAACCGCAACCCTAATTGAAATATCATCCAATTAATCTGTGATTTATATTCAAAATTAGGAAATGAATCCATAACCTAATCCCCTTTCAATCCTAAACACATTCATAATCATGAAAACAGAATAGCAATTGAAGAAGAAAGTGAACATTCACACAGAATTCGAAATACTAAACTAGAACTCAAATTCTTCTCTTGCTTAGGTTGGATCCTTGGATTGATTGATTATTTAGCCTTTCATGATCATCATCAATGAAAGCCCCATGACATAAGTGCACGAAAATGGAAGAAGAGAAAACAAAAATGAAGAACAATGAAGAACAAGGAAGAACAATTGAGAGAAAATAAGAGAAAGGGTTCTGATTCTAAAAACTTAAAAAGAGAAATGTAAAACTGTTTTTTGCAAAATGAAATGTAATGTGACTAAGTCTGAAGAAAAGAGTGGGTCATGAACAACCCATCAATTCTAATTATTTATGCTATTTACACCAATAAAAGTCCAACTCGCAGCCCAAAATACAAGTGCAGTGGTTCTGACTTCAAAGCCTAAAATGACCCTCCAAATGGTAGAATTGGCCTCGGCTTATTTCAGGAAAACTTGTAGATCTTTTCGTTATCTTTCCAAGGACTACAAGAACGCTCAATCCGGAGTTCCGTAGAGCTCTGTAGGTCCTGTACAAGGCAGATACGTCAAGTGAGCATAAAATCCAAAAATACACAACAATTAGCAATTAAGCCCACTAACTTGCCTAAGACAAAAACTGAATTAGAATGGGAAAATAAAAGTCCAAGAGAAGTCAAATAAGCTAAGAATGATAGAAAAATATTTAACTAAAGGTACTCCATCACCGGGTCATGTATTGATGGTGCCCATGGTTATCGAATACGGGTGGCTATACATAAATACCCACGGGGGTGTATGACGGATCCTAGCCTGGGCGGATTTGTCCTTGGCTGGGTCATACATTGATGGTGCCGAGGTGATATGTTATCTATAGACACGTGAGATGCCGGGATCGGGTGGTTAATCTTGCAAGGACCACAGTCAGTGCATCGATGAGCCCATGTGGGGCAGCCCGTGATTGGGGCGATATGTATGTACATGGGGGGTGTATGACAGATCCTAGCCTAGACGGATTGGTCCTGGTCGGGTCATGCATTGAGGGTGCCATGGGACATACCACATAAGCATGATGGAAATGTACACATGTACATGGAGGTGCATGACAGATCCTAGCCTAGACGGATTGGTCCTGGTCGGGTCATGCATTGAGGGTGCCCATGAGACATACTACATTTGCAGGCTGCAAATAGGATGATTGGTTGTAGGGTATTGAGGTACTGGGGGGCCACGTCGATTAGGAACTCCTTCTGACACCTGGATGCTGATCACTACCGGGGGGAGCGACTTGTGCATGACAGAGTGATCCTAACAAGCTACTACATCATCAGGACCACAGGGATGGACTATTTTCAGGATGGTACCACATTGCATGCCGAGAGATGAGTCAGGAGCATGCATCATGTTAGACATTGATAAGTTAACTTGTCGAATGATGTTGAACGATTGTTGTGCTGGTTGCGCGAGGAAATGGTTGGATTTTTGTGATGATTGTTTGTCTTCTCTAACTGATGTTGTTTACTATTGTTATTTAACATGATAAGTTCACCATTACTTTGTTGTACCATGTGGTTGGTACCTGTGATGATCACGAATCATGTTCGTGTGAGCAAACATGCAGCAGTAGGTGACCGGGAAGATAACCTCCTTGGGTTGGAGCCGCCGAGTGGCTGGGATGTCGATGGATTAGATCCCGGGCAGGGATTGTGTTTTTCTAGTTACACCTCGTTGTTTTGATAACTGTACCCCATTGCCCAAATTCTTGTTCTTTTGTAAAACACTTATATGTTTCTTTTAGACATGGTTAATTGTACCTACAACTAGACCGTGTTTTGTATATATGTAATATATAGTTGAGATGTCTCATATGCATATTATTTACGTGTATACTTATGATGATGGTCATTATATGTTTGCGAAAAATTTACCATCGTTTTTATAATCCAATTTAAGGAGTTTTCTTTTAAAACATGTTAATGGCATGATTAAGAGTTAGTGATACAGTAGCGACATGGCGGGTCGTTACAGGGACCATATGAACACAATGGATAAACTGGAATACATAGAATACATGACTGTGTGAACAATATTGCTAATGATTTAGACTTGTCATCATGTCACCCTTTTATTTTATGATTTTGTTCTACTGCTAGTGGTAAAATTCTCCCTGTTAAGACTGATCATGATGTACTGAAAATATTTGTTGAGAATTAAAAGTTAATTCATATGTATGTTAGTAGAACAAAAGATGAGAAGAAGGTTGTTAACACTGTGTATCAACAAAGTGGGTTCATGTCCAACAAAAAGTTGAGTTTATGTCCAACTACACAAAAAACAAAAAAGAAGCAATAGTATTAAAATATTTTCAGGTTGAGAGGAAGAAGATGAGGATATTCTAGACATAAATTTTCATTAAAAGTCATGTGAGCAGCATGTGCCTAATTTCTGTTAGATTATTAAACGGTGTTTAGGAAGGAGGGGGTCTAGGTGTAATGTGAGGTAAACAATTAAGGGGTTTTTTGTAGGGTGCAAAAAGGAAGGGGTATTAAGTGAAATTTAAGCAAAACACAGGGGGTGCGAGTATAATTTACTCTTTATTTTAACTTGGTTAGTAGTTTTCTTAGCTACATTTATTTTAGCTTGGTTAGTACTTCAGAATAAGATGTCGAATGTCGTCACTTTCGTTATATTTTTAGTGTTCATTTAGTTTTGATGCCCATATTTTGAGGATGATATTTTTATTTATGTAAAGACTTATTTATTTAACTTTATTTATTATACATGAGGTATTTTCAGACTAATAAAATTTTGGAATTTTATATTCTTTTTGGTATATTTTATCATGGATTGTTATTATAACAAAAGGCGTTACATCTTTCTTGTAGTGGCCTTACTTTGTGGTAGTGAAGGAACCAAAGATGAATGGTCACTTTGAGTGGTGACCGCAGATACCTAGCCTAGTGCATGGATATCACTTTTGTCATATGGATTTGCCTCGTTGTCCTTCACGTGCCATGTTGCCAAAAACATTAACAAAAATGGAGATATCTTGACAATCATACTAAATTGTCAATAGTTTGTATCTTTGTGAACTAAATTGATCATTTAATAATATAAGAACAAAATTATAAGTGCCTGCAAAATGCATGAACTAAATTGTTAGGGTTTCAACTATCAAAAACATTGAAGACACAAAGAAGGCCTTTCTTGAAGACTGGTTCATCCCTAGAAAATGGGTGCACTTTCAAAGTCTGATGGAAGAAGTTTTTGCTGTGAAGGATTTGTTGTTCATGTGTGCTAGACCCAATTCTTGGAGATGTTCAGTTCCTGGCACTATGGGTCCTACGCTCTATTCTAGGGAATAGCTAGACATAGTGAAATTAGTATTCGTGGGACCGTAAATAGAAGAGAAGTGATTAACTCTCATAGACTATTGTTGTAGCAATTGGGTGTTTTGTAGAAGGCCTTGTTTTCAATAAAGTTAGGGAAAAGGAGATAACCTAAAAGAGGTGGATTTTATGCTTTATGGATGCAGCCTCTATGTGATTTATTAAAGCTCGCCCTGTGCGTTATTTAAACATAAGCTTGAAGTGCTAAACACAAGTCTGGGAACACGACTCTCTATGGCTATGCCATACAAAGATTTTACAGATTGTAGGAGCATTGCTCTGGCTTGGAACCTGAAGAAAAGCTACCTACTAATGCTTATCATCATGAAGTTGGACGTTGTTATTAGACTTTGAACCATCTCTTGCTTCACTTAACAAACTCCCTTCAACATGATTTGCTCATGAAAAATGAATTTCCATGCTATGTCTGATCGCATCTTTTATTTTATGGTGATATTACCCTTCTTTCACTTATTTTTCATCCATTATGTAGATCTCATCATTCAAAAAATTGACTCGAACACTGATATTGCATTTGGCTCCATGGTTGTTCAAGTGTGAGACCCTCTACCCTCTCGCACCTATGTTCAAATGCTTGAAAAAAAGCTTATCAAAACAAGAGGCACTTGCTCAAGCCTTTAAGGATCATGCCTTTTCTAAGAAGGAGGCTCGTAAATGGTCTTTAATTGGAGATCATGCCCTTACCATCTCCTCTAATTTTGAGGACTCTAGTGATGAGTTCCTAAGGAAGCTTGATGAAGAAGCTGGCAAACAAAGGTTGAGAAAAATGTAAAAGTTGAAGCACTTGGCAGGAAAACATCAAAGTCTAAAGAAAGTAAAATCTGAGGGGGAGCTAAGCTTTTATGGCTGAAGGAAGCACAATCTAAAGGGGAGATCCTATGGTGAGTTTTGTCCTACCTGTTTATTTTGTACTCCAAAACACATCTCCTTGATGTGAAAATATTTACATGAAAAAAAGAGGAGAAATGCTTTCTGTTACCTATTCAGACTTTATCTTGAAGTTTTTTTATGCTTTAAGTTTTCTTTTTTGTCTTATATTTTCTTGCATATGATAAGACTGCTAATGTTCTTTTAACCAAAATACTTTAAGTTAGTGTTCATCTTCTACATTTGTAATTGTTTGACATCATAAAAAATGGGGAGATTGTTGAGTCAAAAGGACGTTTACATCTTAAAGACGAATCAAGACTCTTGATTATTTTGATTAGATGAAAACAAATACAAAGGTAAAATGTTGCATGGTATGCATCTGATTTCTTTATAACATATGCGTCTCATGTTTTCTAAAAGATAGGTAGATAAAGTCATGATATGTTGTCACATATGGTATAATATTTAAAACTTCATTTATTATTCTGTGTCTGAGATTTTTATTGTAGAAACATTCTCTTAGGATCTCTCGAATCCTATGAAGAATAAATGAAGTCAAGATCTTATATGTCATCTTCATTATCAAAAGAAGAGTTCTACTACGCAGGTTCTGCTTTGACACAAAGATGTGACTACCTACTGCAATTTCTCATACACGCAAGACTTAAACAAAGATTCCACCCAACGACCCTATTTTATCAGACAAAGATCAAATGAATACTTACCCGTTATGAGACAATAGATACTTGAAGATGAGATTTATAAAAATCAGAAGCTTTGAAAATTGAAGTTGTTGATCTCGCACAAATATTTCTTACTCTTTTCCTTCAACAAGACACTCTGTGTACTCTTGTAAGATTAGAAAAAGCTCTCAAAACACCTTGAACACTTTGAGAGAAAAGGACTAATTACTAATTTTGTTTATGCGTCTGTAAGACTATTCTGTTTGAATCTCTAAGCAATCATCAACCACAAATCTTGTTTGATTTTTTTAAAGCTAACAGTGACTTGGTATAACAAAGAATATTGGGTGTTGATCAAACTTGGGGTAGAGTTTGATTTGTAAGAGCTAGAAGTGGTTGTGATATAATATTTGTAACTTGTGAAAAGTTAGTGGAACTTAGTGGTTTACCAAGAACTAGATGCAATCTCAGTGGTAGAGATGAACCAGTATAACTCTATGTGTTTGTTTACCTTTTGCTTTCTCATTGCTTTTAACTGACTTTGGATTTGAATTGTGTTTCAGTCGTTTTAAGATATACTGCATTTATGTGAACTTCGTTTTCTCATCATCTAAAGTGCTCTAGTAATAAAGGTTGTTGTTTTTTCTTACAATGTTATCTTCACAGACCAAAAACTTTGTTGGTTTTAAAAAGTTTTTTCAATTACGCTAAATCACAATTCAATCCCTCCCCTTCTTGTGATATTTGCCTTTATAGTAAGGAAATGATCTATTTAACGAGAAAATCCATGTTGGATTCCCTTGGTGTGCACAATTGTCTTGTCCTAGTGACAACCAGGGTGGGGATACAAATCAGTTTGTCCCATTTAAGGTCCGACCATGAAGCCCACATTTTATATGGGCCAGACAAGTCCGGTCCACTAAATAAATTGTCTTATTTTGTGGTATGTATCCGACCTATGAAGCCCGCAAATAAACGGGATGGTCCACGGACTCAAATGGAATTCTAAAAATAAAAAATAAAAAATTAGTAGAATAAAATATGTTTCTTATTTTTTTTCTTTATTCTTTAAGCTATGGAAACATGAGAAAGGAAACAAATGTTAAAAGAAATATAAAATATAAGCATGGAATTAAATATGAAACATTTAACTCTAATTATTCACTTATTGTCAACATATTTAAATATTAAACTTGTCTTGTATTTGGTAACTAAAATATAGCAACATATTTATAAGATCAAAGTCTTAACATATGTAACTAAAATATACCAACATTTGTAAAACATCAAACCCAATCCGCAATCCCGCATTCACATATTAAGTCCATGAAGTCCATAGGTTTCACATGTTAGATTCAAAATTTGCTATGGCTATGCAGATTTAAAAAAAAAAAAAAAGAGGTTCGTTATCTGCATGATCTATGTGTTTAATGAGCCTATATGTGAACCTTCATCTGTATATCTGTTCCTAATAATAGCTATACATCACAAGCGGAATTAATTTTTTATTCAATGAATACAGAATCACCCATATTATCTGATCCAAAAAAGAAATAAATTAACTTCAAGTTGAGTCTTTGATACGGAGTTAGCTAGCTAATTAGTGTTGATATTGTTAGTAAGTTTGGAGTCAGGGGTAAAGACTCTTCAATTTGTCAACTTCCACCGCCCCCTGATTTAATTTGGGCATTTTTTGTACCCTAATTCTAGCAAAGCATTATGCATGTGTTTATTAGAAGTCCTTCTCTTTTTTCTCTCTCTTTTAATTAGGACTGTTAAATTTTATTTATTTTATAATTTTTAAGAAGAAGAATAGGACCATTGTTAGTCAAACACTATATTAAATATTTAATTAATTTAGAACGTTAGATAAGATAATTATAAATAATAATTTTTAAAATTAATATAATTATATTTTGAAGAATTTAAACTCTAAACTCTTTATTTAAGTTGATTTTTTTTCTAATATACTAAAAATCATCACATGGTAACTATCTTGACCAATGGTCATATTTTTTTTCGTTTTTTTACCAATTATTTTTCTCAAAATTTGGTAATATCACAAACTTATACGAAATGTTAACCTCAATTTATTTTATTAAAGATTATTTTTATAGTATTTTATGAAAATTTCGATAAAAACATCACTTTTATAATTATCTTTCTCCAACATGCAATATATATTTTTGAGGCATGACATATTACTTAAGGCAAAACTTAGATGTAATTTAGCTCATTTTATCACGTAATATGGAAATGGGTTGGCAACAATGGCAAGAATGATTGTCGAGGCAACATAATGGTGGTGACAATAGTGGTCGTGCTGGAATGATGGTGGTGATAATAGCGGTAACTATGGTGGAATAGTGGTGGTAGTAGCGATGTGGTGGTGGTGGTTAAAGTTTTTTTTAAAACTAAAAATCAAATTTACAAAACTTTTTTTCTTAGTTGTAATTGAGTTAAAAATAATTTCAACTCCATTTTTGTCAAACACATTTTATTTAAAAATTTACATTTTAAAATTAAAAATCATAAACTTGGAATCACTTGAACAAGCCTTAAGAACCCAAAATTTGGTTCTATAGCTGGAGAAAAATGCTCTAGAATTTCTTGATGTCACTAAAGGTCCATTTAAAAGTGATTAAGAACCTAAATTAGATTCTGTCATTAAATATGAGATAATTTCTTCTTATTCCATTCAAATCTCCCACACACGATTCATTTTTTTTAATTCCAAAGCTACCCTTCCTCCTCTTCTTCTTCTTTTTGTATCTTCTTCACCTCATTTTCGCCTCTTCTTCGTCCTTGGTCACCTTCTTCGTTTGTTCTTCTTGGTAGACCTCCTTCTCTTGTGGCTGGCTATGGTTTGGTAGCTTCTTTGACTTCGTCATCGTCGTCGCAATAGGTGTTGCAGTGGTAGAGTTCATCCGTATGAAGCATACAGATTGACAATCCATATGACTTATACGGATTGACAATCCGTATAACTCATACGGATTGCCCAATGGGTTGCCCAACCAACTCACAGTTAAAAAATAAAAAGAAAAAAAAGTGAACTCACAGTGGTGGTGTCGACGAAGAGATGAACAAAGTGTAGCAGGCAATTGAATCCAAGAGGAGGAGAAGACGACGCAACGAACAGGGTGTGACAAAGCTGGTGAATGGTGAATGGGAACGAAGAGGAAGAGGAACAAAGAGAGAGAAGGGCATAAAGGGGTTTTCACTTCTTTTTTTTTTTTCTTAGTCTATGGGAAAATTGCCTAGTGTAGGAAGAAAAATCCTAAATTATGATCTCAATTTCCCTGGTTGACCAAATCGTTAAAAATACTTGGGCCTTGACAACGAGTCTGGAGAATGGATAAGCGTATGCCATTTTGTAATTGGATCATGTACGTCACTTTTCTTCTTTTACCTTGTGAATTTAATTGGAACTAGATCTGAACCGTGCAATGCATGGGTTTGAAAATCAGGTTTTAGGTTACACTTAAATATTAAGTTTATCATAAACTATCATATCTAAATAACATATTTAAATTTCAATGGTAGCAAATTGATCTTTAGAAATGTAAATATGTAATTTTTTTTAGGAGATTGATATTTTAGTCAATAAAAACATAAAAATTAAATTCAAATGCCAATCTAAAACACATAATTATAAATCTAATTAAAATAAATATAGCCAATGAAAATGATCCCATAACACTCTTGATCAATGTCTTATATTGCCTTCTTCAATTTCTTTATCAATTTTAGGTTTGTATTTCTTTTCTTATCATCAATAAACACACCTAAAGTCATAGCTTTCATGATCATGCAGACAATCGTATCTAATCGTCTTTTGAGGGCAATTAATTTATTCATAAATAGGATTGATCCAATTTTGGACACTGAAACAGCTGACTGTCGCGTCCAACCTCTCTGCCCTGATACCCGTCAGTGTCGCGCTGCGTGGTTTCTCCGTTGTGCCGCAGCGCCGCGCCACCACTGTCGTCATCTTGTGTCGCCGTCAACGAACAAGCTGTGAACCGTCAATCTCGCTTTTGCCTCTGTCACGCCGCGACGTCGAAGGTATGTACCCAAGTTTTTCGCAAACTAAAATGCTTTCGTTTTAGCACTGTATAGTCTATATTTTTTATTTTTTTTTTTGACAGATTACATTTCCAGTTGGGAAATATACTACCCTGCACTGTAGGTGCTTGTGTTTATTCTTGAATGATGTTTTGTTTGTCTATGAAGTATGAACGAACACATTTCATGTTCATATTCTTCATTGGTCTAATTCCAGTGTCCAAAACTTACCTACTTTGGTCTTTTATTCTATAATAAGGAGCAATATGTATAGGATGTCTGAAACTTACCGACGCTGAATTCAAACACTACCACCACTGTCAGAACAGCCCACATTCCCGCAACTCCGAAGCCATCATAAAGAGGCCTCGAGTAGTAAACCAATGACACCACCAATGTGAGAGCAACTGCCACTTTTAATGAGTAAATTACTCGTCTGGGGTCATGTTTTCCAATCTTTGTTATGCTCCTGGTGATGTTCAAAACCTTGGACTTGAAGTTCCTAGGCAAATCCTTGAGGCAACTTTGAGGTCTTCAGCTGCAGTTTTTGAATTTTCTATGTGGACTTTGGCAATTTTTAATTGCTCCCCTTAATATATTTCTTTAGTTCTTTCACTGAAACACTTCCTTTTTAAATGAAAGGTATGCTCACTTTTATTCTTTTAATCATTGACTGGATATTCTCATAGCATAACTGAGATTAATTTTCAGATTATGAGTATTTTTTGGTGAATTTTTGGATTATTAGTAACGATTCAGCAAAATTTCTTCAATGTAATAGCTCCCAAATTTGAATTACTGACATTAAATAAAAATAACCTGAAATCACAGTCCACTTTTACTGTGAGTAATAATTACTTGGGAATATGCTCATTTTTATCACAAGTTCATAACACCTGAATGCAATATGAGAATCTGAATATAAATGTAAAACAAAAAAGATGTACACATGATATTCAATAAAAGAAATGCTCATTTGTATAATTATCATATATCAGTTCAAGGATACAATAAAAGAATATGTATATAAACGCATAAGAAAAAGAAAAGATACAATCAAAGAATTGATGAGCATTATTGGTAACTATAGAACTTAAAACATCATAAACTGCTAGGATAACTCTGTAAAACGGTACCCTTATTATGGCACACATTTACGATTAATAAGGGAGGGAGAAAAAAACTAAGAAAAGGAGAAGAAAATGCATACATATCTTGCCATTGTACACATTAATTTTATTCATCTTATACTATTTTCACAGCAGATATCATGAACTAGTCATTTGGACCTTCCGGGCATTCTTGAGGTTTCTTACAGTCATGACAAGCTTTTGTCTTTCACCTTTATCATCCACAAATCTGAGACTCATTTCTGAGTATCTTTGTTGCAACTCTTTCAGCTCCGTTTCCATTGAGTTGTTTCTTTCCTTGAACAACGATAATTCAGCTAAAGTTTCACAAAGGTTGCCACCCTCGTTACTATCTATTGTTATTTCTGCTTCTTTCTCCGACAAATGTACATCACTGCCACGGACAGAAAGTAATCAATAATGAAAAAATTCCAATAGCTTCAATACCATATTTATACAAGAGTAAAATGGACAAACTAAGTAGTCAGAACTAGTACTAAACTATGTGTACTTCAAGTTATAGGAAAAAGATAAAGAACACACCTCTTGAATAATGACACTGCAACACCATTTGAAGTAGTAGTATTCTTGTCCTCAACAACATGTTTGAAGTGCAAGCCAATTATATTTATTGCTGATATATGATTCAATAACTTCATACTGACAATGCAATAATAATAACTTAAACCAGACAACAAAGGCAAGCAAGACTTGCATTGTAAATTGTGATTTAAACTTCATGGAACTGAAATTGCTGCGAAACTTTGGCAAAGATTAATCATATATATATATATATATATATATATATATATATATATATATATATAAACACACATGTATTATATCAGGCTTATAATCCACACTATAGGATATTAAAATATTAAACATAATCGATACTAAAAATTATAGAGAACTTACTAATATAATCCACACAAGTAACAAGCAAGATGAGAACACTGATTATCAACAGGCGAGTTGAAAACGAGAGAATGTTTGCAAATGTTCAAATACAGAAAAGGATTTTTCATTCATAAAACTTCGGATAATTTACATCTGATAGACACCCCTATTTATAATACACACATACCTCCCGGAATTCAATCCGGACTTAATTACATTCTATTAACAGTGAAAGCATAAAGCACTCTTATCTTAATAGTCCTACTAGCTAAATAATACAAGATACGCAAATTGAAATCCAAACTATCTACAGAGAGTCTTGTCTTGTCTACAGTACTACTGTCTTCTGCCGACACTTCTTATTGTCTTCTCTGTGCTAGAAATCCGGGAAATCTTATCTTCTTATCCTGCTCTTGGTCTCCTTTATCCTGAGAATTCTTCCTTGGTAAAATAATCTAACATGTCATGGTTTTTCTGATACGGATTTGTGCTAGAATTACTACCTTCGTCTTTTATTAACTTCTGTCCGCAACCCGGTATTGATCTCATTCTTTGTAGCCGTTCTTCAAATTCTTCTTGTGAAGAAGCTGTGGATAATTCTGCCATTATCTGTCTTTTTTGTGCTAAAAATAGAGCTTCTTTATCAGCATCTATATCAACTTGTGATCTTGGCACCTTATTCATATTTGCCCACTGAATGATTTTTTCTTTATTAATTATCCTTACATCAAATTTTTTCCACCATTTTATCTTTATTTGTCTGGAGAGGAAGTACAAATCTGTCTCATTATCAACTCTTGAATAAGTATATGTCCATGTTGTTATCCAGGTTATTCCTTGGGAAGCTATAAAAGATAAAAACTTATAACCATCTACAAATGAAGTATTGTCTTTAAAAAATTGATATAACTCTTCGACCTCTGGAGGAAAAATCTCTCTTATGGGACCAAAGTTATAAAACCATCTGATAAACCATTTTGGGAATTTTAATGATATGCCTTTTTTGAACCATACGAACCAGGAATGTTTATCAGGCTTGAGGTAAAACATGTTATCCCAGGCAGTCATATAATCATAATAATTATATTCTTGAGGGATAAAAGTTCTGGAAAACTTCTTGGGCTTGTGCAGAGGCTGTCCCCAATCGATATCAGATAATACATTAACAATTTTTATTTTGGAGAACTGTATTATACCATCTTTGTCTTCATTATGAACCAGGTCTATAGAGTCTGTATCTATCAAAATGAATTCATAAAATAATCTGGCTTTTCTTGTATCAGGACATGGGTATGGTATATCGGTAGGGAATATTTTATTAGCAAGGTCAACTGGGTTTAATTTAAGCCAATGTTTTTCGGCTATAATTATTGGAAGAGTATTTTCTTTTTTAATGTATTCTGGATCAGTTTCTGTATTGGTTTGGTAAGTGGGTTTTGAAGGAGAGGCTGTAGTATTATAGTCTCTTGGGCCAACTAAGGTATTGAGGTATTGTAAAGGAGTGTATTTAGGTCTTGGAGTATTTCCTCTAACGGGTTGAGATAAAATATTAGGGCGGATATTAGGATTTGTTAAGAATCTTGATGTACCTGCTGTATTTTGTATTGCCATTTGTGAAGGATCATCTTTATTCGTTCCCAGTGGGAGTCCGTATTGATCTTTTTATTTGGATTTACTCATTCTGAACCCTGTAAAAACTCTCTTGTTAAGAAATCTGGTAAAAAATTCTTTTCTCCTTTAATATGTTCAATATCAAAATCAAAACAAGATAATAAAGATTGCCATCTAGCAAAAATATGTTTTGAAATAAGATTTTTAACATCTTTTTGTATAATTAATAAAGAAAAAATCATTCATTATATTCCAAAGATTTCCCTTGGAGTCAATTATCTATTGTTGCCAATTTAAACAGAATTTATCATAATTATCGTTACAATACCGATTTCCGCTGATTAGTGGTATCAGAGCCACTGATTGGTAGTCCATCAAGAGTCTGTAAATCTTTGATCTTTCAATATTTCATAAAGAGTTCGAAATATATTGTTACTTTAGTTCTTGAGAAGAGTTGAGTGTAGCACTGAGAGGTGTTTGTACGTTGGTCAGCCCTTGGGTCTAGGTGGTCCCGGCAGCTGTGAGCGAGTAAGACCGTTGGTTTAGCTTAGACATGGAGAGAGGTGGTCCCGTAACAGCAACTCAAACAAGAAATAGAGTACCTAGTATATTAAAAACTTTAAGTGAAATAGGAAGAAGTAACAAAGATAAACAGATAGCTTTAAGAACTCCCCAAAACATAGAAAATGAAGAATTAATAGGATCTTTAGATAATGCTACAATCATACCAGTTTCAAGAATAGAAAAATCTTTACATAACTGGTCTATACCTATAATAAAGAAAAGTGAAGTATATAAAAAACATAGTATTTTTTCCAATAATAAAGATGAGATACATGTAATGGAATATAGTTATCCAGGAACAGATATTAATAAAATTATAAGTATATTAGAACAAGATTTATTAGATACCCATATGGAAAAAGGATTTAACTTTATTCATTTGGGATTAATACAAGTGGCAGCTAAGCCTAATTTTAGATTAGGAGTAAATAGTCCTATATTAATGTTATTAAGAGATACTAGATTAAAAAGTTTTAAAGATTCTGTAATAGCCATACTAGAGAGTAATTTACATGATGGTCCCGCATTTTTTAATTGTTATCCTAATTTAGCTCTAAATATGCGTAATGAATACACAGCAAAAGCTTTAAAATTACATATAAAAATGCCTGATGATATATTTATAGAAGATTGTAGTCCTATAGAAATAATATTTAGAGTATATTATAAAGTTACTAAAATAGATTATAATTGTAGAGCATTAAGAGAATCCAAAAAAGATGCTACTATATTAGTAGAAGCAAATTTAAAGAAATCATCAATACAAGTTCCTCGTAGATTAGAACATAATGAAGTTATGCAAAATATCCCTGAAGAATGGAAAATAGAAGAGGTTATAGAACCCCCTAAGGTTTATAATACGCATATGAGAGAAATAATACAAGATGAAACAGATATAAGATTAAAAATGAATAGGTCTCAGTTAATGAAAATAAATAAACCTCATATGATTTATAAAGGACAATCTTCAAGACATTCTATTAGTGGATCTACCATAGATTTAGATTTAACTGGTTTAGATAATAGTAATCCAAAAGTATCTATTCCAATATATCAGGATAATATTGATAATAGTTCCTCACCTAGATACTCTCCTACCAGATCTCAAGTATTAAATGTAATTGATAGAGATTTAAACCCTTTTAGAATAGATAAGGAATGGATTAAACAAGACTTTCTAGCAGAATATAATAACAAAAATAGGAAGAGCTTTTTTGAGAATTATAATAATCAAGAAAGAGAGAAAATTAGAAAAATTTACTATGATTATTTAGAGCAAAAAGAAATTAATATTTATTTCTTTGATTGGTTTGAAACAACTAAGAAGGAAATAAGTCCAATAATAAAAAATACTAATACTTGGAAAACTACAGAAGATAAAATCATAGAAGCAGAATATCCTCCCACTAAAGGTATAAAAATTAATGTTGCTAATATAGAAATAGAAGCTTCCCCTTTTAAAGATGTAATAGAAGAAAATAGAAATGTGGAAATAAAAGACATCAGGAAGATACACCACCAATTAAATTACTCAAATATTATGTTAAACACTATGTCTTCACATTTAACTAGATTAGAGAGTATTAATACAGAAGTTAGCAGCAGTAATAATACCAAAGGTAGTTTATTAAAAGTTATAGATAAACCTATATATAAGATAATGAATGTACCACAGAAAGATTTAGAGTGTATTAAATTAGGAAATGAAACTGATAATAAAATTGAAGAAATCAGGAAAAATTTAGAAAAACTAAGTATAGGTAAATTTACCATTAATACTCTAAATGAAGAACCATTAGAAGTAAATAAACTTAGAGGAAATTACTATCCTAAACTGAGAAATTATTATTCAAGACCTTCTCCCGCAGATGTACAATTTGAAGAAAGAGGAGATTTAAGACAAAATGTATTTAGCGGAACAGAAATAGCTGAGTGGAATATAGATGGTATGAGTGAACAACAAATATTAGACTTAACTTGCCAAATGACCATGGCAGCAACAGCATATAAAACTAAAGGTATTTCCGATAAGAATACAGCTATGGCGCTAATACAAGGATTTACTGGACAGTTAAAAGGATGGTGGGATAATCTATGTACTGATGAAGAAAGACATATTATATTACATAGTATAAAACAGGAGACTCAGGAGCAAGATGCAGTAGCTACCCTTATATTTTCAGTAATACAAAATTTTATAGGAGACCCAAATATATTTAAAGAAAGAATAAGTATTCAGTTAATGAATTTAAGATGTCCTAGTATGACTGATTATAGATGGTATAAAGATGTATTCTTCTCTAAGGTTACATTAAGAGAGGATGGATATGCGGGATACTGGAAAGAAAGATTTATAAGTGGATTACCTAAATTACTAGCAGAGAAAACTAGAATGAATTTAGAAAGACATTTTCAAACCCCAGTCCCATATGATAAATTAACTTACGGCCAGATTCATAATGTAATCATAGAAACTGGAATACAAATATGTGTTGATTTTAAATTACAAAATAAAATGAGAAAAGATAGTTTAAACAATAGAAAAGAATTAGGAACTTTTTGTCATCAATATGGAGTAGAAATTGTTAAAGCACCTAGTTATGAAAATAAAAAGAGATATAGAAAGCCTTATAAGAGTTATAAAAATTATAAAAACAAATCATATAATCATAAAATAGATCAATATGAGCATTATAAAAGACCATATAAAAAGTATAAAAAAACTAATAAAAAATCATATTATCCTAAAAAGAAGAAAAATCATTGTTGGAAATGTGGTAAAATAGATCATTATGCTAATAAATGTACAACCCAACAAAAACTTAATTCTTTAGAGATAGATGAAAACTTAAAACAACAAATAATGAAGATAGTCATCAACTCTGACCCAGAGGAAGATGAATCTTCTGAGGAAAGTGTTTCTGAAGAAGAAGAAGATGGAGTTATATATCAGTTAGATAATACTAGTAGTAGTAGTTATTCTAGTAATGAAGATATAGGTATTTGTTTAGGTCCAGAATTATGTACCTGTAATAACTGTAAAAGTATTAATATGTTAACTAGAGATCAAAGTGAAACCTTAATTAATATAATAGGAAGATTAGAAGATTCACCTATAAGAGATGAATTTATAAATCAACTTAATGAATTGATAAAGAGAGATCAGTCCTCTAGAGAAGAAGTAAAAACGGTTGACATGAAAGAAATATATAACAGATTTGTGCCTAGTAAAAATATTACTTTAAAAGATTTACAAGAAGAAGTAAAATTGTTAAAACAAGAAATTAACCAATTAAGACATAATGATATTTCTTTAGAGTATAGAATTTTAGAATTAGAAGGAAAAGAAAGGATAAGATCCCAAGAACACACTCCTAGTACATCTTTCCCTTTACCAGAAAATGAAAATAATAAAAAAAACTTTATTAATTTATTATCTCTTATTATAACTCATAAATGACATTGTGAAATAAATATAATAATTAGAGAAGAACAATTTAAGTTAATAGCTTTAATAGATTCAGGAGCAGATGTAAATTGCATACAAGAAGGATTAATACCTACTAAATATTATGAGAAATCTGTAGAAAATATATCCAGCGCTAATGGAAGTAAAATGCATATTAAATATAAGTTATCAGACACTAAGATATGTAAAAATGGAATCTGTTATAATACTTCATTTGTATTAATAAAAAATATGCATCATGAGGTTATTTTAGGAACACCCTTCCTAGCATTATTATATCCTTTCCAAGTAACCGAAAAAGGATTGATAACTGAAGTAATAGGAAGAACAATAATGTTTGAATTCATAAATCCTCCTAAAACAAGAGAATTAAATATAGTTAAAAGCTCATCAATTAGTTTGATAAAAAATAAAACTAAACATATTAATTCTTTACATAAAGAAATACATTATAAAAGAATAGAAGAACAATTATCTAATAAAAATATTCAAGATAAAAAAACTAAGCATTGAAAATAAAATTAAAAAGGAAATTTGTGAGACAAATCCTATAGCTTTTTGGCATAGAAAGAAATATGAAATTAGTTTGCCATATATTGATAATTTTAATGAAAAAGATATCACTACTAAAGCTAGACCTATACAAATGAATCAACAATACTTAGAATACTGTAAAAAAGAGATTAATGAATATTTAGACAAAGGATTAATACGAGCCTCTAAAAGCCCTTGGAGTTGTTCAGGATTTTATGTTATGAAAGCCTCAGAAGTCGAAAGAGGTGCTCCCAGATTAGTAATTAATTATAAACCTCTTAATAAAGTCTTAAAATGGATTAGATACCCCTTACCAAATAAACCTGATCTCATAAAACGATTAAATAATTCCTCTATATTTTCCAAATTTGATATGAAATCAGGATACTATCAAATTTCGGTCAGGGAGGAAGATAAGTATAAAACTGTGTTTGTAGTACCTTTTGGTCATTATGAATGGAATGTAATGCCTCAAGGATTAAAAAATGCACTTAAAATATATATATTTAAAAATTTCTTATTTCCATCATTCATCATTGCATTTTGATGGATATGCCTATTGACACTAAGACGCTCAATTTTTATTTAAGTTGGCAAATTGCTCGAGCTATGTGTTATAATATTCAGTATACTGTATACCTTTTGCAAAGCAATGCTCTGCTTGAATTCCTCCACTTTGATCCTCCAGTTCCTTAATTTTGGATTGGAGTTCCCTTTCCTTCTCCAAAAATGAAGAAGTTGACATTTCCAAAGCTGTTTCCTTGGACTTTATCATCCCCTGCCACAAACAACTCTTTTAGTTTATATGCTCCCCCCAACTGCCATACCTAAACAAACTATACGAACAAAATGCAGAGGAATGAAAATTTGTGTAGTAGAAGAAAATATCAATAGAAGAATTAGCATTTGGGAATCAAGCAGTTTTCTCAAAGGACCTATCTATCTCTTGAAACTACTGGGATTCGTGAAGTTACCTCAAGTGTTTTTATTTTCTCCCTCAGATTTGCCATTTCTTTTGAACTCTGAGGAATTGAAGCACCTTTTTTGTTCTTTGAATTTGTTTTAGCTCCCTCAAAAAGCTGTGTGCATCCATTGCTATCCTTGAACTTCTTCTCAATGTTGATTAATGCGTCTTCTTTTTTCTTTAGTTCACCCTTTAGCTGGAAAACTTGCTTTCTCAGATTTTCTTTGTCAGCCTCATCCTCAATAAGAGAACTTTTCAAGTCATTATATTGAGCTGTAAGTGCTTCTAACTCTGACTGCAACACTCTACCCACCATCTATTTTTCATCCTTGAGTTTCTTCATCTTATTTAGCTCATCAAGTGACCTTTCTGCTTCCTTCTTCAACAAAGCAATTTCACTCACCAGCTCATTTCTTTCCACTGTTCTACTCTGTAACTGAGCCTTAGATTCCTCAAGTGATTTCTTCATAAGCTCCAAGTCATTTCTTAACATTTCTTTTTGTTCTACTTGCTCAGAGACGCATGATATCTCCAATTTAAGCCTTTCATTTTCTGCTTGTAGCATTTCGATCTCTTCAGAGAAATCCCTACTAACTTGTTCCTCATGCGTCTTCTGATTTTCAAGCTGCTTGGACTTGTCCTCAATTTCCAAAAACATCTGTTGTTTCTGAGCTGTCATCATGTCTATTTTGTTGGATAGGTCATTCAGTTTTACCTCATACTTAGCTTTGGCTGACTGAATCTCTTCATTAACTTCGTGCAGCATTGCTTCCACTAGTCTTTTCTGCGCATGAAGTTCACTTGCTTCGGTCAATGCCCTCATGGCAACCTTCTCATTGGGGAATATAGATATCAAATGGAGATAAATTATTTGGGCCAAAAATATATCCAATCCATATGCAACTTTATTAGCAAATAAAACTCATATTTTATGAAATTATTGGAAATAGGTTGTCACAGTTTACTTTAATATTTCTGCGTAGGGCCATCCCAGCTAAATTAAATAGGTTGTCTATATACAACCACCTCTTCTCTAGTAGTGTTGCATAGGGCCATCCCAGCGACACCATCGTTCCCTTGGTTTAATCATAAATTGTTATATGAGGTCAGATTTTTTATTGTTATGATAATTACTTTATAAGAAACGAGTCCTGACAGTAAACTTATATCTTAGTAATTGACTGATCATCATGTGAGATCAAATATAAAAATAATTTCTTTACATACAATGATGTTCTTCCATACTTTCGCTTATGGTGATTGATTTAAAAATTATGATTTTTGATTATTAATTAACACTTTATATTGGTAGTATTAATACATGAAAATTAAATAAAAAAAATGAAAAATTTGATTTTATAGTACCATGATATATATAGGGAGACTAAGAGGTCTTGTTATAGAAAGGAAAAAAAAATATTACTACTATAAGATTAGGCTCTGACCTTGAAGCACATAACCTACTTTGGATATATCTGAATAATGAGGAAGAGCAAAGCCCCGAGGCTGAAGCACTAACCGACCAGCACCCACATTGGTCTTGGCCAGTAGTGGCACTTTAGAACTCCACCAAGTGTAGTAACCTCCACCATCTCCCTCAAACAACACTTCTGCTGTCTCTGGTATCAAGTCCAACTCCATTGTTTTTGATTTTCCCTTTGCTCGTGAAAAGCATTTGAAATGAAATAGTGTGGCTTAGTCAACAAATTAATTATAAAAGGATAAAGTAAAACTGTATCTATAGCTTTAATTCGTTTTAATAAGTTTTCTCAAATAACTCATTCAATACTAAGAATGCATATTTTAAATTTTCACTTTGCGTATCTTCTTATTTAATCATGTTAGTAATAAATAAACCACTTGAGCACACCATATATACTTCGTTGGTTTGAGTGAAACATATTTTTATGAAAAACCTTAAATTCAAGTGTCGTGAATGAAAATAAATAAATAATTGAGAATAAATATTATACTAAAAATGATCAACCAAATTTGACAAATATTAATCATTGTGAATATATAATGGTGATCCAAAAACCACTTCAACACACTAATAGGAGTAGAAGTGGGGAAAAGTGTACAATAGGAAGGTGTAATTAGTAAATAACAGTTAGTGCAGTTAGTTTAGTTAGTGCAGGCAGTTCTAACTAACTATGGGTGAGAGAGTTATAAATAAGGGGTTAGTAGCTGATAACAGGGTATCAATTCAGAAAGGGAATAAGAGGGTGGTGAATCTCGAATTCACTTTGTTACTGCTGTAATTGTTCTTTTTCAGAAAAGATCATCTCTTTTATCTATCTTTCTGGTCCAGTTCCTATCAAACACTACAAAAAATTTCAAAACACTTCATATTTTTAAATTAGACATGCAATATTGCAGTACATTTCAGCGTCTACCCTCAATTTATTTTATTAGAAAAAGGAAATGTGCAATCACATAATAAGTATCATGTAGAGTAATGTCTACCCAGTTGTTAGAGCTGGGTCGGGAGGCAACAAAATTATACCCATTTAACTTAAATTGAAATATTTCTTTTTTATTTCCCACATGCATCCTGCTTCAAAGACAATTCCGTTTGACGCACTATAAGATACTAAACATGAACACCTCTGCAGGCAGAAATTAGAACCTTAGATTCGTCATGTCAGGGAGATTAGCCCCTTAAACTAAATTAAATCAATAAATGTACCAAATTTAATCAATGGTTACTTTCATTGTGTTTTAGTTGTTTTAAGATAAACTGCATTTATGTGAACTTCGTTTTCTTATCGTCTGAAGTGCTCTTGTAATAAAAGTTGTTGTTTTTCCTTACAAAGTTATCTTCACAGACCAAAAACTTTGTTGGTTTTAAAAAGTTTTTTCAATTACGCTAAATCACAATTCAATCCTTTCCCTTCTTGTGATATTTGCCTTTGCAATGAGAAAATGATCTATTTAACGAGAAAATCCGTGTTGGATTACCTTGGTGTGCACAATTGTCTTGTTCTAGCGATAATCAGGGGTGGGCATACGAATCAGTTTGTCCCATTTAAGGGATGACCATGAAGCCCACATTTTATACAGGTCAGACAAGTCTGGTCCACTAAATAAATTGTCTTATTTTGTGGTATGTTATTTTGTGGTATGTATTCGACCTATGAAGCCTGCAAATAAACGAGCTGGTCCACTGACTCAAATGGAATTCTAAAAATAAAAATTAAAAAATTAGTAAAATAAAATATGTTTCTTATTTTTTTTCTTTATTCTTTAAGCTATGGAAACATGAGAAAGGAAACAAATGTTAAAAAAATATAATATATAAGCATGGAATTAAATATTAAACATATAGTTCTAATTATTCACTTATTGTCAACATATTTAAATATTAAACTTGTCTTGTATTTGGTAACTAAAATATAGCAACATATTTATAAGATCAAAAGTCTTAACATATGTAACTAAAATATACCAACAATTGTAAAACATCAAACCTAGTCCGCAATCCCGCATTCGCATATTAAGTCCATGAAGTCCACATGTTTCACATGTTAGATTCAGAATTTGCTAAAGCTATGCGGATTTAAAAAAAGAAGAAAAGAAAAAGAGGTTCGTTATTTGCATGATTCGTGTGTTTAATGAGTCGGTATGTGAACCTTGATCCATATATCTACTCCTAATAATAGTTATACATCACAAGCGGAATTAATTTTGTATTCAATGAATAAAGAAACACCCATATTATCTTATCAAAAAAAGAAATAAATTAACTTCGAGTTAAGTCTTTGATACAGAGTCAACTAGCTAATTAGTAAGGACTCTTCAATTTGTCAACTTCCACCGCCCCCTGATTTAATTTGGGCATTTTTCATACCCTAATTCTAGCATAGCATTATGCATGTGTTTATTAGAAGTCCTCCTCTTTTTTCTCTCTCTCTCTCTTTTATTTAGGATCGTTAAATTTTATTTATTTTATATTTTTTAAGAAGAAGAATAGGACCATTATTATTCAAACACTATAATAAATATTTAATTAATTTAGAACGTTAGATAATATAATTATAAATAATAATTTTTTAAAATTAATATAACTATATTTTGAAGAATTTAAACTCTAAACTCTTTATTTAAGTTGAATTTCCTTTTTTTTCTCTAATATACTAAAAATCATCACACGGTAACTATCTTGACCAATGGTCATATTTTTTTTCATTTTTTAGCAATTATTTTTCTCTAAAATTAGGTAATATCACAAACTTATGCGAAATGTGAACCTTAATTTAATTTATTTTATTAAAGATTATTTTTTATAGTATTTTATGAAAATTTCGATAAAAACATCACTTTTATAATTATCTTTCTCCAACATGCATTTATATTTTTGAGGCATGACATGTTTACTTAAGGCAAAACTTAGATGTAATTTAGCTCATTTTATCACGTAATATGGAAATGGGTTGGCAACAACGGCAAGAATGACTATCGAGGCAACATAATGGTGGCGGCGATAGTAATTTAGCTCATCTCTTCTTCTTTCTATTTCTTTTTCACCTCATTTTTGCTTCTTCTTCCTCCTTGGTCACCTTTTCCATTTTTTCTTCTTGGTAGACCTCTTTCTCCTATGGCTGGCCGTGGTTTGGTAGCTGCTTTGGCTTCGTCGTCATCATCGCGATGGGTGTTGCGATCGTAGAGGTCATCCGTATGAAGCATACAGATTGACAATCTGTATAACTCATACGGATTGCCCAATGGATTGGGCAATCCGTACAACCAACTCACAGTCAAAAAAGAAAACTCACAGTGGTGGCGTCGACGAAGAGATGAACGGAGTGCAACGGACAATTGAACCTAAGAGGAGGAAAAGATGGCGCAATGAATAGGGAGTGGCGACGCAACGAATAGGATGATAAAAGTAGCATGTAGAACAATGGGGTGAGCCTTGAGGCAAATTCTGAACAATTTTGTAGTGCATTAGATAACAACCCGATTGAAGAGTCCATGTCTTCATTTGGAGAGATTGAAGAAATCTGGGAACTTGATTATAGTGAATTCAGAGTGTCTGTTTTTAAGTGTAAGTGGATTAATGGAAATACTGGTGTGAATCAAGATGAAATGGGATTTACTTTGGTAGACCTTCATAAGGTGGCTTACAAGGACGAGCCTTTCATCATTACAGAACAAGCAAGACAGGTGTTTTACGTCCAAGATCCATGTGACTCAAGATGATCAGTTGTTCTACAAGGAAAAACAAGTGGTTTCAGTCACCAAAATGATGATTCAACACTTGATATTTGAGAGACACCTTCTTTCTCCACACAAATGCCTTCCATAATTCAAGAACAAGAAGTGGATAATATACATGCAAATTGTAATG
>CM023954.1:23268409-23314370 GCA_013407115.1 Glycine latifolia
ATTGTAACACCCCAAAAATTTAGGGGTTATAGACAATTACTATGAGTAAAAATGTTAATGAAAGGCAGTAGAAAATTTAGGGCAAAATGACAAGAACGCCCCTGAACAATTTCAGAAATGACGTTTATGTCCCTAGAAAGAAAATGACAATTTTGCCCTAAACAATTCTGGAAAAGACTAATGTATCCCTAGATATTTTAGTAAGATATTTACTAAGAGAAATTACCAAAATATCCTTGGACAATTTCAAATGACATTTAGGTCCCAAGGGTAAAAGACCAAAATGCCCCTGAACAATTGCTCAAATGACCAATATATCCCTATAGCTCTGATAAGGTCATATAAGTTCTAGTAAAGTCCTGGAAGTCTGATAAGATACAGAACAAAGTTAGACAAGAGATTATTGATGTTATTTGCAAAGAAAAACCATAAGATAGAATTATTAGAAATTTTGAAAGATAATTCAAAAAGAATTGAATTTAGGCTAATCTAAGCTATGTAAAAACACAGAAGGAAGGAAAACACAATCTAGAGAAGATTCTCTTCATTGTAGTAGGAATGGATTATTTAATGGGTGATCTAAACATTTTATTAATTAAGAACCAAATGGACCAATAGAAAAATAGATAAAACTATTAGAAGAAATTATGTGACATTTTATTACATGTTACTAAACCTTAAGCTATGTTCTAATCAATCTTAGAATTTTATTCCTAAAGAAACATTCAGAATTAGACTTTCACAAAACATAAGACATAATTTAATTCTATGCAAATATATATATTAATTGAAACAAAGCATTAAAATTCTTTAAACAAAAAGTTATTTCACCTAAACAAGCTTTAAACTACCTAAATAAGTTTAATTAGCATCCAAATGGCCCTAAAAGACTAAGCTAGCCGTGCACCTCCAAGAAGAATGGAGAAAGCTTTAGAAAAGTGTAGAACATGGACAAGTGGACAGCCAAGAAGCAAGGAGGAATATTATTGGACCAAATAGAAAGCCACCTTGACACAAAAATAACAAAAATCTACCAAGACCAAGACTACTCCACGTGAAGAAATAAAAGCAAAAGGAAGGCACCTAGTTTAAGCTATTGCACGGTCAAATCAAGAAAATAAGAGAATGGTGCAGAATTATCTTGACCAAGGACACTTGTAAGGCTTTATTTCAAGAGCCAATGAAAGGTAAACAACCAAAAAGCAAGGCAATGATGAAGTCTTAAGATATTTGCACTAAAGCCAATTTAACCTAGCATATAAAAGGTTGGTGGGGACTAAGGAGGGGCTGATTTTGCACGGCCAAACTCCTTCATTCAGCCACATCCTTTTTCACCTAAAAACAAAGCCAAACAAAAGTAACACCCTTAAGAGAGCTCACGTGAAGGAAGCTAGGGGTTTGAGGTCAAGTTGCTAAAATTCCAACCAAAGAAACTAAGGTATGGGAAGTAGTTTAATAAACATGGATTAGATACTTGATAGATTAATTTAGCACCTATTTATTGAGATTTAAAGCTATGATTATTTCTTGTTTAAGAAATCTAAAGCTAGCATACCAATTGTTTGATTAAAATTCTCAATGAATTAACATACAAAGAATTAGCTTGAACTTGTTTAGATGGCTGTCCAAAATAATTATTCCTACTTTGTGGCCACGTGATTCTTTGTCTGTATTTAAATATAAGGTTGCTGTATTTAATTAAGATTATATGTAGGCTGCTGTATTTAATTGATGTTGCTGTATACTGTTATATAATTATTATTGCTGCTGTATAATGATTTAATGATTCTGTATGTTGTTCTTATTGCTGCTGTATAATGATTTAAGGATTCTGTATGCTGTTATTAAATTTATTATGTTACTGTTTTGGTAAATTAAATAATGCTGTATGAGGCTATTGTATGTTATTTATTATATTGCTGTATGGTATTATTGTTGCTGTAAACTACTAGATTGTTGCGGGTTGTTAATTTAATAGGGCTGTATGAGATTATGTTGCTGTATTTAGATTGCTGTTGCTGTAAATTAATTGAATGATATTATATGTTGTTGCTGTATTTAATTAAATCGTATGTTGCTGTTATTATGTATGTTGCTGTTATTGTATTTAATTAAGCTGCTGTACCTTATTTGTTGATGTAAGCTATAGGACATAGGCTGATATGTTGCTATTATATACGTTGTTGTATACTTAGTTATTGTATATTTTGTTTAGTTGCTGTTTATTTTATTTGGTTATTGTATACTTTAATGCTGTAGTATATTTGATTGGGTTGCTGTATATTAATTTATTTGTGTTGCCATATGATATTTAATATGTGGCTGTATGGGGCTGAATTTGTAACCAAATAATGCTGTATGGGTTGCTGTATGATATTTTAATATGTTGCTGTATATTTGAAACTAAATGGTGCTGTAGGTTGTTGCTGTATATTTTATGATGTAGCTGTATGACATGTTAAAATTCACGTGATGTTGAGCTGTGTTGAGATTCTGTAACAAAGATGATTTAAAAGTGAGTTACTGGTTGTTTTGTGTTCCACTGGAGTGGGTGGAACTATATGATATGAATTCCACTGGAGTGGGTGGAATGAGTTGATATGAAAATTGAAACAAATGATAAAAGAGGTAAATGAAAAATAAATCAGCCATTACATACATCATTTGCATTAATCCCCTCGGAGCGGAGGGAGGTCTCACTGGAGTGGGTGGGACTGTTCCACTGGAGTGGGTGGAACTGTTTTATGGTACCTTTTATCCCCTCGGAGTGGAGGGAGGTCTCACTGGAGTGGGTGGGACTGTCTCACTGGAGTGGGTGGGACTGGTTTCACTGGAGTGGGTGAAACTATATTAATTTTGGTACCTCTTATTAGGCCTCTGAGATCTCAGTCATGCATCATTTAATAAAGAGATCATGCATCATTTATGCATCTGTTTCTATTTTACAATTGATAATTTATTTTACTAGAAATCAATTATTTATCTGTTCCTGTCAATTATCTAATTCTGTTTATTAAATACTTACCCATATTGTGTCTGTGGTTTTGACACCTGTGATGACCCCAATTTACTTGGGCGAGCAGAGGAACAGTGAGAAGATGAGAAGTGGAGAACTTGGATGATGTGCTTGCTGTGTTTTGGCTTGATGAGTGGATGATCTGGTTTTTTTGTGAAGTATGGAATTCGTACTGTACTGTATCTGTCTTTTATTTTGGGATGTATGTACATGGACTGTTATATTTAGCTTTGCTTCTTAATCTAGATAAATCGTGGTGAGGATAATCATTTATGTTGCTCATGAATCATAAAATCAGCAAGCGAAGCAAAAGGAATTTTCGTGAAAAATTTACACTGATATAATATTAAGACAAAGTAGACACGAGATTTTATCTAAAATTAATCAAGCACGAGAGGGTAAAGAGAGGCGTTACAATAGTGGTATCAGAGCTTAGGTTATATTTTCTGAGGATTGTTTGCTTGCTATGTTGCTGGTTGCCATGTTGCTGTGTGCATGTAATGTTCTGTGTTTCTAAGCATTTGTTATGTGATATGTTTTATGTACTGTTGCAGCATGTCTAGAAAACTTTGTGTTTTGTAGATTTATTTGTAGGTTGATTTAGTCTGAATCATGAACTAAGTTTTCTGTAATATACTTTTAAAAAGAATAAGAAAATAGATTAGGTTTAATCCACGATTTTAAATTTTCTTGAACTAACCTAATTAAAATTATTTGGACAAGATTTACAGTGTTATTTAAGGCTTGAAATTTCTACTTTACCATGATTTATAAGTTGAAAAATTAGTAAGAAAAATAATTTGAGGTGATTATCTTTATTTGGTTATAATATATTAAGATAAAATTTTATAAATTATTAACTTAAACTTTTGTTGTTTTGAGAACAAAGAAAAGAAATGGCTGGTAGAAATGACCGAGCTATAGCCGATGCACTTCAAGCTTTGGCTCAAGCTGTAGGAAATCAACAACGAAACGTAAACCATGAATATCATGGGTTAGAAAGTTTCCAAAGAAACCACCCACCAAGTTTCAAGGGAGGCTATGACCCTGATGGTGCCCAAGCGTGGCTTAGGGAAATCGAGAAGATTTTCCGAGTAACAACCTGCCCTCCTGAGAGAAAGGTACTTTTTGGAACCTATATGCTAGCAGAAGAAGCAGAATTTTGGTGGGAAAATACCCAACCAAGATTAGAAGCTGATAATCAAGAAATAACTTGGGAAGTTTTTAAGACAGTCTTTCTAGAAAAATATTTTCCAGAGGATATAAAAAATAAAAAGGAAATGGAATTTCTAGAATTAAAACAAGGAAATATGACTGTAGCTGAATATGCAGTCAAATTTGAAGAACTGGTGAGATATTTCCCTCACTATCATGGTGTTGAAGGGGAAAGTTCTAAATGTGTGAAATTTTTAAATGGATTAAGGCCAGAGATAAAACAAGCAGTGAATTATCAAGGGGTCCGTCAATTTCCTCAGTTAGTAAACATGTGTAGGATTTATGATGAGGACTCTCGAGCTAGAGCCTCTCACTACAAGAATATGAAAGCTAATAGGAAAAGGATGGAATACCATCCAAATCAAGAAAAGCCATATCCAAAACGTCATCTGAATGGCCCAAATTATAGAGCTCCAACCAACCAAGCTTCTTCCACTTTTTCTATCCAATGTTTTAAATGTGGAAAAACTGGACATTATGCTTCCTCTTGCATAGCAACAGATCCCGTATGTTATAGATGCAATCAAAAAGGGCATTTTGCAACAAATTGTCCTTTAAATCGCAAGAAAAAGGAAGAAGAAAATCATTTTCCTGAGAAACCAAAAGCCACAGGAAGAGTATTTACTCTTAGTGGAACTGAGGCTTCTACATCTAAAATTCAAGGTAAGTCTTTCGTAAATACCACTCTTTTAAACGTGTAGTTTAAATCAGGAATTATTCATCCTTTATTTCCACATATGTACTCAAAATTTGAAACTTTTTATGTTTCTTATTCAACGAAAAATTTGATAACAACTACCTCTACTAGTGAACTTAAGAATAGGAATGGATGAAACCATAAGACTGCAAGGGTAAATTTGTATCCCTAATTAAAAGATAATTGAAAATTTTAAGTCAGTGATTTAAGAATAAACAATTATGATTATTCCTGTTTAGGCTATCGGAGTGTGAGGATTATGGAAACTAACTGATATTTTGGAATCACATAAATTTCGAGGACGAAATTTATTTAAGGGGGGGAGAATTGTAACACCCCAAAAATTTAGGGGTTATAGACAATTACTATGAGTAAAAATGTTAATGAAAGGCAGTAGAAAATTTAGGGCAAAATGACAAGAACGCCCCTGAACAATTTCAGAAATGACGTTTATGTCCCTAGAAAGAAAATGACAATTTTGCCCTAAACAATTCTGGAAAAGACTAATGTATCCCTAGATATTTTAGTAAGATATTTACTAAGAGAAATTACCAAAATATCCTTGGACAATTTCAAATGACATTTAGGTCCCAAGGGTAAAAGACCAAAATGCCCCTGAACAATTGCTCAAATGACCAATATATCCCTATAGCTCTGATAAGGTCATATAAGTTCTAGTAAAGTCCTGGAAGTCTGATAAGATACAGAACAAAGTTAGACAAGAGATTATTGATGTTATTTGCAAAGAAAAACCATAAGATAGAATTATTAGAAATTTTGAAAGATAATTCAAAAAGAATTGAATTTAGGCTAATCTAAGCTATGTAAAAACACAGAAGGAAGGAAAACACAATCTAGAGAAGATTCTCTTCATTGTAGTAGGAATGGATTATTTAATGGGTGATCTAAACATTTTATTAATTAAGAACCAAATGGACCAATAGAAAAATAGATAAAACTATTAGAAGAAATTATGTGACATTTTATTACATGTTACTAAACCTTAAGCTATGTTCTAATCAATCTTAGAATTTTATTCCTAAAGAAACATTCAGAATTAGACTTTCACAAAACATAAGACATAATTTAATTCTATGCAAATATATATATTAATTGAAACAAAGCATTAAAATTCTTTAAACAAAAAGTTATTTCACCTAAACAAGCTTTAAACTACCTAAATAAGTTTAATTAGCATCCAAATGGCCCTAAAAGACTAAGCTAGCCGTGCACCTCCAAGAAGAATGGAGAAAGCTTTAGAAAAGTGTAGAACATGGACAAGTGGACAGCCAAGAAGCAAGGAGGAATATTATTGGACCAAATAGAAAGCCACCTTGACACAAAAATAACAAAAATCTACCAAGACCAAGACTACTCCACGTGAAGAAATAAAAGCAAAAGGAAGGCACCTAGTTTAAGCTATTGCACGGTCAAATCAAGAAAATAAGAGAATGGTGCAGAATTATCTTGACCAAGGACACTTGTAAGGCTTTATTTCAAGAGCCAATGAAAGGTAAACAACCAAAAAGCAAGGCAATGATGAAGTCTTAAGATATTTGCACTAAAGCCAATTTAACCTAGCATATAAAAGGTTGGTGGGGACTAAGGAGGGGCTGATTTTGCACGGCCAAACTCCTTCATTCAGCCACATCCTTTTTCACCTAAAAAACAAAGCCAAACAAAAGTAACACCCTTAAGAGAGCTCACGTGAAGGAAGCTAGGGGTTTGAGGTCAAGTTGCTAAAATTCCAACCAAAGAAACTAAGGTATGGGAAGTAGTTTAATAAACATGGATTAGATACTTGATAGATTAATTTAGCACCTATTTATTGAGATTTAAAGCTATGATTATTTCTTGTTTAAGAAATCTAAAGCTAGCATACCAATTGTTTGATTAAAATTCTCAATGAATTAACATACAAAGAATTAGCTTGAACTTGTTTAGATGGCTGTCCAAAATAATTATTCCTACTTTGTGGCCACGTGATTCTTTGTCTGTATTTAAATATAAGGTTGCTGTATTTAATTAAGATTATATGTAGGCTGCTGTATTTAATTGATGTTGCTGTATACTGTTATATAATTATTATTGCTGCTGTATAATGATTTAATGATTCTGTATGTTGTTCTTATTGCTGCTGTATAATGATTTAAGGATTCTGTATGCTGTTATTAAATTTATTATGTTACTGTTTTGGTAAATTAAATAATGCTGTATGAGGCTATTGTATGTTATTTATTATATTGCTGTATGGTATTATTGTTGCTGTAAACTACTAGATTGTTGCGGGTTGTTAATTTAATAGGGCTGTATGAGATTATGTTGCTGTATTTAGATTGCTGTTGCTGTAAATTAATTGAATGATATTATATGTTGTTGCTGTATTTAATTAAATCGTATGTTGCTGTTATTATGTATGTTGCTGTTATTGTATTTAATTAAGCTGCTGTACCTTATTTGTTGATGTAAGCTATAGGACATAGGCTGATATGTTGCTATTATATACGTTGTTGTATACTTAGTTATTGTATATTTTGTTTAGTTGCTGTTTATTTTATTTGGTTATTGTATACTTTAATGCTGTAGTATATTTGATTGGGTTGCTGTATATTAATTTATTTGTGTTGCCATATGATATTTAATATGTGGCTGTATGGGGCTGAATTTGTAACCAAATAATGCTGTATGGGTTGCTGTATGATATTTTAATATGTTGCTGTATATTTGAAACTAAATGGTGCTGTAGGTTGTTGCTGTATATTTTATGATGTAGCTGTATGACATGTTAAAATTCACGTGATGTTGAGCTGTGTTGAGATTCTGTAACAAAGATGATTTAAAAGTGAGTTACTGGTTGTTTTGTGTTCCACTGGAGTGGGTGGAACTATATGATATGAATTCCACTGGAGTGGGTGGAATGAGTTGATATGAAAATTGAAACAAATGATAAAAGAGGTAAATGAAAAATAAATCAGCCATTACATACATCATTTGCATTAATCCCCTCGGAGCGGAGGGAGGTCTCACTGGAGTGGGTGGGACTGTTCCACTGGAGTGGGTGGAACTGTTTTATGGTACCTTTTATCCCCTCGGAGTGGAGGGAGGTCTCACTGGAGTGGGTGGGACTGTCTCACTGGAGTGGGTGGGACTGGTTTCACTGGAGTGGGTGAAACTATATTAATTTTGGTACCTCTTATTAGGCCTCTGAGATCTCAGTCATGCATCATTTAATAAAGAGATCATGCATCATTTATGCATCTGTTTCTATTTTACAATTGATAATTTATTTTACTAGAAATCAATTATTTATCTGTTCCTGTCAATTATCTAATTCTGTTTATTAAATACTTACCCATATTGTGTCTGTGGTTTTGACACCTGTGATGACCCCAATTTACTTGGGCGAGCAGAGGAACAGTGAGAAGATGAGAAGTGGAGAACTTGGATGATGTGCTTGCTGTGTTTTGGCTTGATGAGTGGATGATCTGGTTTTTTTTGTGAAGTATGGAATTCGTACTGTACTGTATCTGTCTTTTATTTTGGGATGTATGTACATGGACTGTTATATTTAGCTTTGCTTCTTAATCTAGATAAATCGTGGTGAGGATAATCATTTATGTTGCTCATGAATCATAAAATCAGCAAGCGAAGCAAAAGGAATTTTCGTGAAAAATTTACACTGATATAATATTAAGACAAAGTAGACACGAGATTTTATCTAAAATTAATCAAGCACGAGAGGGTAAAGAGAGGCGTTACAATGATCACAATGAAAATTTATGGGAGAACATTCCTACGTAACTACTGTTAAAATAAGGAACACTTCACACTTAACCAAGAGGGGGGGTGAATTGGTTAGGCTTGGTAGTTTAAAAATTTCTTTCCTTAAAACCAGAGTACAATTGCCCTTTGGATCTTTATCACAAATCAATCAAGAAACTTTATTCAATCTCAAACCAAGATTTGTAATGCCTCAACAAACAAACAAAACTTCAGTAAACACAGCAGAAATTAATCAACATGCAGTAAATGAGAAAAAAACAAGATTTATACTGGTTCACCTCAAAACCTATGAGGCTACATCCAGTTTCTTCTACTCAACACTAGAGTAGAGTTCTACTATAACAGAGTTATCCTTACAAGCGAAAATTACAAGCCTCTCTTTATCAACCCTAGATAAAGTTCAGAAGTCTAAAACCCTATTAGACTCTTAGAGACCAACACCCATACTGAGAACACTACTCAGCTGTCTTTAGAGAACCACTGTCTCTGCACTTGCAAGAAAACCAAAATACAATAGTACAATTACATAGAATATCAACCAGAGAATTTACACCATCAAAGATTAAGGAAAGAATTCACCTGATGATCCAAGAATGATATGCAACGTGAAGATTAAATCAGGATGAATGAATTATACCATGCAGAATCAATGTACTTTCCTTAGTCTTTGAAAAGATATGTCTTGCTTCACAAAACTTAATGACCCATTATGATTTGAATGGAAGCAAGAAACTCTGAATCACAAAGAATCCCTTTTTCACTTGTTACAAAGCTCTCAGAACGTTTAGTGCTCAAAAAATCGATTTCTGTATCTAATTACGTTTCAATAAAGGCAAGGTTCTATTTATATAAAACAACTGTAACAAAAATAATCGATTAATTTGGCTCCAGTAATCGATTAATTAGTAAATGTAATCGATTACATACGCTCCCGTAATCGATTAAAGAGTTCTAAATAAATTCTGGGTTACAGCAATGATATACTTAATCGATTATCCCGATGTGTAATCGATTAAGACAGAGTGATAATATTTTCTAAAACAGCTTAGTAATCGATTACACGTAACCAGTAATCGATTAAACCAGTCACTCATCAAAAACAGCATAAATGCAATAGTGAAATAATCGATTAAAACGATGCAATAATCGATTATTTTGTTCCAACTTATTTCCAGAAATTCTGAAGAACAATGTAATCGATTATCTACTTATGGTAATCGATTAAAAGCACTTAGAGTTATTTTTCCAAAAAGCTTCACTTATTTTTGAAGTTTCAAATCAATTATTTAAGCTTTTAAGATGTAATGCATGAATGATTATCAATTATATGCATACTGGAACTTGGATCATCAGAGGGCTTCCTTTCCTTTTACATTGAATTGCAATTTTGATCTCTAAGCCTTCAAGCCTTCAAGCATGTTGAAAGCCAAAACTTTTCCAAGCCTTTACAGATCTCAATCTTCGAAAAGCTCCCCCTTAGTTCAGCAATCTTCCAAATCAACAACTACGTTATATGAAAATAATGTTTATGATATTACATTATATATATTCAATTTTTAATGTGCATATTTACAATTTATTACTTTTGTATCTTTGTAATTGATGTTAATTTTAATTTTTTTTTTATTTACGATCTTGTTGTCTGGTTATGTTCCTTATGTAAAAGTCTGATATTCACATCAAAACCGTAATTAACAAGTTAAGTTTTAAATTATAACTCATTTACTCTACTCTTAACATAGATACTTAAATCTTTTTATCCTCATATATAGATTGATGTTTTTTTTAACCAATGCAATGAAGAAATTGAAGACTAGTTTGGATGGTAAATCTAATCAAGTTGCACCTCACAAGATTGAAGTCAAGATTAGTCATTTAATCAATGGATGTATATGCCTAGTGATATAGGAGGAATTTATATATTGTATTAATGTTTGTTGTAAGCATTATAAACAAGTTTCTTAATATATTGACAATTATTTGAACATATACACACACACACATATATATTTTTGTTTATCACACTTTGTCAGGGTCAGGTTTCGTATTACAACAAATTTTTTCTGTCAATGCTTTCGTATTAGTAATGCTACGTATGTTGGACACTGAGTTTGCAAAACATGCTTCCTTTGGCTACAAATCTTCAAACATACATGATGTAAAACCTCTAATCCCTTTGTTGAGTAAATCTATTATCTTTTATTTTACATAATTTGGACACTCACTATGATTGTCTCTATTATATTAATCAGGGGTCAACATAAATAGTTAATGTAGCTAGTGAAAGAGACATGACTGTATTTTCACTTGGAATGATTAAGGCAAAACTTTCTTCTCCTTCATGTTTTTTTGTCCAGTTTGATTGCTTGTTTTGTTACTAATGCAAATGTTATGGGACCAATTTCTCACTTGTGTTCTGACATTAGTTTGGAGCTGCTTGTATGAGGTATGTGTATGTCCACCACTCTCTTTTTTTCCTTCTTCTTTTTGCTACTAATATGATGTTTGAACTCTAATTATAAAGTGACTTGCAATTCCTTCCTTCAAATATAGTTTTATTGTTAAGCGTTGCATAAATATATTGTCTCTTATTTGGTTAGTAATTTAATTATGTCTTGATTCTACAAAAAAGAAATATAAAATTATGTCTTGATTTGGAGATTTATGACTCTTAGTTTTAGTTTTTAGCCCTTTTCCCCTACCGTTTGATTTGTGCATCTTGAAATATAGACACCATTGTACTCGACATGTTAGGATTATTGTTGCTGCAGCTTCAGTACAATTTTTTAGTTTGTTTATATCAGAGATTCTTTTTTTTCTCTTCTTAAGTTGTCTGTGGTTGAGTACTCAAAAGTGAAATTAGAGAATAATGTGAAAAAGTAAACAATGAATTTTGAGAGCAATGGAACCTCTGCATCTCAGAATTTTAATTTTACAAGAGGTATGCATCAGTTTTTATGCTGAAGAAATATAGATAAAATCTTGACAATTATGATGAAATTGATTTTATCCCAGTTAGAAGAATTTCTAAAAGTCTACCCTACTCCTTAATTTTTGTAGCATATACAATGCTGGCACTTATCTTTTTGACTTCAGTAAATTTGTTTGTAAACTTGCCCTAAACCTAGTTGATTTGTATTTAGTACTTATATAAAGGTTGTTTTTCATTTTGGAAGATTAGTCCAATCATATATTGTATTTTGATAGGTTCCGATGGTATCTGAAGCATCCAAGCAAGCAAAGCAAGCGAAAAAGGCATAAAAATCAAATTTGGAAGGTGTTAGAAGCAAAATGGCCCAGAACTCGTCCAGGCCCATGACCTTTCTTCACTATTAAGGCTTTAACTCGCCCAGGGTAGTGAAACTAGTGTATTTTGCTCGCCCAGGCAAGTGGAGGCTTCCAAAAAGATGTATTAACTCGCCCAGGCGAGTGAAACAAGGCCAAATTGCTCGCCTGGGCGAGTGAGCTTAAGCAGGTGACCAAATCCTATAAATAGGCATGCAAGGTGAAGATGGAAGCATGCTTGGAAGGCCAAGGGACGCCTTGGACGAATTTTCTAAGCTTAGGAACGTAATTTTAGCTTAGGATAGCTTAGGGAGAGTGAAAGAAGTGAGGAATTAGTGTGGAAACTCTGCCGAAAAGAAGCAATGATGGTTTCCTTCATCAATTCTTCCATTAAGGATGTGTTCTCCATAATGATTGGCTAGCTTCTCTTAAGGATTGGATGTAATCCTCTACCCTTAAGTATCTCTTTTAATATTTATTTATGCATAAGTCTTTTCTATTTATTATTGGTAATTCCATTCTATTCTTAATGCTTGATTCTATTTGATCACTAGTTTCATGAAATTGGATTCTAAGTTTAACTGGAAAGTACTCTTAGAATTTGAACTAAATGATTTTACTTTTTACATTACGTTGCTAGGGATAAAGCATAACGTTTAGATTGCAAATAGCACGCAATTATGATTGTAATGCTGGGTTATTTACTTCGTATGTGAGGGATCAATATTCGGAAAATATCCTTAGAATTCTTGATTGCAAGGGATCAATTCGGGGTGAATTAATGTGTGCATCAATAATAATAGAAAATGATTTATACACGGTAATATTAAAATTTTGTAACTTACAACGACAATTGGTATGCTTGCCAAGAGTGTAACAGTGCTTTAAGAAAGTTTTGTAGCTCCTCCACCTTCATTGAATGAAGATCCTTTGATTCTTTATTTGCTACTGTAATATGATCAAATTGAGGTGTCAAGGTTCTTAGTACCTTGTCAAAAACTTGTCGATTAGTTAGCTCTTTTTTGTAGGCGTTCATGGCATTGATAAGCATTTGAACTTGGTTGAAGTATTCAACAATGGACCCTTGATTAGACACAAACAATAATACATATTGCCTTTGAAGATTTTGTAGTTTCATCGTCTTTGTATTGTCAACCCTTTCATACGCTTTATTCAGAATATCCCAGGCTTGTTTTGTTGTTGTAGCTTTGGAAATTTTTCCAAAGGTTGCAGCATCAACACAATGATGAATTAGGAAGAGTGCTTTAGAATCAAGCTTCTTGAATTCTTTATACTTTGCCTTTTCTTCCTAATTCTTGAAACCCAATCTTGACAAATTCTTCCACCTCTTGGAAGCCGAAGATCTCATTCATCTTCACACACATCAAAGTACTTTCCATCAAACACTTATAATCCTGAGAAAACACCACTTTTGAACCCACCATGACTCACTGCTTGTATTTTTTAGAATTTTGAACCCAAGAAATGCATAAGACACAGATAAACCCACACTAGACATGATTTATTACACATGAGAAAGCCTCACACTTTAGTGGGTAATGTGCACACACATGTCAATGATCGAATTTGGTCATATACCAATTTGTTGGGAAGAAACCACGCACACATAGTAAAGAAGAAAATAGATGAGAGAAGAAATAGTAGTTTTGTATTGATTACTCTCATGCACTTACATTCACTCTATCTCGTATAACACTCGCACACAAGCATGCTCTCATACATCACACATATAGAAACACATATATAACTAACTGATTATACAACAAACACTAATTGACTAGATGAAACACAATGGATGACACTCACTATATAGGTCCAAGCCTTAGACTGGATGACAGTCCTCTTGCGTTCATCAAATTAACTAACAACATTCAACACTCGACAACTCTGTCATCCTCTAGCATCCTCATTGCAATGCTAGTGATTTCACTTCTCCTATTCCTTTTATTTTTTCTCCCTTTTGCACACTCTCTCCTTCTCTCACCCATCTCCTTGTCTGCATCAATATGATTTTAATTCAGCCTCTCACGAAGCAAGCAACAATGCTTCAATTTTTTCAACAATTCTCAGCCTCATGCAGTTTAGTTCTTCGAACAATTTTGAGCTTTCACTTTTCACAAAAATAATCTCATCACAAACAAATTTTCAAAAACAAACAGTAATGGAATTTATGCCCAAATAACAATACCCTATATTAAACCCACCTAAACCCTTCCTTTCGTACAATCCACATTGAACAAGTCATAATTTTTTTTAAAGGCTTCATTTTTGTGTTGCTTGTGAGGGTGATTTAGTTTCCAAATCTGGATGTAGCGTGTGGTGGTCGACGATAGTGTTGACGCAAAGGAGCGTGGCGAAGAAATTCTGTTGGGCGAAGTTGATCTTGTTGCAAAGCAAAATGGGGGAGAAGGTTTGGAAAAAGGGAAGCAATCTTAGATTTGAATAGAAGTAAGTTCAAATCTGAAAAATCTGAACTGAAGTTGTTGCGATGGGCATGGCAATATAGGTGTTTTCGTTGTCGTTGGTGAGGGTACAATGAAGGCAATGGAGCATCATTGAAGATGAGGAGAGGACAAATGGTGTACCGTTTTGTTTCTTTGTGGTGAGAGGCTAAGGGAATAGAAAGAACAAAGACGAAGGTTGAGGGGCAAAGACACAATGGAGAGGAGAGTCCACAACCTCCCAGAACACGCACAAGACACAAGTGACGTCGTTATGCTCCTAAAAAAGTGTCATGACACATTGAAGTCCCCTTTACGCGTATAAAAAAGCATCACTTACTGAGAGTTTTTAACCGCTAGAAAATGTAAAAGAGACATGTGTTCTTAATATGTTGACGTCGTTAACTTCAATATGGATGGAAGGACTTAATTGAAGCGGTTTTAAAAATTATAAGACCCAATTGAACTATGCCTTCTTTTTTTCAAGTAATCAGAGTTTTCTTTTAAAAATAATGAGTTATAGCATATTTTTAATTTTATTTATTCATATGTGAATTATATATTTTTTTACGTAAAATCCATGTATCCTCAACGACATATTTTAAGTCCTCCTAACTCTGTGTATACATGATTTTTTATATATGTGAAATCATACAATGAAGTTTCATTTCTATAGAAGGACATTAGGCATGGCCTAAGGATATCAATTCGGTTGGATGAGCCTAATTATCTATTCTTTTGATGCAGAGAAATTCTTGTTTGGGCTGCTAATGCCTACATTCATAATTTAGAATGGACTTTGACCACCCTCCTTTGTAAGTATAAAAAAAGTATATATTATTAATCATAAGGGTAACCAAGCATTATAGAAGTATAGCACAGGCCGTATACATAGTTTTAAAGATCTTCTTTCTCCTAGTAAGAGCTGTTAAAGATAAATAATAATTTTGGTTCAACAGTTCAAGTAACCTGAGTATTGGTTGGGTTTGGAAATTGTTGCCGCATGAAAGCTTTTGTGTCATTGATTTCCAAAAGTTTATAAGCGTTGTATACTATTCCTCCCATTCCTTTGATTGGATTAGTTAGGATTAGTTCAGCTCCATGCTGTCATGGTCATGGTCATGGTCAAACCTTCTTTCCGAGCTTGTGTGAGAGGGCATGATCAAAATCATATTATGTCCCTTCATGGCAGTTGCAACTACCATGTTGATACCCATCCATATGTCTTGATGTAAGCTCCATTAGACTTGTCTACAACATCAAATAAGGTAATTATGATAATCCACATGTGAATAATTGAATCAAATAGCTGCCATAATCGAATCAGCTAACTTTCCCAAAAAACATTCTTAGTGTATATATATTTATATATATATGATCATTGCAAGTTTTTGTATGTAAAAACAAAGAAAATTATAGTAGGTTTGTAAAAGAAAATGGTAGTATCTCTATGGTAAGAAATTGAATTTTGATTACAGCTGCACTTTGAAACAGAGCAATTCAATAAATATCAAATAATCAACATATTTCAAACATAGCTAGAAAACACTATAATCTCTTCATACTATAATCCCTCACCATTCATCAACAATTGCAACTGCTTCAGCTGGAGTTATTCTTGTGACAAACAATTCAATATATATAGATCTAGTGTTTGATTTTGTCAAATAATTTAATAATGATTTTGGTGCAAATATGAATCCATTAGCTAGCTAATTATCATATGCAAATCAAAGTGAAAAAAACATCACAAATATGAGGCTTGGATCAAAGTGGATTTAGAGATACTTTGATTATATATGGATTTGTTTTTGGCTGATAAATTTTATGGTTTCAAAGAGTTCAATTATCAACATCAACATCAACACCTTTAACCCAAACTAATTGGGGGTCAGTGGTAGATGAACCCAATGATAGATACGAAAATGTTGAAGAAAAAAAAAGGTAAAAACAAAAGAAGGGGAAAAGAAGGAGGAGGGAGATGAAGAGGAAAAAGACTAAAAAGGGACCATTTGGGATATAACGATAACAACAGGTCTAACCCTCCACCAAGCTTATAGTTTTTCTCCATTCTGTCCTAAGACACACCACCCGCCAGTCTATATCCTACTCCATTAAGTCTTATTTAACTACCTTTTTCCAGGTAAGTTTCGATCTACCTCTACCTCTCTTTGTATCCATCTCTTGGTAACAAACTTTTGTTCTTATAGAAGCATTGAAGGATCGTCTCATAACGTGCCCAAACCACCTCAATCTATGTTTTCTCATCTTTTCACTCACCGATACTACTGCTACCTTTGGTCGAGTATCTTCATTTCTTATCTTATTCATCTTCGTATAACCACACATCCACCTTAACATCCTCATTTTTGCTACCCTTATTTTATACTCGTGTTGCCTATGTGCTGGCCAACATTCAGCTCCATATAACATTGCAGGTCTTACAATTGTTCTATAGAATTTTTCTTTTAGCTTAAGGGAAATTTTGTGGTCACATAACAACCCAGATGCACTCTGTCATTTCATCCACTCTGCTCTGATTCTATGATTTACATCCTCATCAATCTCTCCACCTTTTTGCAAAATTGATCCCAGGTATCTAAAACCATCTTCTTGGGTACCTCTTGACCAAGTAGATGCACCGAGTCTTGATCATCATCTCCTACCAGTGAAAACTCACATTTATATACTTAGTCTTGCTTTGACTTAACGTGAGTCCTTTAGACTCCAAAGTGCTTCTCCACACTTCAAATTTCCTATTAACATCGTCTTTTCTCTCATTAGTAAGCACAATATCATCTGCAAAAATTATACACCACGGTACTTCCTCTTGAATATCTTTTGTTAGTTCATCCATCACTAAGGCAAAGAGATAATGACTAAGAGTCAAACCTAGGTGTACACCTATTGTAATAGGAAAATAACTTGATGTTCATTACAAGCTTTCACATGTGGTAGTCCCATCATACATATCCTTGATACATGTGGTAGCTCCAAAGAGTTCAATTATCATTCTTAAATAATACTTTGTAACAAAACAAAATACATGATCATGCTACTATGAAAAAAAATGATCATATTGATCATGCAAATTTCGAAGAGGAGATATATTAGTAAATTCTTCTTGTGTGCTTTATTCCTTAGTTATGTTAATATATTCTACCTGGTAAGTAAGGCATATTCCTGCTTTTTAGCAATACCAATTAGAGACTTAATATGAGAAATCAATACATGCAAGGAAGTTACAACAAAGAAGATTTATTTTTACAAAGAGGCTTCCAAATTATGGATCTAGGCAAACTTCAAACTTGTGAAGATTGAAATAAAAGAAAGAATGGATATCACCTTCCTTTTTGGTGAGGATTGTGATATTTGATGAGAAGTGCAGTTTAGAGCATCAATGATAGGAGAGCAAGAATAGCTTCTTCCACAGGTCAATTTATGTCTATATTGGCAAGGAAAAGTTTAAAATTTTGTTGGGATCTGGGTCATTGGAGGATGGTTACTGCATTTGATTGGAAAAATATGATTTCCACAGACAATATCATTAATCATCATGAGCATTGTGGGATTGTTTGGCAGATTCATAACTTTGCCGACAACAGAATGTGGGATTGTTTGGTTGGTTGGGGTGTGAAACCTGCTTTTTCACGTTTTTGGCTTTCCCCTCCTAATGCATGTCTTACAGTCTTGATGTAGCTCATACAGCAGTACAACATGACTATATGCATATTTAATATGTTGTTGTCTCTTTTTTGTCTTTAATTTCCTATAACTATTGAAACTAAGTCTTGAATTACAATAAAAGACCATGATGAATACTAAAATGAAGATGAAATTTGAAATTAAATGGATAAATCGCACATAAATGAATATGGAAGAAGAACATGAGGAGTGAAAATAAAGAATTGGTAAAGTGACATGGTAGTGTATGGTTGTGTGGCTTAGGCTTTATACATTATAAATAGATTGATTCGAAGTGATCACACCATGAAAGGGTCATTTTCAAATTAGGTAATACTTTATGTGGTTTTTTATGGGAATTTCATTTGGTGTTGGTAGAGTTCAATGGTTCATCTTATAACAAAATAAAAATGGTCCAGAGTTTATATTTTAGAAGAAAATTGATATTGATATTTATAGTATATTTTGGGAGGCGTGGGTGCAAAAAAAATATTTATTTGAATGACTATGGCTTTTAATTAAGATTGAAAATCAAGGTTTCTTTAAGTCTTTTACTAGCAATAAAATATAGTTGATGAGGTTATTTTAGTTTTTGCAAGGATGCATATTTTAAGATAGGATTTGACACTTATGGATCCTCGTTTTACTTGTCCAAATATTTGAGGCATCTTTGCATACTTGTAGGTAGATATAAGGTATACCTTGGCTCAGTGGGTGTTTAGGGCCTCCTTTTGGGTCAAACTTGTTTGATTTAGGGTTTTCTTGAGTCTAATTCAAGATAGTTTCCCCTAGTTAGACAAGTTGAGGTGTGAAGGAGGGGTTGGCTTAGCTATAACATCTTTGATTATCGATATCTTACAACTCATACTTTATGACACTTCAAATAGTGACATTACACTCTACTTCTTAATGTCAGAACCCTTCATAGGTAAATCTTTTTGAAACATCAACAACCAATTTGGCTGCTTTCAACATCGTTGACTGTCTCCACAAAACAACACTAAATTTTTCAACATGTTTTGGCCTCATTCACACTCTTCTTGTGAAACATCACAAAAGGTCACTCATCCCATAATTGTTCCAAATCAAGCACGCTTAACTATAGAGTTCTTAAGTGATAGACTACCAAAAAATAGATGCATATTATTGGTATATGTAATACTAATTAATTCATTTAAGTCATTGTTAACTACACATTCCCACACCTACACAACATCTGAATCCCTCTTATTCCAATGTGATTCGCTCAGGGTATTACATGCCCACCAATTTTTGTTTGGCTCATCCTTAAGCCACCCTGTATTGGGAGAGAGACTGGCTCAGATGCCATTTGTAACATCCCTGATTTTTTATGTCTCGGTGGTTTATACTCTATGACACTTCACACAGTGACATTTTATTCAACTTCTTGTAGGTCAAAACCCTCAACAGGTAGCCCTTTCTAAAACATCAACAACTATTTCAACTACTTTTAGGATTGTTAATTGTCCCCACAAACCTATACAAGATTTTTCAATGTGCTTTGGCACTACAAAAAAAAGGTGTTTAGCCACAATAAACTAGCCACACTGTTAGTAACCGTGGATAAGATAAAAGAATGCTAAGGATTTGCCATGTTATCATCGTAGCAAAATAATTTGTGAATATTAAAAAAAAATTCTCCCAATTTTTCTTTGGCTCGTTTATTTTTGTTGATTATTGGACGATAGAAGATAGAAATAGGGTGGATGACAACGTTGGTCGTCTAATCCAATACTCTTGTCTTCTGTTTTGGTCTTCCAATATTTTATAATCTAGTGAAGCATCCTGTCACATAGAAAGGATCATCCAATTTGGTGGTTCATTGACATAGGTTGTGTTGTTATTGTTTTTTGTTGTAACATTTTCGGTTAGACAATTAGTTGTTGTCTCCTTTTTAAGGGGCTTTGTATTATGAGTTCAGTGAGCTTGAGAGTGCTTTGAAACACTTTATTGTAAATTATGTTATTCACAATAAACTTAACAATTTTGCGTGATATCTCTCTTCTCCTTATCTAAATAGAATTTCTTGAATCTTTCCAAACAAATTGGTATCAAGAGCATTGATTCAAGATTAGTTCCTCATTGTTTCGTGGTAGATCAAGTCATCAGTAATCAACCATTATGTTTGTTATTTTTTCTTGTTGCATCTTCAAGATTCTATTAAGAAGATCGTCAACACAATCAAGATTGATATATTCATAGGGAAGAATAGCTTCAACCTTTGGTGCATCAAGATGCAAACCTTGTTGAAAGAATAAGACATCTAGGCACCTCTCTCCAGTCAATCGTCGAAGATCGATAAGTTAATGCTTGAGTTACATGAGGAAAAAATGCATTTGCTAATTCTTTTATCTATGTCTGATGAGGTTCTTGATGAAGTTTCTGAAGAACTGACTACTACTGGGCTTTGGCTCAAATTGGAGAAACTCTTCATGACAAAATCAATTTGTAACAAGTTGTTTCTGAAATGATGTTTGTTTGACCTCTAAATGAGGGAAAGTATACCACTGAAGGAACATCTGATGAGTTAAACTCTGTTCTGGTGGAGCTACATGACATTGATGTCAAGATGGAAGATGAATATCTTGCAATGATTATGTGAACTTCTCTCCCTCCCTCCTATGATAATTTTGTGAGTTCTCTTAGTGTAGGCAAGGACTCCATTACACTTGAAGAAGTCAAGTCCAGTCTCTATTCTAGAGAGCTTCGACTAAAGGCATCTGGGAATGGTGATGAAGCCTTTGCATCCAGATTATCGGTGACTAATTTTGCTAAAGGGCAAAAGAAGAAGAAAGACAAAGGTGGCAAGAAAAGCAAAACTGATCCTAAGGGCATATGCAATTATTACAAAGAACTGGGTCATTGGAAGTGAGACTATTTCTAATCTTGTTTTGAATGAATCCTTATTGGAAAATGATTTGGTTTTGGTTGTTGGTGAACAACTACAACAACATTATGAATAATGGGTACTAAAATCAGGTTGTTCATATCATATGTGTTCACAAACATAATGGTTTGTGACATAGAAGAAGTTTGGTGGTAATGTTCTCATGGGTAACAATACTCCTTGTATGTTTATCTGTATATATTCTGTTACTACAAGAAAAATGCTTATTTTTTACTACCAAAATCCATCGGTAATGGAGTTTTACCGATGGATTTTTGACAAACAAAAAATTGTTGGTAAAAGCATCGTAGCTAATTGTTTTCGATAGGTTTTTTGGTTCGTCGATAATTTTTGTGGAATTCTGTGTAGGTAACTTCCATATGTAATTACCAATGGAATTTCGGTAGGTAACTTCTATCAGTAATTTTTGACTTAAATTGTAGTAGGTAACTTTCGTCAGTAATTTTTGATAAATATTTTTGTTGGTAACCTTCATAAGAAAATACTGATGGCTAAATACATTGGAAATTATCTACTATTAAATCCATTGGTATCAATTCATAGCTACATTCCATTTGATTTACCTACAAATACATCAGTTTATATTGACTGTCAAAGTTTTCTACTAAAAATCTGTAGATATTTTTCAGGGGTTAAATACCGACGAATTAATCTCTCGATAAATATTCATTATTTTAATTATATTTTTTATATTCTTAAATTTTCCCTGTTAAGAATCAAATAGTATAAAACAAATAATAATTCATATACTTATGCAATTGAGTACTCATTTGATGAAGCTTTTGTCTCAACTAGTTAATCTCCTTTGAATCACAAGAGTGGCTAGAAGATGCCTCCGTGAAACTATTGTTCCCATTTACAAACCCACATCATAGTTAAAAGAATATCAGAGATATTGGAGAAGGAGATCCAACCTGAAGTTGATCATCATATTATTAATATTTAGCTAAGGTATTGGGCAAAGAATCTGTCACTTGGGATTTCCTTCACATACACATGATAATGGATTAACTTTTCCTGCCAAGGTTTATTGATTGAAAAGTCCCTAATGAATATTGCTAACAATAGTTGCATAATGGCAAAAGACTATAAGTAATTGCTTCCTGGATAGAGTCAATGGCTTGTTTTTAATCAATTGAGTAAACAACCTTGGCTGAGAAAGTGATATTCCAAGCAATGTTGGCTTCCTCAACTTTAAATAATTAATTAGAAAATTTTTAATTAATTAATTAATTTATGATCGATTTTGCGCCATGTACAAATGTTTTGAATTTCATGGTGTGATAAAATGAATGGTAATATTTAACAACTTTAATCATGACCAAGTGACCTTTTACATGTGCTGGCATCATCGAATTAGATTGTTCTATTTATCTTTTTTTTTTCATCTTCACAATTACCTATGGATTTTTTAATTTACCCACAGATTTTATTACCAAAGGAATATTCGTTGGTAAATACCTACGAATACAATCCATTGGTACAATTCGTCTGTAAATAACTACAAATCAAATATGTAGGAAAAATTCGTCAATAAATACCTATGAAAGAAACTCGTAGGTAAAATCCGTCAATAAATACATACAAATACAATCCATAAGTAAAATCCATCGGTAAATACCTACAAAAGTAATCCACTAGTAATTAACTAAATTACATATGTACTTAAATCTGTTGGTAAAATCCATCAAAAATAAAAAATTATCAATGAATTATAATGTATGCAAATCAGAATGCATGATGGTCTTGTTAGAACCTTAACTGAAGTTCATCATGTTCTAGAGCTTAAGAAAAATCTTGTATTTATAGGTGTCATGGATTTGAAAGGTTTTTCTTGGTGGGTTGAAGATGGAGTTATGCATATCAGAGGGAAAGGAAAACTTGTGGTAATGTAGGGAACCAAGTAAGGAAATTTGTACATCCTTTAGGGGTCCACTAGTACAGGCTCTGCCTCTATCGTTTTACAATTTGGAAGTCATGTGTCCAATGACTCGTCTAATAATTCTCTGTTGCATCTCTGTCTAAGCCACATGAGCGAAAAAGGTCTGGATATTCTAAGCAAGCTAGGCTTACATGGAAATCACAAGGTGGAACCTCTTCAGTCTTGTGAGCATTGCATCTATGGAAAGCAACATCGAACAAAGTTCCCAAGGGTTGTGCACACAATAAAGGCCATGTTGGACTATGTCCATTCTGACTATTGGGGGCCTTCAAGAGTTCCATCACTGCGAGGGACAAGATATTTCCTCTCTATCATCAATGATTACTCCAGAATGACTTGGGTATTCATGATGAAACAGAAATCTGAAACTTTTAAAATTTTCAAGCATTGGACGATTCTTATGAAGAATTAGACAGGAAAGACAGTAAAGGGTCTTAGGATTGACAATGGCTTGGAATTTTGTTCTACTAAATTCAATGAATTCTGTAAAGATGAAGGCATAGCAAGACATCGTATTGTATGTTGTACTCCGTAGTAGAATGGAGTAGCTAAAAGAAAGTACATGACCTTATTGGAAAATGCCAGATGCATGCCATCCAATTAAGGATTGAATAAGAGCTACTGGGCTGAGGCAGTCAACACAACACGTTATCTCGTGAATTGCTCACTGTCCACTGCCATAGACTTTAAGACCCCTATTAAGGTATGGTCTAATAAACCAGCTGAATACTCAAAGCTTAAGGTGTTTCGTTGTCCGACATACTATCATGTAAGTGAAGGTAAGTTGAATCCTCAAGCCAAGAAGGGATTCTTTATGGGATATGGAAATGGAGTCAAAGGATTTCGAGTCTAGTCTCCATCTGAAAGAAAGGTCATTTTGAGTAAAGATGTCGTCTTTGACGAACTCTCTATGATGCATTCTAAATTTGAGGAAGATTTTGGTTGGGTTGAGGATATCACCAAGGAGGTAAAGTTTGAGGGCTCCACAATTAGAAACATTTGTGATCAGAAATAGTTTGAAGCACTTAATAAGAATGATTAGGATCTTCATATGCACCCTCAACATCAAAATTCAGCACTAGTTAAAGGAACTGATTGGATGAGTCAAAACCATCCAAAGGAACCCAGAACCACACCATCCAGAAAGTCACAAAGGAAAATCAGAGCTCCTAAAAGATATTGTTTTGATATAGTGTCTTATGCGCTACATATAACATAAGAAATCAATTCATTTAAACCAATTACTTATCAGGAAGCAATTTCCTGTTCTGAAGTCGAGGAGTGGGCAATGGCTATGAATGAAGAGATGTAATCCCCTTAGAAGAACCAAACTTTGGATTTAGTTGAGCTACCTAAAGGTAGACAATTGGTGGGGTGCAAGTGGATCATCCACTAAAGAAGTTTTTTGTTATATCTACTACTTTTTGTGAAAGACATGCTCATAGCATCTAATTTTTTTTTGCCAATTCAAAAGTTTAAGTCATTACTCAGTAGTGAATTTAAGATGAAGGACATGGAAGCTGTTGAAAAGATCTTGGGCATGGAGATCAAGAGGGATCGAGTCCAGACGAAGATTTTTTGTGTCAGAAGAAATACATTCAAAAAGTGTTGAATCGTTTTGGGATGGCATCCGTAAAACCAATATGTACTCCTCTAACAACGTCCATTCATCTATCTAAACTCAATACTACTCATTTAGAATCAAAGAAGGAGTATATATCTTGTGTTCCTTATGCAAGTGTTGTAGACAATCTCATGTATGCTATGGTATGCACCACACCGGACCTAGCACAAATAGTCAGTGTTGTGAGTAGGTATACAGGTAATCCTTGAAAGGAACATTGACAAACTATGAAACGTATATTTAGGTACTTTAAGGGTACAACTGATATTACATTCGTCTACCATGGAGACACATCCTGTGTTCTCGTTAGTTACTCAGATTCTGACTATAATGCAGATTTGGATGCAAGGAGATATGTGACTAGGTACACATTCACGATTGGCAACTTTCTTGCCAATTGGAAGACAATACTTTATCCCATAGTTGTAACACCCTGGACGAATCACACTTGAATGAGAGAGATCCAAAAGTTGTACAGGTATGAAACTATACAATTGTAGTCTGATCTCACTATTTATTAACTGTAAACATATTTCATTATAGGGCACATTGGTTAAGTGTTCAAAGTCTATCAATAATTAATCACATTATTAATATGGTTAGATATAATCAAATAAATCATAATATTAACCTATTTTTTACAAAACAAATCATTATAAATTAACTGTAACTCACATGAATTTATTGGAAAATATAATCGATGTAGTGAACAGGATTCCTGAAAAGTTTATAAAATATGTATAAACTTGTGTGACAACCTACTACTACTAGCATTTGCTAATTGAGAATACTCGCGTATACATATTGAGTTCGTCATGTTTAGTCACGTGAAGCCTTATCAATACATCCTAAGGTGTCTTTTTTTATTTCTTATTTATGTAGAAACATAATTTAAATCAGCAGTAGATCTCGATATAAGGATAACAATATGTAAGTCCAGTTACGGAAAAAGGTGAACATCAATTTCATTCAACAAGTACGGTGCTTTTCAGAGATAATTTGGTGTATTTAGCAATTATTAAACACGGCTTCAACTGTTATCAATCACGTAATTTGCTTACACTAATTATTTGTTGATGAAATGTTCACCAATATTTTTGTCCAAATATACTTTAAGAGGAAAACCAGATCCTAGGAAAAGAAGGTTTTTAGTCTACTTTCTTTGACAAGAGCATAATAATATATGCAATGCATTCACCCCCAAAAGAAAGAAGCTAATCAAGCTATGATGTTGGAAGGCAGACCAGAAGAAATCCTACATGATTAGAACACGTATATTCCATATTATGTATATGTTAATAATTTGTTGGAAAGGTCACGTTTGGGGTTATAATAACCTTATTTTGTCATTCTTGTATGCTCCACCTCATCCCCACCCCATCTCTTCTTCCATTAGAAGACAAAGTCTTTTTTTCAAAGCCTTAATTCTGTTGTAATGAGCATCTGTTTCACATACAATCAATTACTATATTCTCATTGGTTTGACACATAGAAGACAAAAACATAAATGACCTTAAGAGTGCCATAAATTTGGCCAAGTGTCGCCTTCCAACCTTTTTATGGGAAGAGGAGGGAGGGGTCAACATTTGTTCTCACAAGCTTTTTCAACCTCCAACAAGAAAGCATGTTTCCTACCTTAATAATTGATCATGATAATATTTATTTCCCTTTCGGTTACCACTAATCTATGTAGCAGGGTATGTCGAGAACTAAATAAATCCTAGCTACTACTCTTGTGTCATCTCTGTCACACCCCTGTATTGCGTACAACCATAAAACTTTGTGACTTTTGAAAAACGTTTTTGGCCTTACCAAAGTCAACCTTCTCCGCAGGTAGTGTCTACAATAATGGAAAGCTTTCATACATGATGGTGGTCGGTGCTGACAGAATTATGGGGAAACATAGAAGCTTTCCAATATATATAGTGCCCCACTTAGTCTAGTAGGGTTATTATAGTTTCGATCATACTTTTTTTTCTCAATGCACTGATTCTTCTTTGAGGTTGTAGGTTTTTCTCTCCCTTCATAAGCCAAGAAATATGTAATATAAGAGAGTTATTGGTAAGGATATTAGCATGCCAAAGATAACCCTGCAAAGAAAAAATACAAAGAGCAAATGTTAATATGAATGTTAATCTATACTTGCATTGGCAATGAAAGCAATCTCTTACATCGTGAATAATGAAAATAACATTAACTTGACTTAATTTGACCTAAAGGGTCACTAGAAAGGTAATCTACATATGTAGGCATCAAATGGTGGGGTTAAAAAGCAATGCAAGATCAAGTTTTTCTAGAAATCATTCCTTAGGTTTTCAGTATCAAGAAAACTCTTGTCTACTAATGATTACCTATTAACAAGGTAAAAGACGGTGCTGGAAAATGCTTTCAAGGTTAAAATTTGGAGGGAAATTTGTCATGAAAAGGCAAATGGATTTTCAATCACCATTAACACACGTAATTATGTGTGTCCAAATTATACATACCCTGGTTGTTATGGACAATCTGTTTGATAGATTCGGTATCCTAGCTAGCGCTGCATAATAATAAATTTATGATGTGGGGTAGGTTAAAAGTTCAATAGAATGCTTGTGCAGTTACAATACTCTTCCCTTTGTCTTCCCATCATTTCATTTTCTGAGTACTTTATCCTCCAATCAACCTTCTACAATGAATAGTACCCCACTAGCAAGCAACTAACACCTTGACGATGTTGAATGATTAAACTATTTTAGGGATCTGACCTCTAATTAACAAAGTGAAATATTTTTTTTTCCTACATATATAATCCAATGTAGCCAACCACGACAGCATGACATGCAGCATTGAAATTTTATATATCTTTGCACATTAGTTCATTTTTTATTTAGTATGTAACCTTTTCAATTTAGAATTTAGTAGTTATGTATTGATATCCAATCATAAGTTATTGTTGGTATAATGATAGGGGGGTTTAGGAGACCCAAATAGATTACTTTTATAGAATAGATAATTTAGATATTATCCTTTTGATGTTATTTTTTATTTTAATTTCCTAAAACACCTTTTATCTTGTGTTTTCTGACGAGTAAAGTAGTGTAGACTTTGTTTCCTAACATGATCTTTAAAATAATTATTGTAAAAGTTATCAAACTTATTTTATATGGTGGTTTGTAATTGACAGTCTAAAATTATTTTAACCTCTCAATACATATCATTTTTTCTCTTCAATTTATTATGATGCTATACACATATTGAATCAATTCCAAATAAGAATGTCTCATAAGTAAAATGTCCTGGCTTACCCTGTGCTCAAAATATCAGGATGCAGTCCATATTCCCTTGCAAACACAAATGGCACAATCCCCTGTGGAAGAGCAGCCTGAGAAGCAAACATTAAGGCAAAGTCAAAAACATTTGTATAGCAATTCAATTTTAGTTAATGGTCCAACAGGATATATTAAATTTTCCCTTTAGAAACATTTATGACCCCAGAAGCATACACCCATCTATAATTTCCATGTGCTGCATGTGGCTGCAGATGTTAAGTCATACCCCATATGTATAGTCCAAGTACCTGTACGATGGCAGTGTGTAGTCTGTCTTGTCTTAATCCAATGGAAATTGAAGAGGCAGACATTACAAGAGGCCCACACATGAAGCGAATGACCATGCCCATGACTGCTCTTTTGGTACCGCAGGCTATGATACGAGGCTGAAGGGCCATGAAAAGCCCTGCATATATGGCAAATGAGTATCTTTCATTGTTCATGTAAATAGATATGTGACTACCATTTTGGCAGTCATCTTCACTACCTAATCGCTTTCATTTTACTAGCTCCATTTTCCTCCAACATCATGTGCTATCTGGTCATGCCACATTTATTTTATTTGGTTGCCATTAACACCCGAGTGCATGATGACTCATTTGTTCCATTTTCCTCCTTAGTTTTCTTTTGTCTTCCTCTCCAATTTGATATTAGGTTAGTGAATTTGTGTAACGTGGATATATATATATATATATATATAGAAAGAAACTCCATGTGTGTGTGCGTCTCCCTCTCTGTGTATATATCTGAAACAAATATGCATGGTATAGTTAATGCTGTTTGTATATTTGTAATGTACCTAAGCTAAACATAGCCATCCCAAGGCCCGCATCTGAGATGATTTTGACGGATGCTTTGATAAGACTAGGCATTTCCACATTCCATCTGCAAATTCACATCATGAAATGTATGAAATATACATACTGCAAATTATAACTATTTATTATATATAGAGTTTAATAATTATCCAATGTTAATGTAAAAAAAATACACGATTACTGTAAAAAATCATGATTGATATAATTTTTATATTGTTATTATAAAAATTAACAAATTTATCATATATATTTATTTATTATTAAATGACAGTATAAAATTATCTTTTTTTTATCATATATATTGTTTAACCAATTAAATTAAACTCCTAATTAAGTTATACGATAAAAATGTAAAACTATTTTAGATCATATTATATAGTCTATTTTCTCTTAATTATATATTATATGCAGAACAGTTTTTTGAATATGAAATTTTAGGATGAGAGAAATAGTTTAGTGTAAGGTCAAGACAGTTGGTTTAGCTACATTTGGTATTTCTTCTTGGAAAAGAGGTTCAGTATATAACTTACTTGAAAGAGATTAGAGACCAAAGAAGTCCTAATACACTAGAATATGTATTAGGGTTTCGAGAAAGTTTTCTTCCTACTACGACGAGTATAAGCCTCATCATGACAAAGACATGTGGCATTTTCTGGTTACTAGCAACTGTGTCTTTGGGGTCTGCAGCTTCCCCCGGCATTGAGACTTTGGTGCTGTCTCTGAAGCTGATTTCTTTATCTGTCATAATTGCCAAAACTAATTATAATAGAAAAACAGTGTTTGGATATATATGGAGAGTTTAAAAACAATAATTTGTAATTAGAAATCAATCTCAATCTTCTGCCACCTGCATTTCTTAATTGATGATTGAGAATTATTAGGGGGAACTTAGATGACAATTAAGAATAAACAATATTTGTGTCCCACTAATGAAAAGAAGAAAGAGAAAAAAAATATAAAAAGATGTTAAAAAATTGCTGTAAAAAATATTAAATTCTTATAAAAATTCTTGTTTCTTTTTTTATTTTATCTTTCAAGTGAATTAATATTTTAGTTTAAATAGAAAGGAGAGTTGAAAAACATGTAAAATAATTAAAACACTGTTATGAAATGAAATTTTAGGTGCCTATGATTCGGTGTTATGATTTGGAAGACTGTACACCATTTTCACCACCAATTAGGGCATCATACTACTTTGATCATCATTACACACGTGCTCTCTTCCAAATGATGGCTACTATCAATTAAGCTTCTGACTAAGCAAAGTGGCAGATTTATATATAAAGGTAAACAATTCTATAATGCTTTGCCACTTGTATTTTTTTTACATTTTTAGTAGCTAAATGTTTTCTCACTTTAAAGATGGCGTGAAAGGGTGGAAAGGGACCACCTGTCTAGTGCCCCCGATAGTACTCTTGAGGATCTAAAATCAAATTATAAAGCCGTCCTATAAACTCCTTTTTCAGAGTTTAACATGCATAGTCATTTCTCAGTGCAAAGTTCAGTTTAATTATGATGGAACATAATAAAAGAAATGATTATTCGCTCATAGAATAACTAAAGTTAGGATTGTAATTTCGTCAAGGAAGTACTTAGAGCTCAAAAATAAGAGTTTCTCTTGCAGAAAAAACTCATGCTTAGCCTCAAAGGTATTAATAAGAAATAATTTCTGCTAAAAATACTGATTAAAATTTGTTAAATACTATAAATACATATAAAATAAATATTTAATTTCTTTCAACACAATTTATTTTAGATTTAAAATTAGAATTCATATCCTATAGACCATTTAAAGGATATATATCATTAAGACTTTGCTAAGCGTTGCCGGTAACCTAGGAATTTCTGATGCATACTATTTTAACTCCCCCGCTACTAAATGACAGATATCATATTAATAAAGGAAATTCAATACATTATCTTTATATTTTATTCTATTTAATCTTATGTTAAATAAAAATAAAGACTCTTCATTACCTTAAAAGAAAGTAAACATAGGAGAAGAGAGAGATGTCAAGAAGAAAAAGGAAAGAAAAAACCCAACAAATATTAAAAATGATGCGAGAAGAAAAGTACAAAATGAAAAATATAAGATGAATATTAAAATTAAATATTTTTATAAAAATAATTTTTTTTTATTTTATTTGGCTTCATCAGTTCATCCAATCATAAATATAGTTCACCAAATTTATGAAAGAAAGAAAAAATCATGTCAGATGCCAACATTTAAGTCCTTGAAAAATGAAAAATGAAAATTTTATCTTTAAATTTGTAAAAAAATGTGACAAATTAATCTTATCATCAACTATATCCATTAACTCAGAGAGATGTGTACACATGGCAATTCAAATGATGACATGATAGTTATGGTTCTTATGTGTCATTTATATTGTTATCACGTGTCAAAAAAATGACTTTTCATTTGGTCTCTAAACTTAATAATTTGTTGTTATTTTAGTCTTTAAACTTAATTAGTTAGTGAAATTTTGGTCATTGGACTTAACTTTATCTTATCATTTTGGTCTTTAAAAGAATTTTTGAATTTTTAATTAAGTGTAACACTACATATAAATTACTAGCATAGTGATAATAAATGACATTTTTTATAGTGATAACAATTATTAATGGTGATGAAAATTGAATGAAAATAATTGTTAGAAATTGGAAATATTATATTTTATATTTAAAATCACAATTAATTAATTTATTATATTTTATTAAGTTAAAATTTTAACAATAATATTATTACAATAGGGACATATAACAACATAACTAAATTCAAAATAAATAAATAACATATGAAAATTAAATTAGTTTTTAATTAGAATAAAAATGTAAATATATAGATACTAACAAAAACTTTATTTTTAGAAGTCAATATATTTATTTAACTAAGGAGGAAATTAAAAATTAAAGTAAAAAGATATAAATGAATCATTTTATTCGACCACAATTTAAGATGAAATTAATTAGATGTTTTTTCACCTTTTATTGTATTTTCTTTTATTTTATATACTCCAATATGACTAATATAATGAGTGAATTATATTTTATACTCAATGTTGTATGTCGTATATATTATATACTCCAACATGACAAACGACAAGTATCTTCTTCATTAATTGAAAATATAATAAATGAATTATATTTGATGCTCAATTTTGTAGGTAGTATATTTTTAACTTATAATAAATCATATTCTCTAATACTCAATTGTTGAATAATGATGTAAAAATTACAACCGGTTATATAAGAAAATGATTCTAACACTTTTATTTTTCATGTCCTCTTATACTCTATCGTTATAATGGGTTAAGTTTTTTAACTGTCTTTTCATTATTAACATTATTTCATAAAATAAATTAATTAATTAATTAATCTAACATTCTATACATATTAATAGGATATAAGATAATAACTTAATTTGGGCAAAATATATTATTTGAAAATTTATATAATCTTGTTAGTAATGTTTTAAAATTAACATTTATTATTGTAATGTAATCACTCATAATTTAGTTTACACAATTTATAGTATAATTTTAATAACAAAATTGCAGAAAGAATAAAAGTGAAACAATATAATAATGTTTATGTTAATAATTTCATGCAACATGAGACTTAATTAAAAATTTAAAAGTATTTTCAAAAATTAAAATTGCAGTACATATTAAGTCTAGGGACCAAATGCTAATGAGTGGTTAAATTTAAGGATTAAAATAATATCAAATTACTAAGTTCAGAAATCTAAGTGAAAAATTAATTTTTTTATATATGACAAATATGTATAATAGGTGACAACCACAATAATGATATATTATAATACTTAATTGTTATGTCATCATTGGAAATATCATGTAAAAATAATTGCTTGAGTTAATGAAAAAAAACTAATAATACAACTAATTTATCATATTTTTAAAGAATTCATAAACAAATTTTTAATTTTTTTATCTTTTAAAAACTTAACTAATGCCTAACAAATTTTTTAAAAAATAAATATTTACCCTAAAATTAAAGGTTGACTTAAATTATGAGTATCACTCACATGAGCAATCTAATGAATTGGTGACGGTATAACAGAGACAATAGCTGACGACGATCGGGGACAAAACGTACACCCAGTGCCTGAAAAGCTCGCATGGGCATGCGCCAGCTCTACTTAGAACGACGCTTGATTTAGATGCCAAAACAAACACAGACTGGCATAAAAAATGACATGTCTTCTTTCATTCCCGCAAAACGACACGTCTCATTCACGGACGACGACGATAATAATAATAATAATAATAATAATAATAATAATAATAATAATAATCGTCGGTCTTCTAGTATTTTTATTTTTAATTTTTTATATGTTTTTAATTTTAATTTGTTGGGTCCCAATTTTTTTAATGTTTTTGTACCAAAATCAAATCCAATTTGTTTGGCCTAATTGTAAGACAATTATTATCATATAGATGAGGGATCTCAATGCATCTCATTTCTTAATTAATTATTATTTTCTTAAAATAAAAGTGAGATCCATCAAGTTAATGATATCATATAAAATATTAAAAAGAATGTTTTGGAATATGAGTAGCATTCTTCTTTTACTTTTAAAGACGATAATCACGATATTATCAGCTACTAATTAATATGGATTACTCTTTAATTAAAGTCTTGTGTTTTACACACATACAGAGTTTAAGTATCATAAATATATATTATTCTAAGAGGAGTATTATCTATGCTAATATTTATATTGATATAATTATTTATTTATTAAATGTTGATCTAACATATTATAATGTTAGTGCAAATCGTCAAAGACTATGTTAATATTTTAATTTTTATCAGACAAAAATTATGCTAACAAAGACAGTCATAATTAATAAATTTTATTTGTCAGTCTGACAATTTTTTTATAGTATCTCTGTGTGTGTCTGTTCACTCTTTATTTGAGGATAGTTCAAAAAAGTTGTTATAAAAAGCATAAAATGAATAAATAAATAGGAGTGATATGCAAATTATATAAGTTACTACTTCCATTTTTATATATAAGATACTTTCAAATAATTCTAATTCCTTAATAAAAATAATTAATTTAGTTAATTATATTAAATTTATCATTAATTTATATTACTCTTTTAAGATTATCCTTAATTTTTCTCTTCATTTAATCATTTCTCAGCTAATGTGACTTTTTCTATTATTCAATTTTAATAAGAGAAAGAATATTATTAATTAAAGATATAATAGAAAATAAATAATTAATACATCAAACAATTAGAAGAGAATTTTATAAAATAAATAAATAGTAAATTAAAAATAAATTTATATATAAGGACGAATGTAGTAATTCAGAATTGTAAACAAATAAAAAAATCCTACCCATCATTAACACTATATATGCAAATGATAAAAAGATTATATTAATATTATATATTTAAATATAATTTCGACACATCGTTAGTTTAAATATATTATTTAGTATATATATTTATGAAATCATTATAAAATTTATCATGACAATTATCATTACCTAAAAGTGCTTACTATTAATTTAAACTCTTTTTTCTATTAACCGTGTAAATTGAGGAATAAAAATAATATTTATATTTATTAATAGTTTATTTTACTCTATTTTTCCTGTGAATCTTACTGCATCCCTTACAAAAGATATTCCTATTCTTATTCTAATTCTAAGATCAATAAAATGGAGCAAGATTCACAAAAACATGGACTTTAAATATCACATTCCCGTGTATGGTACAAGAGTTAGATAAAAACAAGAAAAAAGAATGTCTTGAACGATTCTCAAGATCAACCACGGAGAAACGAAAGAAATGAAGGAAAAAAAACTCTTGACAAATTGTGCAAGAGTAAAATTATAATTAATGAATTGATAAGTATATACTCCCCTAGTTTCACAATAAGTATGTATACTAAGTTATTTTATACAAACTAATAAAAATTAATAGATAAATAATTTTTTTTATAAATTAACATTATCATTAAATGTTATATTGAAAAGCTAAAATAATATTTATTAGAAGTATTAGTGAAAAAATAAACAATCCATGCAACATTGAAAAACTAATATAACACTTATTTTGGAATAAATATTTTTTTCAAATAAAATACTTATTTTTAAAAAAGAGGAAATAAATATCAAAAAACAATACATACATATTATATATATATATATATATATATATATATATATAATTTAAAGAGACAATAGTGTAAGGTCTCACTATGTTCACATGAATAAAAATGATTTATTTAACAGAAGATTTGCGTTCGATTCTCATCTTGTGCAAAAATATTTACAAGCAAAATTAATAACTAATTTAATGGGTGTGGTGAGTAATCAATTCGTCCATACCACCATTGGTAGAGCTTGTAAAATCAAGGTTTATCCAAAAAAAAAAATGAATGAAAAAAGCAACATGTCGTATGGATGAAGAATTCTAAAAATATTTCATTCTCTTATAGGATCCTGTCTCCTACTAATGAAACTAGCTTACAACTTTTATTTTTTGTCTTTTTTTTCTTAGTTGAGATAGATTAATTAACATATACTCCAATAATCTTTTTAAATAAGAATTAGTCTACACATCAAGAATGGTTGGAATAGTTCAGTTGATTGGTAGAATAAAGGATTAAAAATCCTTGTGTCTGGAGTTCAAATCTAATTCCCAGCACATGATTCATTTGTATGAATATCTATTTAAACATTTTTAGATTTAATTTTTCCTAGATGATTAAAGAATAGATTATTTTTTTAGGTATATTTGATGATCTATAATGAATTTGTTATTTATTTGATTTTTTTTACCTTTTTTCTATACTAAAAAATTATTTCTATTTTGATAATATTTGAATAGTTTAATTAGTTGGTTGAAAAATCTAAAAGTCTAGTCTAATAGAGTTCAGGGGAATATTAATTGGTTCAATTTGTCATTCAATTTATTATTTATTAATATGTATAATAAATTTATTAATTTTTATATTACTTATTTTAAAATTTATACATATTATGATTTTTTATTCGTTAAGAATTTTTAATTTTTATTCTGTATAAAACTAAGCTCAATAAATATATATTAATAATTATGCTACACTTTATTTATATTTTACAGCCTGCTTGACCAGCCATTGACTACTCCTACCGAACGAAATTTGACTTCAGAGTTCACAGTTCACACACCTAACAGGAAAAGAATAAAATAAAAATAAAAATAAAAATACCCACTTCACACACGTACCTGACGTGGTAATGTCCTTGCAGCCTTGTCTCTCATCTCCCAGGCATTTCCCCGGCGACCCCCACACCACTCTTGCCATCGGCGACGACTGCCGGCACTCTCTCCCGGCCGAGAGCGGCGACCTCCCCCACACCGGTGTGCTGGCCTCCATCTCGTTGAAGTTCGACGCCCTTGGCGTGGGCTGCAGCGAGTACGCGTCGGATGAGGCGTAGCCGGAGAGGTGGGGACTGCAGCCGGTGGCGAAGTCCCCTCCGCCGTCGTGCAGGTGAAGCGGCGTGTTGATCGAGAATATGTCCGCGTTCGAGAGGTTGGACGGCCGCGGCGTGACAACGGCGGTGTTTCCGCCTATAGAGGAGTTCGTCTCCGGCACCGACGAGACCGAGCGACGGATCCGCACTCGGATCCTGCCCTGGTCGTCGGTCTCCGACTCCGTCCGCAGTGGCATGTCGTGGCCGTCTAGCGATATGACGTCGCCATCGACCTCGAACTTCGCTATGGACGCCGCCGTTGGACCCGGGAACTGCCGTTGGATCAGAACAGTCGCCGCTCTGTACTCGAACAAGAAGAGGAGTAGAGTGTACCTGAAGTGAAAAGCATTGATCACACGAGGGTATTCAGTAAAAACCTAAAAAGAAAATAATAAATGCAAAAATTACCTGATGAAAGATACAATGTCAATTGATATTTCATATTTTCATATTGGTAACTGAATGTTGCATATACATGTATTTATTAGTGATAAACAAAATTTAACGATTATTTTTTTAAAATAAGTTAAATTAAATATTCATAATCTTGATTACGCATTTGTAAAATTCCTATAAAGTGAGTAAAAGTGATGTCAGTAATAACAGTCATTAATAAATAAAAAAATAATGATTAATATTTTAGCAGATGTAATCTTTTTATTAATTGTGTTAATATATAAAAAAAATCAATTAGTACGTCATCAGTGTTATACTATTAATATTATTGATTTTCATATTTTCTTTTACAGAACCCGATCCACCGAATATTAGTTCAAAACTAAATTTTGAATATGTAGTGTAGTTTTTATCATTTAAAAACTAATATGACCGGGTAATTTTAGGAAATAATTTAACTATTTATTTCGACGAAAATGCTACACAGCCACAACATTTGAGTAACGGTAAAAAAATAAATGGAGTGTATGGACAGAAAGAAGATAAGATAGACAGAGAGTGAGAAAAGAGAAGAAATAATAGATTGACAAATAATAATATGATTAAAAATTGAGAAAGAAACATGAAACAATGGGTTGTTTAATTTACCACAGGTAAAAGTAAGGTTAAATAAGATATAAAAATATTAGTACGATTAATTGTGTATTTCAAGATGATTGGTATAATTTTTTTAATTGCACTAATTATTCTATGAGGTTATTTAATTACATTTTTATTTTCTAAATAAGAAATGATATAGCAGTGAGATGAAACTTGAAAGTGAAAGGAGGATATGTATGTTAACTACACCCCTCAACTTTTTAGGCACTTTCAGTAGAGTGTGGCAAGGTGTATTGCCTTTCGCAGTTCACATAGTTTTAGTTTTAACTTTTGAGTAAACACTTGACAAAATCAAGCTTGAAAAGGTGGCGATTAAAATAAAAGCCAATGGTTTTCTTTTCTTTACCATATGATGCACTGGAGCACGACGAGTTGCACCATAAGCGATTGCGTGAAGTCGCCGTACATGGCTTGGAGCAGCGGGATACCCATGACAAGCGTGTTGGGCAAGGTGGCGAGCGAGAAGAGAGTGATGAGCCAGTCCAAAGAGCCTCCGGCGAAGAAAATTGCCCAGAGGGACAGAAATAGGAGCACAACGAGCTTCGAGAGCGTGTCCGCCACGATGAACCTGGTGTCCATCTGATAAGGGTTGTTCATAGAGATGAAGTGGAAGGAGAGCACCGGAACTGCGAACACCGCCACGAAGCGGTTGATGCCGGAGCATTGGTCCGGGGTGAATATCTTGCACCACTTGACTGAGCCGTAGGCCACCAGCATTGCGAAGTATAGTGGCACCATCGCGCACATCACCTTGTACAAATCCTCCCCAGTGATCATCTCGAAAGAGAATTTTTAGAGTATGTTTGGATTACCGTGAATAATAAAAAAGTAATTAACCAGCGCTTTTTGTTTTAAGCAACAAGTGTGTTACTTGATTCGTGTTTTGGAAAGTATGTTTTTTCCGTTGAACATGGATTCAACAGTTATACAAACACACACTTAATGGTGTGGTTACTTATCAAAAGGGAATGGAGAGGGTTGTGTGTGTGATATGAACTGTTGGTAATTATGTTTTGGTGTGATGTGAATGAGAGAGAAGAAAAGGGTGAGGGAGAATGGAAATATAGGGGTTTTAATTTATAGGCCGTTTATGGACCGGTTTGCCCTTTGCTGAAATGGTAAATTACTTGGGCTGTGCTTAGTAGAATTTGCGGTTGTTAGGGTTAATGATTGGCATAATATATGACACGTTTCAGCGTGGCAAAAGTCAGAGGGGAGGAGGCCAGGAGGGGACGAGAGGCGTGAGCGTGATCTGCTTAATTTCTTTGTTGTTGTTTGGGAAAACGGAAAAGATCAACGGAATTATGTACAGAGTGATGATGTCATTTTGAGTTAGTTAAATTTTGAGATACAAGATGGAAGTGTGAGTTCAATTATGAAAAAAATGAACCTCCCTTTTTTCTTTACACAAATTACATCACGTGTTTTTTATTTTATTTTAATGAAAGACAATTATATTTCAATTAAATAAAATTATTATGAGTAACTAGCTAACAACAAAAAGCATACAAATACAAGTCCCTTAAGATGCTGTAGACATTCTAACAGTACTGTAAGGACTGAAGCTTTTTCTATGTTTGTTTTTGTCTGCTCTATAATGGTTTGGCTTGCAGGGGGCCGCGCCTGATATGTTGCAGCACTCTTCATTTGTCAACACATGTAACAATTTTAAAGTTTTATCTCTTAAATACAAATATCCAGCAATAAAAAGTTTAATTAATATTTATATTTTAATTTGTATACAAAAGATTATTCATAAAAAAAAAATTCAAGCTTCCACTAAATCTACCTATAGATTATACATGGATTTGGCTTGGGTATTTAACGATCCATCGCCATTATAGGAAATTAGAAGTTATATCAAGCGATAGATTTTAAGTTAATTTCTTTCAAATTGTTCAATTAATTTATCAAAATATTTGTAAACTTTTTCATCTCAACTACGTAAGGTTAAAATGTTCAACACAAAAAAAAATCACATGATATATATAACATCCTAGTAACTTAAATCTTCCCATAACATGCAAATAATCGTAAATCACATTATAAACTATACAAACTCTGATCCAATCAACATTTTTAAAAAGAAAACAAAAAAAAAATGAATAACACGTCTTCACGTTCAAATACGCATATTCATGAAGTTTCAAAAGACATGAAATCACCTTCTATCTATCTACTCCCCACATACGTTAGATACGGGTTCATCACATGCACAAACCACACATACAACAACGTAAAGGTAAGCTTACCAAAAACAAACATACTAAAATGGGATAAAACTTGACAATTAAAGCATGATCTACCATTATCACATATATAACATAAAATCATACATAAAGCTTGAGTCTTAGAATCCACATAACCAAGAATATCATAACAATAATTAGTTCATCAATCATCATATCAAGATTCAATTATCATACATCATCACCATCAATCACTCAATCATTGACACCAAAAACAAACTCAATTCCATGAAGATTTCACCTTTTGAGAAATTAACCCAAGTACATGTCTTAACATAATCAGACCTTAACCATTCGAGGAGACTCGAATTAACCTTATGGAGGAAGTTGAGGTTTTATCGAAAATGAATGAGCATGGGTAGTAGCTTACTTCAATAGGGTTTGCTAAAATCTTAACCTATCTTGAGATTTGTCCACCCATCCATTTTATAGGCTAAGTCTCGTTAGTCGCCATCGATAACCTATAACACTAGGTTGAGGGTCCACTAAGTAATCCCAACCTACGTGACTACTTACAACAACAACTATACTTAGATTCTTTGAGAGTTTTAGGTATGACACATCCATAACCACAACCATCTCACTCATGGTTAAGCTCAAGTATCCAAGTTTCATAATCAACAATAATTCATCCCATATACACAAAAAGAATCACTAATCCTCTTGGGAAGTAGTTCTTAACACTTCGACATGTCATTTGGAGTTAAAACATAGAGGTGGTTATTGGGAAGATATTCCACTAGGCGAGACCCCTAGGTCGCTTGAGTGAGGCGATGTTCTAGCATGGAACTCACCCTCCCAAGTATACAATTTTCCAACAACAACTAAAATCTTCCCAAAGGATATTGTTAATTCATTTTCACACATATTAATGGTTCTCAAAACAAGATTATCATCCACAAAATAATACATCATCACAGTTCATTCATCAATCTCAACAACATAAGAAATTATAGTATTATAGATTCACCATTCATATGTTCAACACACTATTGATCACACCTATAGTTCAATAAGCATAACAAGTCATTCCAATACCTTGAATTCTTGCAAACAACTCACCAAAAAACTCATGAACGTGAATCTCATGACCTCTACATGAAGTCAACTCTAATAATAAAACAATATTATCTCAACCACATCTCATATCATCATCAAGAAATCAATTAACACAACTCAAGATGTAACACCCCGGAATCTCTAATTGTTGAGCTGGATGTTTAATGTGTGTTATGTTGCTTGATTATTTGATTTATTGTGGTAATTGTTGTTTGTTACTGTTCTGCCTTGGTATGCGTGTTTGATGATGGATGTATTAAGTCAACTCTGCTGGTCTGTGGTTGCTGATCGTGCACGTAAAGTGAACCTATCATGTCAGTTATATATATATGCATTAGAGTACGCAGCGGAAGTGTATTTTTCTTTCTCTTTTTCCTTGCACCTTTTTCCTCCTCTCTTTCTCAAGCTTACCCACACCCATAAACCACTCTTTTTTAACCCCTTTGTGACGCCTTCAACCCTCAAGGACCACCGTAGCTGCCACGGGACCCCCTACGTCAAGAGGAACCTCGTGACCAGAGTGGAAGCTTTAGACCACTCATCATAAGTTCGAAGAGAATGAAGTTCGACCCTCTTCTTCTCAGCTTTCTCAAGGACGCTGCGTTCGGGCAAGCTTCCGTTTGAGAAGATCGCGTTACAGCATCGCTGGGCTGTTTAAGAAGGACTCCGGGTTAGGTAAGGGGAGTTTATTATGCTGATAACAGCCTTAGATACCATAGTTGGGGGCTAGGGAGTCCAACTATGAAGATATTTGCATGTCCTTGTCGTGTGCTGTTTTTCCAGAAAAACTGTCTTTTAATGAATGAGATGTGGAATGTTTATGTTTGTTGGTGTTCTTGTGTGAAGAGTTTGATGGTGTTCTTGTGGGAGGGGTTGATGCTGTAAGAACTCCCTGTGTATGTGTGTGAAGTTGGTATTTTGATGTTAGAAACTCCCAAGACACCTTCTTGGTAGTGTTTGTGGAGGTGCCGGATATCGGTTTGGGTATGTCGGGCTAAGCTCGTTATGTGGTATATATATATATATATATATATATATATATATATATATATATATATATACGGGACATGACTCTTAGTAGTCATTGGTTGGCAGATGTCTATATCCCGGGTTCCTTACCCGAGGTTGTTTCTTTAGAGCTGTTGAGCTCACTTCCTTTTCTGTAGAGACACCGGGTTCCTTACCCGCGATTGTTTATTCTCTTTAGAGCTGCTGAGCTCAAGTTCTTTCCTTGAGAGCTACCGGGTTTCCTTACTCGGATGAGCTCGTTTCCTTTCTTTGAGAGAGCTACCGAGTTTCCTTACTCGGATGAGCTTGTTTCCTTCTTTGAGAGGGCTACCGAGTTTTCTTCTCGGTTGAGCTTGTGTCCTTTCTTTGAGAAAGCCTACCTTGTGCCACTTGGCATTCGTAAACTGGATGACCTTGTGCAGGTTCATGGTATTAATATAACCAAAAGCCTTACCTGTTATATCAAGTAAGTGCTGTCTGTTTTTAACCCCTTATGTGATTGATTGCATAGTGCTGGGTCCGTCCTTGTCTGCCCTTGTCCATCCTCGTCCGCTCTTCTACGCCCTTGTCCGTCTTCGTCTGCCCTTGTCCGTCCTCGTCTGCCCTTGCCTGCCCTCATCCGTCCTCGTCCGCCCTTGTCCGACCTTGTCCACCCTCGTTCGACCATGTCCCTAGTCTATGTTGTGTTACTATTAATGTATATGTAATGAACATATATGATAATGTTGGAACAGTGAAGGCCAGTTTATGAGATGATGATATGTGCATTGATACCATTAGGGGGGGTGCATGAAGAGTTACCCTAGCCAGGAAGGAGTTGTTCTTGGGTGGGTCATGTATTGATAGTGCCCATGGTTATCGAATGCGAGTGGATATGCATAGATACCCACGTGGGTGTATGAAGAGTTACCCTAGCCAGGGAGGAATGGTTCCTGGCCGGGTCATACATTGATGGTGTCATGGTGATATGCTATGTATAGACACGTGAGATGCCGAGATCGGGTGGTTAACCTTGCAAGGACTACGGTCAGTGCATCAATGCGCTCATGTTGGGGCGGCCCATGATTGGGGCGGTATGTATGTTCATGGGGGGTGTATGGCGGATTACCTAGCTAGGAGGGATTTGTTCCTGGCCGGGCCATACATTGATGGTGCCCATGTGACATACTACATTTGCATGACGGAAATAGGATGATTGGTTGTAGGGTACAGGGATACTGGGGGGCCACGTCTGTTTTGAACTCCTTCTGATTCCCATGGCTGATCACCACTAGGGGGAGCGGCTTGTGCACGACAGAGTGACCTTGACAAGCTACTGCATCATCTGACCACGGGGATGGACTATTTCCAAGATGGTACCACATTGCATGTTGAGAGATGAGTCAGGAGCATGCATCATGCTAGGCATTATAAGTTGACTTGTGGAATGTTTCTGGGTGACTGTTCATGTGAGTTGCGTGATGAAATGCTTGGATATTGTGATGATATTGTGATGTTTGGATTGCCTTCCTTAATTGATATTATCTGTTTCTTGTTGTTTTACATGATAAACTCACCTTTGCTTTGTTATACCGTACAGTTTGGTACCTGTGATGATCACGAACCGTGGTCATGTGAGCAGACGGACAGCATTAGGTGACTTGGAGGGAGGTATCATTTTGGTTGGAGCCACTGAGTTGTCGGGATGACGATGGATCAAACCCCGGCTAATAGTTGTGTTTTGATGATTCACTCTTCGTAGATTGATCTCTTGTTTCTTTTGAAAAACTTATACATTTCAGACGTGGGTTATTGTAATTATAACTAAATTATGCTTTCATATGTACTTGTATTGCGATGTATTATATACTCGTGTATTCGTGTTTTGCTTCGCGATAATGACTAGGTGCTCACGGAAAAATTTTATCATCATTTTCATAATCAAATTAAAGAGATCTTCAATTAAAACAAGTTTTGTCGGACTTGAGGGTTAATGATATAGTAACGACGAGGCGGGTCATTACACAAGACAGTCATCAATTAACATATTTATCTCATCACCAGTATAATATCCTCAAAAATAAGAGCTTAGACCAATCAAATCATATAATTATGAACTTTTCACTTTATGTTTAAGTTTATCAAAACATCTCATAAGTTTTAGGATTACTATCTCCTTCATTTTCTATTTTGCACCTATGACCTTCATAGCTTACAAACATAATAAGTAAAGATATATTAACTCAATCAAGTTGGTTCTTGTCTCATTTTAAAGATAAGAATATTATCTATAACTTTTATGCTTACCTAAAGACTTATTTTGGAAGCATATTATGCCTAAAGTAATAATCTACATGAAACTTTTACTTGTTAGTGACAACTTGACCTTTGTCCCCTAATTTGATCATTTCTAGAGTAATACACAATACTTTTACTTTTAAGTCAAACCAAAGCCACTAGTTAGCTAAAATTCAGGGTTATAACTTTTATGAAGATCATGTTTCCAAATTCGGACTCTATATCTAAGTTTTGGCCATTGTAATTGATTACAATAGAGCTTGGGTCAACAAAACAATCATTGGGCTCAATTTAATCAATTATAAATATATGTAATCGATTACAACAAACTCAGAACTAAAAAATTAGCCCCAATAGCTTGTTTTAACCGATTACCACTTAGTGTAATCGATTAAAGCGATTATAAACTAGGTAAACACAATTTTCACACCAAAATCTCATCTTTCATTAAAAAAAAACAAAATCATTCCTTTCGACCCAAAAAGTTTCAATAACGAATTCAAATTACCTTTGAGATATTTCTAAGCAATAAATTTCATCTATAAAAACTCATATTATCAAATCAATATACTCACATCAAAGGTTCAAGGCTTTCATCCACCAATCCCCAACATTCAAATTATGACAGCAAATTCATGGATACACTCAATCAATATTCATTCTCATAGCATAAACACATTAGAAATTAAGAAAAGAGATAAGCTTCCCTTACCTTATAAACCAAGAAGCAATCTTTGAGAGAAGGAAAGGGAAAACGAGAGAGCTTTGGGTTTAAGATGAGAGCTTTCCCACTACCACTTAACCACCACACAACAAGTCACCACCCAGAACCCATCAACAAACAAAAATCACATTTAAACCAAAAAAATTATCACTTTCATGAACCCCATGGGTGCTCTATGAAGGAAAACAAAAATGAAACTTCAATTAGAAGGGGAAGAGAATTCTTACCACTATACACAACATCAATCAATAAAAATGAGTAATAAATGTGCTCTCTTAAACAATATAAATCAAGGATCCATGCTTCCAAAGAGAGTTCTTTTGGAGAAGAAGAAGAAAACAAGAAGGAGTGTTTATGAGGTTAGTTAAGATTATACAAGAATTTTGGAAAGGTTTATGACTCTTCTCATTCCATCTCTTTGCACCCCACAACTTCCTAAACTCACCAATCCCATCTCATCACTTAAGACCCCCTCACCTAGGCCCAAATACTCTAACACCAACTAATAACCCATAAATATATGGTTTAAGCATAAACATAGATATAGCCACTATAAATCATCATCTCATAATTAATAAATTAATTATGGACACTTTAATTAAATACTTAATAAGCATTATGAATATCATAGTTTTACAAGATACAATTTAAGGTATGTTGTGTGTACCATTATAAATAATGTGTATAAATACGAGTCTAGCCATGGTTTAGTCTATTGACATTAAAATTACAAAGAAGTGTTTGTGCTTTTTACTAATTTATTGTTTGTTCAAAGATTATATATATGAAAGTATTACTATAAATATTATTCTTATTAAAGATGTTTGATAACTACTCATTATATTTTGGAATGTTTTAAATTTATTTTAAATTAAAAATAATATAAAATAAGGTGAAAGGGAGAATTATGTTAGAAAATAAATTTTATTTTCATGGAATATAAATATAGGATTTCAACTCTTTTCCATGGTCATAAAAAGAATGGAAAATTATAGCGGTTAAAATAATGGCGGATCTTGCCCAAAATATTTGGACATACCAAATAGTTAAACATATACATTTAAGTTTTTTATGGATTCATTTATAAAATGATTTCTATACTTACTAAAAGAGCAGAAATATTTTTTTGGGGGAGCAGGGCATGGGTGTCCCCCACTCCTATGAAGCTCCACCATTTTGTCAAAATACATCAGTCTAACTCATTTTGGCTTCTTAATAAGTGGGACAAACCAACCCGATTCACTTGTTAGTGAATCTGTAAAATGTTAATTTGATTTATCTCATCAAGGATTGATGAATTAAACGGGTTAGTTCATTTAAAATA
>CM023954.1:23314380-23368764 GCA_013407115.1 Glycine latifolia
AATAATAATAATAATAATAATAATAATAATAATAATAATAATAATAATAATAGAAGCATTTTTAATCTAAAAATTACCAAACTAATTGAATATCAGAAAACAAACTGAATTTCTAGTGCGCAATTCACTGCCTCAGACGCCATGCACTTACCAAGCATAATATAGTCCAACGAACCACCTAATTAATAATGCTTAAATTATGCACAAAATATGTGTATAAATATATTTTCCAAAGTCTAATCTAACTTGTAGAGATTAGAGAAGCATCCATGCAAGGCCTTTTTTTTTTTTGCTTCCATGCAACCCCTTTTCAAAATCTAATTTCTAGGAATGATTTTACTTGGAAGTAATTGAAGATGCAGCAAGAGGACAAAAAATTAAGTTAAACAAGTCAATATAACTTTGACAGGAAGAAGTGAAGAACGAAGAAGGAGCGTGCGTGTTACTGTTTGGGTGAGTGAGTCTTTTACTCTGTGAGGCTTGCGTGAGTGAATGGCTTGGTGGGCCGGGCCTCTGTTTTTTTAGTAAGTGAGGCTGTGAGCAGTGTTATTGGTCTCAGTCTGGAGTACTGGTTTAAGGATCCACCCATTAACCCACATAATTCTATCTATATTAAAAAATATTAATAATTAATGGTTTGTAAACTTTTATAAAAAAAATTATATACATATATATAATATAAATATTTATATTTATAATATATATTATATATATAATTTAAAGGAGTGTATTTAATTAAGATTTTAAAAGATCTTTTTTTTTTTATAAAAAACAGTCTTATGATGTTAAATTAAGATTTATTAAATTTTTTTTAGATGATGATGAAATTCTGTAGTATTTAATTAAGATTTTTTATAATTTAAAATAAATTATCTAGTATTTAAAATGATACATATTTTGATGGACTATCTTGTTAATTGAATTTTGATAGATTTTATGTAATTAATATTTTAGTTGTTTATGCAAATATTAAATCCAACAAACAATCCCACTTAATTTTGTGAGACTTTTCTTTCTCTCATTCTCTCTTTCTTGAAGTCTCTCTTTCTTGAAGGAAGTAACATTCCAATTCCACGCTTGTTTTTTCCTTTTCTGCTGTCATGTTTTCTACTTTTTTTTTCTTCTTTCTGGGCTATTTCTTGTTATTATTCAATGACAATAGTTTTTTTTTTTTTTTACTTTTATTTCAATTGTGCATTTGAGCGACTAGGATACTGATACCACGTATAATCGATGTAATAAGATGACAATAGTATGTAATAGGATTTTGTTCAACAATTGGGCTATTTCTGGTTATTGTATTATCGATAAAAAATCGTTATTACATAATACAACTTATAATCCCTGATTGAAAGGGAAAATTAAAGTTGTTGGCATATTCTATCGTTGTAACAGCTTTTATAGAATTTCAGGTAGATTCATGCAGAGTTTTGTAAGGTTTTTGGAGGGTTGTTAGGGTGTGCATGACAACCTTCCCATAATCAACTTTTTTTTTAATTTCTGTTCCTGAGAAAAAAAAAAAGATAAGAATAGTGTTTGATAAAACTGATTTATTTTTTTAATTCTGGGATGAACTGGTTTAATTTTTGTGTTGAGAAATTAAAAAAAATTAAAAAAATTTATGCTTCTATCTTTCCGAGCATAAAAAGAGAATGACTTTTCCCTCATAACCACTGACGACAGCGGCGAGGAATTCTTTGTCCACCAGTCCTCCATGTGATCCAACGGCTTCCGCAGCCTCGCCCTCGGCGAGTCCGTCGAGTTCCTTATTGACTCCGATCCCGAAGGCCACACCAAGGCCGTCGACGTCACCGGCCCTGACGAATCGCTAGTCCAGGGCACCCGCGATGGTGGAGGAGGAAGAGGCAAGTATGGTGGAGGTGGCGGAAGAGGTGGCTATGGTGGTGGCAGACGCAGCAGAATAAGTGGATATGGAGGAGGAGGTGGCGACTATGGGGGAGGTGGCTATGGCGGAGGTGGTGGCTATGGTGGGGGAGGTGGCTATGGCGGAGGCGATGGTTATGGTGGAGGTGGCAGTGGAGAGGGATGCTATAAATGTGGCGAGACAGGTCACATAGCTAGGGATTGTAGCCAAGGTGGGGGTGGCGGTGGAAGGTACGACGGTGGTGGGGGTGGCGGCGGAAGCTGCTACAACTGTGGGGAGTCTGGGAATTTTGCCAGGGACTATCCTTCCAGTGCTCATGGGTGGGGCCTTGCCTTTGTGTTTTGTGGTTCTTTTGTTTTCTTTTTTCTAAATCTGAAGATTACCCTTTAGAAATAGGATTAGCTAGGGTGTGGCTTCTTTTTTTTGTTTAACTGAATATTACCCTTTAATTACCCTCTTCTGTATTTTAACATTTGTTGTAAAAAAAATTCACAATAAAATATTATAATTTTTTAGATATTTTTTTAAATATGAAATGTTGACATTTTGGTTAAAATCTATTGCAAATTGTTATTTTATTTAATTGATAAAATATGTAAATAAAAAAGTAAAGAAATAGATTTGTATTGTGTTATCAAACATAATTCTGATTCTTAGAATAAAAACAAATTATGTTAGCAGATGTAATTCTTATTCTCAGACTAAAAATAAAATGTGTTAACAAAGTTATTCTGATTTTTGGAACTATTCCAAGACACAAAATAGAAAAAAATTGTTTCAAATGAGGAACAAAATGATTGTTATGCACATAGTATTAAAAATCAGACTGGTCGGACTGTGACCCGGGGACCGGATCAGGTCGGGTTGCACTTTGGATCGGTCATGTCAACGACCCGTCTCAGCCCGTTCGACCCGACCGGGTTGTGGTCGACCTATTGAACCGCCAACCCGGACCGGGTCAACATTTCCCTCCTAGAAGCGAAACGACGCCGTTTTGCACTTAGGTTTTATTTTTCTTCAGTTTTCGCTTCTTCTCCAAGTTGAACCTCCGAGCGCAGTGCAACAGCTCCAATCCTCTAACCTCCAACGGTCCAACCAAGCCTCCAGGGTCCAACTCCAAGCCATTCTGTCGCGTCGTGGTGCTCAACCTTCATCGTTTAGGCCTGGTCGCGACATCACGACCTCTGTCCAGCACTCCAGCGTTCGTCGCTATTTTGGGACCTCCATTGAAGCTTCATCGCACCATCGCAACCTCCGTCCAGCACTCCAGCCTTCGTTGCGTCGTCGTGACTTCATCTAGCCTTGGTCTTTGGTGAATCCCATTGCCATCGTGAATACGCTGTCCAGTGATGTTGAGGATGGAGGGGAGGAGTATGATGAGGACGATGATGACGAGGACGATGAGGAGGAGGAAGATGTGGATAACGACGAGGGTGATTTCACAGAGCCTGAGAGAACCAAGAGGATGACGAGTACGGAGGGTGAGATTGATGGGCATGAGCAGGGGGAGGAGGATGTGGATGAGGATGATAATGGGGAGACTGGGGAGGATGAGATTGGGATTGAAGATGATGGAGAGTTTGAAGATGACAATGAAGTGAGATAACCCTTTTGACTTATGATTTTTTTTTACTGCATGCTTGTTTACTTATATTTTTTTGTGCTAATAGTTTCTGCTTGGTGTGATGTTTTGTTGTTGTCAGATTGCTCAAGAGGAGATCCAGTTTTTGTTGCTCTTGATATTCATGAAATTTTCTTGACAGATGCTTCGAGCTAAATAGATTTGAACTTTTGTTTGTTTGATTTAATTTATTAGCATCATGTGTTACTTGTGTCAGTTGTGTGTGGTATTTGGATGACTTGTGTCTTGTATGTTTTGTACTTAAAATAAATAGTCTTGATTTTTTCTTCCCTTTTTGCATGGATGGGCTTTGTGATATTTTGTGTTCTGCACCCAGCAAGTGATAACTGATATGCTGGTAGCATATAGTAGTTTTTAAGCTAATTAATCAATAAATTGATCATAAAATATCAATAAATGCTAGAATAGGTAAAAGTTTCATTATTTTTAATTATATCACTTATTCTGTGTATTTTTGATATTAGGAACCGAAAGGAGAAGAAAAGAAGCAAGATAAAGAAGCCAATAATTTCTGCCATCTCAAGCAATCCGCGTGAAGATCCGCGCCAATCGCGCCACATGCATTAAACAGAGCAATTCTCACTGACATCTCACGCGATCCGCGTGAGATCCGCGCCACACATGGGAAAATAGTGCAGAATTCACTGACATCTCATGCGATCCGCGTGAGATGTGGCGCCAGTCGCGCCAGAGAACCAAAAGAAGAGGAAATCTCACTGCCATCTCACGCGATCCGCGTGAGATCCGCACCAATCGCGCCATAGCTCATTGCAGCCTACGCTAGTCGTGCCAGACTCACGCCAATAGCGTGAGCGACATGTGACTTCAGTAATCAGCTTTATAATGCACGAGTTGAGGGGATTTTGGAGAGATTTGGTGACCTAGTTATAAATAGAAGCTTAGAAGACTGAAAGGGGGTTCAACAACATAGTTAGAAGTCTGTTGCATTGAAGGAGATTCAAGGAAGCTAGGTCAAGAAAATCAAGATTGAAGGATTTAGGTTCTGTTCTTCTTCTTTTCTTTTATGAGTTTAGTCTACTAGTGTTCAATGTTATTAAAGTCAAGCATGAACATGCTTGGCTAGTTCATTCTTTGTAGTTATGACCACAACCTAATATGAATTCCTTGACTATTGGATTAAATGCTATGGTTCTTTTATGCTAGATTATTTTGTTTCACCTTGTGTTGAATGATTATATATCTTTATTGAAATTGATCACTTTGATAAAGTTTTGAGAGTTAAGGTTCATAATAGGAATATTGGGGCTTTAATTTCTGACAAAGATGGAACAACAATTGATACATTGCCTAGGGATAGGGATGTGTAATTGTAGATGATTGATGCTTATCACTTAATGCTTAACTTAAGAAAGATCACTAAGGAATTAGGGTTTTTGCTTGGGTTAAAGGGTTAAAGTTACTAAGGAATTAGTTTTTAACTATAATTTATGAAAGAAGCATTCTCTGAATAATTAGTATAATTGAACATAGTAATTAATCTATTTAAATAAGGTTGGATCAAAACGGTGCGTGTGTCTTACTACAATTCTTTCTCATATTAATTCTAAATTCAAATAATATTACAATTCACGTCTTCTTAATTCTTATATTTAATTTTAATTGTTTTAATTCACAATACAAAATCAATCTTATAAACATTTGTCACTCCAATTTAAAGATAATAAGTTGTAATAAAATTGGTGCCTCAATCCTCGTGGAGACGATGCTTTCTTATCACTTTATTACTTGGAACGATTGGTGCACTTGCCGAATCCGCAACAATAACTATCAATGATTTTGAATATGCTGATTCAACTATTTGTCACTGTCTTATCTGAGGAACAATTTGCATGCCATTGTGTGCTGCTGTTTTGATATCATGTAATTGTTGTCTTAAATACAAATTTTGTGGCATATTTGTCTAACTGATAGTGCCTTTTTCATCCTTGAAGTATTTATCTAATGCAGGAATTGAGATGAAAAGGAATTCTTTTGCAGATACCAGAAACAACATAGCAGTATAAGCTGCAATTTTGGTTTTGGATGCTAACAAATTATTTTGATATTCTTAATGATAGATGTTAATAAATTAGTTTGATATTTTTAATTTTTCTGTGAGAAAGCTTCCGAATTTATGTATATTTTTTTGCATATCCCTATTATTTTATTCCGTGAAATTTCTCTTTTTGATTATAGGAAATCTGTTGTGTTTGTTTTAGTATTCTTATTCTCTTCAGTGATATGTGGCAATCCCCAATTTGTTTGAATGTTGATTTTGATAACTTCAGGATTGTAATGCCCATCTTTTTTAGGGGTCTTAATATGTTTTGTTGTAATATGTTTGTTTGAACTTGAACAATGATGTTTTCTTTTAATATTTTGGTGTTTAATTATCTATGACTCTATGTTATGGAATAATATTAATTTGTTAGTTAAGTTTTAAAATTTTAAGACATTGTCATGTGGGTCAATCAGTGACCCACAAGTTCGACCACTGATCGAGTCATGTGGGCCAATCAGTGACCCACTGGTTCGACCACTGACCCAGTGACCTAGTACCCTGATTGAATCAATCATCGGGTCAATTTTTAAAACACTGGTCATGCACACCCTTAATATGTGGGGCTGGCTTTATGGTGCAGAACGTGGTATTAATTTGTTTTGGTGACTTGGAGTGGTACGGTTTTGGTTCAACTAGAGGGTATTATGCAGTTTTATTTTTCATTTGTGTTGGGTCTATTATATTCTTTGTTTTGTTGTTCGTTGTGAATCTCATTTTCTTCCAATTTCAATACTGATACCTCTCTAAAGATTCAGAGTTTTTTTTAAAAAAATAAAATCTATATTAATCTCATAAATTCATAATTTATTAAAATTTTAACATAAAAATCTTTCTTTTTTTTATGTTCTTTGTTTTTTATTTTCTTCTCGATTGTGTATCTCATTTTCTTCCAATACTAATACCTCTAAAAACCTATAAAATTCTTTAAAATTTTATAAATCTATAAAATCCTTTTAAATACTATGAATTCATAATTTATAAATTTATTTAAATTCAAATTACAAAATTCTAACATAAAAGTCTTTTTTTTAAGAGGCAAAACTCAGACCATTTCATTCATAATCAAAATAGAATACAACTTGGAATAGAATGATAAAAACATGGAGAAACATTATGTTTTTACCAAAATCTGGAAATTCCACGTGTGAGGTAGGCATGACCAATGTGGATCCCAAATTCTGCACGTCAGATAAGAAGTCAACCTTGTTCAGAGGAGGAACCTGTAAAACAAAGGAAAAACACTCCGACACTTAAGTAAGTACATCAATTATAAGAGAATAACTGACTGTGAGAACTCAGTATGAGATCTAGAGAATGAGTAACTTGAGTAATGCATTCAAGTATTGGGTATGGAGTGTATGATCATATGTGTTTAGAGAGAACCTGTACGGTTGTATTTATAGTGTGGAGTGTGGGCTTTGGGCCTTTGTTTGTTAGCAATCTGTAGATAAAATAATAACAGATAATAGCAGACAATTATCTAATTTAAATATAAGATAATGTGTACCTTATTGATATACTATTACTTGGAGATAAGTAAAAACTTGTAGATAACTTGTGAAGATATGATATGATAAGATGGTTACACCAATTTGAATAACCAAGCATAGTTGATATGTTGTTAATAAGGAGATATGCACAGTAGGCGTTCGTGCTCCTGTAGAAGGTCGACGTTTACGCTCCTGTAGCAGGGCTGACGAGGAGGACGGACACGTGTATCCAGGTTGACACTCTGAGAGTGAATAAACACTATTAATGTAGCAGTGCTGATGTGGAGGGTGTCCACGTGTATGATGACCTTGCGGTGATGACTACGTGTAATTTTACCATATTTAGATGGTACACGTTACATGTAGCAACCTTAGCTAAAGCTTGGGCAACCACATTGACTGATTTCCTAGCAAACTTAACTTGAAAGTTGGGATTTTGGGACAAAAGTTTCCTGGCCTTGTGCATGATGATGCCTGTCTTTGGATTATCTGGATGACTTATGGTAACCTTGTCAACCACTCCCTTACAATCCATTTCGACAATCACAGGAGTCATGTCTAAATCCTCTAGCAACTGAACTGCTTGAAATAAACCAAAGGCTTCACCTTCCAAACTAGACATAAGTTGATTATGCCACACTGATTTAGCAACAACAAAGTTACCTTTATCATCTCTAATGCACAGACCCCAGCTTGTAGTATTTGTCTTGAGAATCAAAAGTTGCATCAACATTACATTTTAAGTAACCAATTGGAGGAGCACACCATTTCTCATTTTTGTCAGGCAGCACACCCACAGGTAGCTCCTTATTAAGACCTTTTCAAGTTGCTAATCCGCCAACACTTTCCTAGCTCTTGATAAAGTTTGAGTGTGATTCATAATGTTTGAGTGTGATTCATAATGTCTGATTGTTCCAAAGGGTGTCATTTCTGTTCTTCCACAAACTCCAGAACACCATTGTAAACATCTCCCTCATCTTGGAGTCACATGATTTCAACAAGGAAAAAAATAAGTCAGTGAATCCAAGAGCCTGAACAGAGAGGGAATTAATCAAAATGTCCAGGTCCACATGTCTCCAACATTTCTGATTTTCGGTGCAGTTCATGAAGGTATGCCATGAATTTTCCATCTCTTTGTTATAGCAAGCACAAATCGAAGGAATATCCATACCTCTCTCATGGAGTCTCACTTTGGTGGGAAGACGGTCTCGTAAAGCACGTCAAAGGAAGACTTTCACCTTTGCTGGAATCTTCAATCGCCAGACTAAGGAACAATTTTGTAAATGAGAATTATCAAGAATTCTATCCATCAGAAGCCTATATGCAAATCTAACAGAACAGATCCCATTTCTCTCAAAATTCCACAACCTGGTATCCTCAGACTCTAAGTTTAAGAAAGGTACCTATAGTACACGGTTAGTGTCTTCATCTTGTTCCATCCTCCTCCATCAAGACATATAAGATTGTGCACAGTAAGATTAGCCACTTCCTCATTAGGAACAGTTGTCACCCTCAAATTATCTCCATCCCGTAACCAAGGTTCTGACGAAACAGTTATTTGAGACCCATCCCAAATCCTCCACATATACCCCTTCTTTAACACAACCTGGGAGCTCCTGATGCTTTTCCAACAATATACAAGACGGGTTGTGGCCAACCTCTACGTCCAAAAAGTCCCCTCGGGAAAATATTTAGATTTCCAGATACGAGTAACCAAAGCATCATCCTCGGTCACGAATTTCCAACCGAGCTTTCCAAGCAATGCTAAGTTAAAGGCATAGAAATTCCTAAAACCCAAATTGAATACACTCCCTAAGTATTAATGTCTTTCAAGTTGGACAACCAAATGTAACAATCATAGTCATTTTAATGTTTAAATAATTAAATATAATTTAAATTTTAAATTTAAGTAATTATTTGTCAATGTTATTATACTAATAAAGTAACTTGATTTAATGTTAGCTGTTTCATCTTGTCCTAGGATAGATAGAATAGAAGTTAAACCCTTCCTTAACGTGATTTAAAGGAATTATTTTTAATTTTCTTTATTAAATAAATGTCTGTGTGTCTGTTAGGGAAGTGTGGAGAACAACATGTACATTGTGTAAGTGTATGGCTGTTGCGTGTGGTTGTTGGTTGTTTACTGGGAAGTGTAGAAGGTATGGAGAACCATGTGCATAGGAAAGAGCAAAAATGGTTATGAAAAAGCATGAAAAGCAGCACTTCATCAGTGCAAAAGTGTGTATGGGAAATCATGATTGCTTGGACATAACTATAAAACCAATTCACAAATAATAGGCGGGTCACCGGTTTCCTTAAAAATCTGGCAAGTCAAACCGGTTTTAATGTATAAGTGATTGAATTTCAAGCTTGGACCGTCTAGGTGATCAATTTTTGGTCCAACAGGTCGAATTGGCTGATTCGAGCCAAGTTTAATAATTATGGTTGTAAGGGATTGGGTTGAGGGCAATATTTTTTTAGTAGGTAACTCACGAGCCAACTCAACCCACTATGGGTTCAACTCGGTGGCCCATTTCATAAATGGTTTGTGTCATATTTTTGCCATTATTAGAAAGGCCTATTTTTTCAACCCAACATGACCCAAATCTTTGGTTGGGGGAGGGGGGTTGGGCATGGATTGCGATTCATTTTGACAGTTCTATAAAATATATAAATATAGATTTTGTAACACTTTAAAAGTATTATCGTAATTATACTTAATGATTCTAAACTATGAAAACTAAAATATTTATACAACAATCTCATGCGCAAGCTAACATATAAATATTACAATTTGATTCCATATATAATTTGAATACAACTTATTTCTCATAACATTCACATCATGCAATATATAAGAAAATACACTGAAATATAAAACTAACTAAGCTACATCTTCCATGACAAGACTTTATGTTTCAACAACACGTGTCATCACCTGTTTCTTGAAAAGGAGGAAACTTAAAGGGTGAGACATCCATTGATCATAAACACTTGCCTCTAACTTATCCATTGTAATCGCTTATTACACTAGTTCATCTTTGTTAATGTCTTGCGATTCATTCTTTAAATAGTAAGTTGCTTAATTTTATAACTCTTTTTCACTACTAGAAAAAGTACTTTTAACATCGTTATTTTAACATCGATTTTATCAAAATCGATGTTAAAAAAACGTGGTAGCATAGTCATAAATACTTAGAGACTGTTAACATCGATTTAATAAAAATGATGTTGTGTTTTTGACAAGTTCGAAAGCTCGCTTTTGTTCACTCGTTCTCGATTAATCACTCACTCTCTCTCTCTCTTTCTCGTTCAAAAGCCATTTTTGTCTTCTACCATGTTCACTCAACCATCACCTCCTCTCCTTCATCCTCAAGTCCTACATTGTCCTCAACCTTCCCCTCGATTCATGTGGATCACTCGAAGTGTTCAATGAAAATGATATGAATATTTCACACTTAACCAAGAGGGGGGGTGAATTGGTTAAACCTTGGTATATTAAAAATTTCTTTAATCAAAATCAGAGTTTTTGGGATCTTTATCACTTTTCAAAACCAAGAAATCTTATTCAATCAAGTAACTCAGCCCCAAGGAATTCAATGAATCAAAACTGACTTTGTTGGTCAAGCAACTGAATCAATAACAATTAAAATGAAGAGGATAGAGATTGATAATCAATACACAAACAATTTATACTGGTTCACTTCAAAACCATGAAGCTACATCCAGTTTCTTCCAACCAACACTAGGTTAGAGTTCCACTATTATAATTTTCAGTTCTTACAATCAATTACAATGTCTTCCTTTATCAACTTTAGATAAAGTGCAGAAATTTAAAACCCTATTAGATTCTAAGAGACAAGAATCTGAGAACACTACTCAATTCTTCCACCTAGAGAACCCCTTCTCTAGTTACAAGTAAGAACCCAATTACAATAGCCAAAACTACAAAGAAAATACAAAACGAAAATTACAATCAGATTAAGGAGAGAAATAACCTGATGATCCAAAGTATGCAATGCAGAATGAAGTTACCAGATCAGGTTGAATGATTAAAAGACATTAAGCACAACTTTCCTTAATCTTGAAATGGATTCAAGCTCCAAGAATGACTTAAACACACATGATCAAAGCACAATGAAGCAAGACACAATTAAACCTTTTGAAAACATTTTAGAATGCTCACAAGACTGTTTAAGCTCAGAAAATACGTATGGGTAATGTTCCACAAAGTTATTAAAGCAGCTGAGCATCAATCCTATTTATAACAGCTTTTCATAACTGCCTGTAGTCGATTAAATCACCATTTTAATCGATTAAAACACTTAAGTAATCGATTAAGTCACCACTTTAATCGATTAAAGTGTTCATGAATTTTCTGGGTTTGAGCAACGAGCAAATTAATCAATTAATACGAGCTGTAATCGATTATTCCAGTAGAACTGCATTTCATAAAAGCTTGTGTAATCGATTACGAGAAATGGTAATCGATTATTGTAGTGCAACATGTTTTTCTTGATGCATTATATAATCGATTACAATTCCTGGTAATCGATTATTCCAGTGCAACATGATTTTCTTAAAACATTGTGTAATCGATTACGAATACTGGTAATCGATTATTCCAATAGAACTGTGTTTTCTAAAAGGCTTATGTAATCGATTACATTACTTAGTAATCGATTAAAGTGTTCATGAAAGCTTTTCCAGTTTTGAAAACAAAGTAGATAATCGATTATTACGTTAAGTAATCGATTATTACAGTGCACTTGGCATTTTTCCAAAAACAATTGAATCAGTTTAAAGACTTAGTTGAATTATCAAAGCCTTGTGATTTTTATGAAACCAATTAAGTTAATTATGGATTAAATGAATGCAATGCACTTGGATCACCAGAATTGCTTTTCTTTTACACATCTCACACTAAATTATCTTCAAGGCATCCATTGCATGTTGAAAGCTCAAAACCAATGCTTGAATCAAAGTTCCTTTGCATTCTTTAAGTAGCTCCCCCCTGAATCCAACATTCAACCCAAACACTTCATCTTTAGCTTCAACTTACCCCAATGCGCGCGTGCATTCATGTTGGGTAAAATTGGTGCAACAGTCTTACCCTCAAATAAACTCAAAGGTGGGTTATCGTTAACCCTCAATCAAATGCGGAAACGTAATCAAAACACAAAAGGAGGAGTGAAAGAAACTATGTTTTACGTGAGAAAACCTTCCCGGAATCTGGAAAGGAAAAACTCACGGGACACTGGTCCAGATCAAATATCCACTATAACTGAGAATGGTTACAATGAATCAAACACACCAAGCTGGTGGTACACTCAACCTCTCCAACAATGGTGATAATCAACTCTCAAAGTGTTTCACTCTGATCACTCAATATGCAGGCACGCAGGCTTGGCTCAACAATGACCCTCAAGACTGTCACTCGAGGCTCTCAAATATGTGGAGACTCTCTCACGCTCAAATCTTCCTTGACGTTTGTGTCGTCTGCACTCTCACGTCTCTATCTCTGGTCTCTCCTAATTTTACCCTCAACTAATGTATATATAGTGGTAAATTAGGTCTGGGATAAAAACCCCTCAAATGGGCTTGGGCCAGCATTGAAGGAGTAAAGTCCAACAATTCTCCCCCTACAACTTCAATGTGGTAAATCAAATACAGCCCGACATCTTCAACTCTTCAAAACAACCCGGCTTCTCTATCGCGCAAGTTTGACACAACCCGTCAATGTGACGAGTGTATCATCAACTCGGCCTCTTCAATGAGACAGGTTCACCAACTCGGCACCTTCATAGCAATCTTCAAATTTCCTTGCTGATATGGCTTGGTCATCATATCGGACCAATTCTGGTCAGTGTGCACTTTGGAAAGTTCGAGCTCTCCATCTTCCACCACATCCCGGATCCAATGATATCTCACATCAATATGCTTGGAGCAGGAGTGATAAGTCGAGTTCTTCGCCAGATGAATGGCCCTCTGATTGTCACATTTAAGCTCGTACTTGTCCTATTCATGGCCGAGTTCCATGAGGAACTTCTTCATCCACAGCATCTCCTTGCTTGCCTCGGTCACGACAATGTACTCGGCCTTGGTCGTTGAAAGTGCCACACACTTCTACAATTTTGATTGCCACGAGATTGCTCCTCCAGCAAATCTCATCAGGTATTCGGTCGTCGACTTCCTCGAGTTGAAATCTCCCCCTAAATCAGCATCCGAGTGGCCTTGCAGCTCGGCTTCCCCATCTCCAAATCAGAGGCATAACTTGGTCGTTCCTCTCAAGTACCTGAAGATCCACTTCACTGCTTCCTAGTGCTCTCTGCCGGGGTTCGAAAGAAACCGGCTCACCATTCCAACTACAAACGCCATGTCGGGTCTTGTGCAAACCATTGCATACATCAAACTTTCGACTGCGGATTGGTACGGGATCTTCAACATTTCTTCTTTATCTTCATCAGATCTCGGACACTGCTTCTTATTCAGCTTTAAGTGCTCAGCCAATGGGGTGCTGACTGTTTTGGCCTTGTCCATGTTGAATCTCTTCAGAATCTTCTCAACATATTTCTCTTGACTTAGCCACAGTAGCTTCTTTTTTCTATCCTGGATGATCTTGATTCTGAGAATCTACTTTGCAGAGCCGAGGTCCTTCATCGCGAAGGCCGAACTCAACGCCTTCTTCAGGGCGGAGATCTTCATCTTGTCTTGCCCTACAATCAACATACCATCAACATAAAGTAGCAATGTCAGGGAATCACTGGTCTCATACCTCTTAAAAAATACGCAGTGGTCCGCTTCAGTCTTCACAAACTTGTGCTCGTTCATGAAGGATTCAAATTTCTTGTACCACTGCCGAGGTGCTTGTTTCAAGCCATAGAGACTCTTCTTCAGCCGTCATACCATGCCGTCGCATCCCGGAGCTCGAAACCCTTCAGGTTGCTCCATATATATCTCCTCTTCCAACTCACCGTGAAGGAATGCGGTCTTCACATCCATCTGTTCTACCTCGAGGTCCATCGAAGCCGCTATGGCTAACACAGTCTGGACTGAGGTCATCTTCACAATAGGAGAGAAGATCTCTTCAAAATCAACCCCTTTCTTCTGATTGCAGCCTTTCACCATAATCAGGGCTTTGTATCTCGGCTTCTGCCCGTTCTCTTCAGGTTTGATTTTGTACACCTACTTGTTCTTCAGAGCTCGTCTTCCTTTAGGCAACTCGGTCAACTTATAAGTCCAATTCTCATGCAAGGAATTCATCTTATCTTGCATTGCCTTCAGCCATTCTTCTTTGTCTGAGCTCGTCACGGCCTCATCATAACTCTGAGGCTCACCATCTTCAGCAATAATGGCGTATTCATCAGAAGAGTACCTTGTAGAAGGTCTTCTGTCTTGAGTGGGGTATCTCGGCTGTTCTTCTTCAGCCGCTTGAGAACCCGATGCATCTCGGTTCTCCACATCAACTCGGATCTCAGTATCTCGGTCATCTTCAACCTGTTGCTGGTCAACATTTCCTTCATTGGGCTCTCCCCCTACTTTAACTCGGATAGGAGGGACAGTTTCTTCACGTTGAACAGAAACTTGAACTTCAAGCTTCGAGATGTCATGAGTTGTCTCATCTTCATGAAATACTACATCTCGGCTTCTCACTATCTTCTTGTTAATCAGATCCCAAAGTCTGAACCCTCGATTTTCGACGAACCGAGGTAAATGCATTCCTTGGTCTTCGCATCGAGCTTCCCCCTTTCATCTTTGGGGACATGCATGAAAGCTCGGCATCCAAACACCTTCAGGTGGTCATAGGTCGCTTTCCGACCTGTCCAGACTTCTTCAGGAATGTCTCTTTCAAGTGATCTTGATGGTGACAGATTAATCAAGTCAACAGCTGTCATAACGGCCTCTCCCCAATATGCTTTCGACAGTCTGGCATTGGATAGCATACTCCGGACCTTCTCTTCAATAGTTCTGCTCATCCTTTCAGCAAGTCCATTTAACTGCAGAGTCTTGGGAGCTGTCTTCTCAAGTTGGATCCCGGCTTCTCTACAGTAAGCTTCAAAGGGACTCCGGTACTCACCACCGTTATCTGATCGAATCACTTTCAACTTCTTGCCGGTCTCCCTTTCCACCATAGCATGAAACTCTTTAAAACATTGAAGTACCCGGTCTTTAGTCTTCATCAAATAGACCCACACTTTGCGGGAATGATCATCAATGAAAGAAACAAAGTACTGAGCTCCTCCAAGCGATCTCTCTGACATGGAGCAAACGTTAGTATGGACGAGGTCTAGAATATGCCTTCATCGCCTGGGTTGATCCGGTCTCACAAACAAAACCTGGTGCTGCTTTCCAGCTAGATAATGTGTGCAACTCTCCAACACTTGGCCCTTCAACCCGGTCAATAGTTCTTTCTTCTCCAAAATCTGGAGTTCTTTCTTGCTCATGTGGCCGAGAGACGCTTATGCCATAGCTCCAGGCTCTGTCCATCCCAGATGGCATTGGTTTCTCCTCCAATCGTTCTTCCTTGCATCACATACAAGGAGCCTTCTTTCTTACCTTGGGCCACTACCAAACTTCCCTTGGTCAGCTTCCATCTACTTTCTCCAAAGTAATTTACTGACCCGACATCATCTAGTTTTCCAACTGAGATCAAATTCAAACGCATGTCAGGTACATGCCTTACATCTTTCAGCGTAACCCTGCACCCTATATCTGTGGTCAGAGTTACATCACCAACACCAACAATCCTGCTGGTCACCTGATTTCCCATCTTCACGACACCATAATCTCCCTTCCTGTAAGCAGAGAAGAATCCCTCATGTGGGGTGACATGGAACGAGGCATCGGAATCAACAGTCCAAGTGCAATCATCATGGGCAATGTTCAACATTTCCTCACTGAGGAGGAATATCTCGGCATTCGAGTTAGCAACCACAGCCGTGGTGCTCCTCTCATTTCTCTTTCTAGGAATAATCTAATCCGGCTTCACACAGCCGTTTTGTTCATCCTTTTGTAGAACTCGGCAGTCTGGTCTCTTGTGTCCTACCTTCCCATAGTAGAAGCACTTCAAGTCATGCTTTGGCCTTGACCAGCCTCTGGACCTATCTCGTCCACCTCGATCCCGGCTCTTGCTACGACCCCGGGAATCAGAATTTCTTCTGTTCTTAGCAATGTTAGTCTCAGACGTGCTGGCTACACCTCATTCTCTTCTCCTGGCTTCTTCATTCAGGAGGCTGTCCGTCACAACATCCATCTTCAATTTTCCATCAGGAGCCGAGTTACTCAAAGTCACTACCAGAGTATCCCAGCTTTCCGACAACGAACTCAATAACAGCAAAGCTTGCAACTCGTCATCAATCTTCATCTCGACTTTGGTCAATTGATTCACAATACCTTTGTAGGTGTTGAGGTGTTCAATCATGCTCATTCCGTCCTTGTATTCTATCTTCACAAGTCGGCGAACCAGGTGTGCTTTGTTCGTGGGAGTCTTCTTCTGAATCATGGATTCTAACTTGTTCCACAATTCGTACGCGTTCGTGAACTCGGACACGTGCTCAAAGAGGCTTTTATCAATATATTTTCTGATCGTGGCCACCGCCTTACGACTCAGGCCCTCCCATTCCCTGTCGCTTTTGCCAGCCAGTTTCTGAGCAAGGGTAATGGGCTCAAATAAATCTTTGCAGTAGAGGTGATCCTCCATCATTGGTCTCCAATACGCAAAGTTGTATGTGGTCAACTTGAACATATCTCCGTCGTGGGTGATACCGCTGGTCTCCATCTCGTCTCCTTCAGAACCCGTCGAACCAGGCTCTGATACCACTGTTGGGTAAAATTGGTGCAACAGTCTTACCTTCAAATAAACTCAAAGGTGGGTTATCGTTAACCCTCAATTAAATGTTGAAACGTAATCAAAACACAAAAGGAGGAGCGAAAGAGACAATATGTTTTACGTGAGAAAACCTTCCCGGAATCTGGAAAGGAAAAACTCACGGGACACTGGTCCAGATCAAATATTCACTATAACTGAGAATGGTTACAATGAATCAAATACACCAAGCTGGTGGTACACTCAACCTCTCCAACAATGGTGATAATCAACTCTCAAAGTGTTTCACTCTGATCACTCAATATGCAGGCACGCAGGCTTGCTCAACAATGACCCTCAAGACTGTCACTCGAGGCTCTCAAATATGCGGAGACTCTCTCACGCTCAAATCTTCCTTGACGTTTGTGCCGTATGCACTCTCACGTCTCTATCTCTGGTCTCTCCTAATTTTACCCTCAACTAATGTATATATAGTGGTAAATTAGGTCTGGGATAAAAACCCCTCAAATGGGCTTGGGCCAGCATTGAAAGAGTAAAGTCCAACAATTCACAACCTCTTTGGAAATCATGGACGGAGTCGAAAGGACTGCACCATGAAATCGATGCCACGTCGTGGATGGCCATCAATCTGGTGGCTCCGATGGTCAGAGAAGCGACAGGATTGCACAGAGGCAGGCAGAGTGGGGGTTGGTGCTCCGGACAGACACCAAGACCGGTAAGCCACAGGGCTTGATGGTGAGGAACTCCGACAGCGAGGAACATAACATTGCGAAACTTGCCGCCGCCGCCGCTTAGTCATCCAGGAAGAACTCTCACCACTACTCATTAGGGTTTCTGGATGTGGCTTCTTTCTGTCTGAAACTGTTATCCACAGTAACTGCAAGCCTGCAAGCTTCACCGTTTGAAACAGAGACTCAACCATGGCCGAACAAGTTAATTATTTTCCTTCATAACAATGGTTCTTTCTTGGCCTTGTATTAACTCACTATTCATAATTTGCTTTCTTAATTTGGCTTGCAGACAGAAAAGGCTTTTCTAAAGCAACCAAAAATGTTTCTATGGTATACTGATTCACATAATATTGCATCATTTACTCTCTGCTTTGATTTTGTTTATTTATTATGTTTTAGTTATGTTGGTGTCTGTGTTGATGTGTTTTTGAAGCTCTAAGAAGGGTGGGAAGGGAAAGAGGTCTGGGAAAGGTGGGAATCACTTTTGGAAGTCGATTGGGCTTGGATTCAAGACTCCCAGAGATGCCATTGAAGGTAGATATAATATTTACTTTTATTTTATGTTTCAGATAAATAACTTTTTACTTTGCTTCTATAGGATTCATGTTATTGTTATGGCTTATGAATATAGGTATCATCACGGTATTAGAGATATGGGTGTTACAAGAGGCCCTTTGAAAATCCAAATTTCAGAGCTCCCTCTAAAGTGACATTCACTTGTAATGTAGCACTTAATAGTATTAAGGCTCATAACTTTTTGTGGGTTCTAGACCTAACAAGATTTTATTTCTTGAATCTTGACAGATGTTTAAAGTGTTGTTCAAATTCAGAGACAGCTGCTGATCTAGTTGTGCAGCAACTTAGTCTAGCAGGCAATTGTAAATGGAGATGGCCTTTGGTGTGTTTAATGAATTTTGGGTTAGGTTTGCTTAGATAATTTGGAGCTGTTCTTTATTGAGTTTGAACGTTTGGCAGAAGCAAGAAGGTTAAAGTCTTATGGCTATTTGTTTTGTATGCTGTCATTTGATTCCTTCAACTGGTGTGGAATGATGGGATAACTTTGAAATCTCTGCTGAGGGAGAAAGGCATGGTTATTTATCCACACATTCTTAAAGTTGAAATAGTTGATAAGAAACATGTTAAGCTGATGTTTCTCAGACAACATGCCGAAATGTATCTTCCTAAGTTCTTGTGAACAGTGTAACCATTAATTTCATAATTCAATTGAATTTTCAAGTCTCCCTTTGAGAGAGTGAATGAAAATGGTGCATTTTGAAAATCAACCTATGATGGATAACATTGAGTCGTGAACCTTATGATCCATATGTTTGAAAATGAAACTCAAGATGTGCATTGTGAGTTTTTCACAATCATGCTTGAACATAATCTGTCCAAACCAGGAAATTGTGTGCTCTGGTTGTTAACCTCGTGAACTTGGGCAATAGGTAAAGTTAAATCTAGGAGGTAAAATTCCTATATAAAAGCATTAAAGCCCTTCATAGTAGGAATTACCTCATCACATATTAATTTTTCATTATGAAATTTCAAAGCATTGAAATAATCCCCTGCAGATGAGCACAAAAGCAATACACAAAACTCAGCTCCTTTCAAAGAAGAGAGCTTGGCCTAAGCATTGTGAGATCGTAACTTATGCATAGTAAACCACTAACCATCGATGTTCCCTTGCCATTTGCCAATTATATTAAGACGGACGGACTACATATGGGACATGGAGGGAGCCAGTCTTTTTAGATACCTTAGTGATTGGTTTTAGATGAAGGAATTTTTTTTCATGAACCAACTATTTTGAAAGCTTAAGCTGTTACGTAAAGACACATGAATTCTTCTATTTTATTTTTATGTTAAATCTCTAACATACCCCAAATGTAAAAGATATTTGCTCTCAAAGCATGGACAATTCATGAACATACTTACCTTGTGCTGAAATTCAACTTTTTATTGACATAATGAGGATAACAGGGATTATTGAACTATAGACTGCACTAGTCATAGAGATTTTGGCACCATGTCATGAACATACTATTCCAAAAACTTAAGTGGTTATTTAAAGACTCATGAATGGTTTTATATTACATCTCTAACATTCGTAATAGTGGATAGGTGGACTGTGACTATTGCATTTGTTAGAGATTTTCGTTGTATACTAGATACCCAGGTTGGTGTTGTTACCTCCTTAACTGTTGATCGCAGACTTGAGGAGAATTTGAAGAGTATGTTTTCTTTTTTATGTTTTTATCTCTAAGGCCTAGTTTGTTAACTTTTTTTTGTATGCTCTTGGTTACGAGTTACACTGTATGCACAAGAGGGAACGTGTAACTTCTAGTGGAGGTGAAGTTGGGAGACTTAGCATTGTTGGTGGGGCTGAGATGAGCATATTTTATTTTGTAGTTATACTTTTTTCATCCTAAAATGGAAGAAAGGGAGTGATCTTCCATTTGTCCCCTACCCCCTTTCAGCATCTAACATGGGAACATTCCATTTAGCTTATCCTCTATCACCCAACTACTCAAATACAAATGCATGATATATAATAACTTCATCTCAACGCTGTCACCATTTCCTTTGCTGCATTGAAGCACTTCCCGTGGAAGAATGTATTTCAAAATTAAGCCTTAATCAATTAATTTCCCTTCATTTTTTTGGACAAATTAAATAATAGTATATTAACATACATATAAAGGTGGTCTTTTTGGTAATGTATTTCCTTTCTAGATTTGAAGAAACTTATTAAACAGACCTGAAATGAAGTACATCATACACATACACATATTAATATTTTATTCATGTAGAACTGTCTTGTTTTTTGTTGACTTGTATGTTGCAGGTTGAGTCAATTGTGTTGAAAAGGTATGGAGGGGATGCTTACATAATGTTCAGGCTACTGTCAAAGGATAGTTCTTTTCTCGACACAAATTAGGTGATTTACTCTCTATTCAATGAAGTTGTCAAAAAATAATTTTGCTAAGAAACAGAGTGGATTCCATTCTATCAATCTTTTTTCATTGATGTTGGCAGTTTGAGATTTTAGTGTGAAGGATAAGTAACTATTTTTCCATTGTCATGATTATTGATTCTTTGAGTTTAAGTTAATGCTTTCAGTAGCATTATGCTTTACATGGCTTTTTTATTATTTTATTTCATGCTTGTTCTCTTGTTTTTGACACATAGGATTGGGTATAGTATGATTGCTGATGTAGAAGAGAAGGGACTTACCACACCTGAAAAGGTTGGTATACCTTGATAATTAAAGCAAAGTGAAGCTAGTAATAGACTAGTAAAGGTGTCATATTGGAATGGTATAAATTGTTACAATGCCTGCTTCTATGAGCCCCGAGAAAAGAATCATTCTATTAACTTTTGGAGTTGAGTTGGTTCTGACAGGTCCTGCTAAGGGAATGAAAGGTGTTGTCCAAAAGGATGAACAAATATTGACTAAGACACCCAAGGCCTACATACTTCAACAATTTGAAAACCCTGCCAATCCCAAGGTATTTAAGCAAATTTTTCTGTAACTGGTACAACTGATTCTTGACACTTGTACATTGTCATTGTAGATTCATTATGAAACCACTGGTCCAGAGATATGGAAAGGCTCGGATGGGAAAATTAATGCATTTGTTTCTGGGATAGGCACTGGTGGTACAATAACAGGTGCTGGAAAATATCTTAAAGAGCAAAATCTGAATATAAATGTTAGTTCTCCCTAATATACATTTAGGTGTCTCTATAATACAACATTCACTACAAATATCAGTATAATACACTATCAAGCTAACTAGTAATATACATTTATGTGTCTTTATAATACATCATTCACTACAAATATCAGTATTGATCTTTGGACTAATCACATGCTAAGTAATGTGATCATTGAGAAAATATAACGGCACCTATAAATTTAGGAACCAAAGTTACCATTTACTCCATATACTATAATTGTGGACTTTTATACTATTCACCAATTAAAAACTATAAATGGTATGACTTTTAATGGTACTTATTATAAAAGTAAACTTATTATATATTATGATTTGTGATAAAGACTTATACTATCGATACATGTATTATTTATTAATATAATTAGTGGGACAAATTTGCTTCAAAACTTTACTAGACATAAAAGTTCTTCATTTAAATATCCATTCATTTACCAAATTGCTTCTACGTTTTAAACTTGCCTGAATTTTGTTACTTAGTGCAAGGTTATGAACATATTCACAATGTACAATGACATCCTGCTGAACAAAAGGTAGAAGAAAACGGAATGCTGCCAGCAGATCACCAAGAAGTAACCTTTCAATCCTTCATGTTCTTTGTTAGCATGTGATTACTAGTATCCATAAAACTTTTCTTGTTATTAACAATATCCATCATTTCACTTTGTTTAATTTAGTTATTTTGTTAAATGTTTAATTTACATTAAATTTTTGTGTAAGCTTTTAATGTATCTTTTAAAATTACAAGAAGGAAAATAAAAAAATAGGCCATATTTTTAAAAAATGATATTCTACATCAGTTATGTAATAAACGATATAGAAAGTGACTATACAACATCGGTTATACAAAAAATTGATGTGGAAAAAGTAATTTCTACATCGATTTTAACCAAAAACCGATGTTATCATAAGCTTGACAACATCGGTTTTTCTAGAAAGTGATGTTGATTTTTGCATATTTTACATTTTTTTGTTTATTTCTTTTTATATGACATCGATTTTTAAGAAAACTCAATGTTGTATAGTGTTTGTTAACATCGGTTTTTGAAAAATGATGTTAACATTAATACTTTTAATGTCGGTGGTTTCAACATCGGTTCAAAACCGATGTTAAAAGTAAAAGATAACCTATGTTAAAAGCCTATTTTCTAGTAGTGTCTCTTTCTCTTGCGGTAACTCCATTGTCCTTGCTCAGGTTTTACCAAACACTCACCTTACATCAATCTATGCTTAAAGACAATATTCGTTCTATCCCATAGTCACATAGTGTCATCTGGATGCATCCCCCATCATGCCCTTAAAGAGCAATTATCTATTAATACCTATTGTAACAACCCGCCACGTCGCTACTGTATCACTAACTCTTAACCATGGTATTAATGCATTTTAATAAAAAGAACACCCCTTTATTTGATTTTGAAAACGGTGGTAGATTTTTTTTTCGCAAGCATATGGTGACCATCATCATAGAAAATACATGTAATTAAAGGTACACATAAGACGTCTCAAGTACACACACACACACACACACAGAAACTATAGTTTAATTATAGGTACAAAAGACTATGTCTAAAATATATCAAGTGTTTTACAAATGAAGTAAGAAATAAAACGTCGGGGTGCAATTAGCAAAACACGGGTATGACTATCAAATCCAGGGGTACATTTAGCAAGACATGACCCCTACCCGGGATCTATTACATCGACATCCCGACAACTCGGCGGCTCCAACCAAAAGTTGTCATCTTCCCGGTCACCTACTACTGTCTGTCTGCTCACACAAACCGGGTTCGCGATCATCACAGGTACCAAACCATATGGCACAACAAAGTAAGGGTGGGTTCATCATATAAAATAACAAACAATAGATAACATCAGTTAAGGAAGACAATCCAAACGTCACAAAATCACCATAAAGTCTAGGTATATCAACACGCAACCAACATGAACACGCATCCAGGAACATTCCACAAGTCAACTTAAAATGCCTAGCATGATGCATGCTCCTGACTCAACCCTCAACAATGCAATGTGGTACCATCCCGGAAATAGGCCAAATCCATGGTCCAAATGATAGTTGTAGTTGACGTCGGGGTCACTCTGTCGTGCACGGGACTCACCCCCTCACGGTGATCAGCCAAATGGGTGTCGGATCTCCCTACAGAAGTGCTCCCCCAGTACTTCTCGTACTATTACAGCTAATCATCATATTTTCGTCATGCAAATGAAGTATGTCTCTTATGGGCACCATCAACGTATGGCCTGGCACAGGAACAACCCGTCCTAGCTAGGATCTCCATACTCTCCCATGTACATACTCACTGCCCCAAACACGGACTGTAATTGTTGTATGTCTCTCATGGGCACCATCAACGCATGGCCCGGCACAGAAACAACTCGTCCTGGCTAGGATCTCCATACTCTCCCATGTACATACATACTGCCCCAAACGAGGGCCCACTGATGCACTGACCGTGGTCCTTGCAGGGTTCACCACTCGATCTAGGCATCTCACGTGTCTATACCTAGCCTCTCACCATGGCTCCATCAAGGTACAAAACATCTCAAGCCATCACATAGGCTGACCTCAATGCAATCACATATGACATTCACGAACACTACAAACAAGTGAAAAAGTGTGAAGCATTGGGTGTCCGGGTCGACACCTAACTATATAAACCCGAGATAAGAATCCGAACAAAGTTGGACGAAGGCGGATAAGATTGGTCAAGGTCGGCAAAGGTTAGTAAAAAGTGGTCAAAAGGGGTAAAGGTTGGACAAGAGCGAATGAGGTCGGAAGAGATCGGTCGAAGTTGGACAAAGGTGGTCAAGGATTCAAGGGCTTGAACTTAACAATTTTAAAGAGAATCGCCCAACCGAGTAAAGGACTTGGTGACCCTCCTCCCGAGGAAGCACGAGCTCATCCGAGTTAGGGAACTCAGTAGTTCACTTAAAGCAACTTGGGCTCAATAGTTCTAAGGTATCATCCCGAGTAAGGAGCCCGGTATGCCGATGTCTGCCAACAAGGTCTGTCATGTTCTACATGCACACATGCATGCTACGTAACCTGTAACGATCCGCCACATCGCTACTGAATTACTAACTCATAACCATGATATAGATTCATGTTAAAAAAGAAAAACACCCCTTTTGTTACTTGTGAAAATGGTAATAAATTTTTCGCGAGCACATATCGACCATCATCATAAAAAATACACGTAAATGAATGCACTCATAAGACATTTCAAATATATGTATGCATAAGACATAGTTTAATTACAAGTACAAAAGATCACATCCCAATATATGTACATCAAGTATTTTACAAATGAAAGGAGAAGTAAAAAGAGTCAGGGGTGTAAATAGCAAAATAAGAGAAGTACATCCATCAAAAACAAGAGGTGCATCTAGCAAAAATGCAACTCCTGTCCGGGATCATGTCCATTGACATCCCGACAAAACCTGACGGCTCCACATCAACACGGTCCTCTCCCAAGCACCTACAGCTGTCCGTCTGCTCACACGAACCCAGTTCGCGATCATCACAGGTACCAAACCACAAGGTACAACAAAGCGAATGTGAGTTCATCATATTAAATAACAACAATAGAGGGACACAATCCGATCAAGAAGCAACACAGTCATCACCATACCAATACAAACAATTCAAACACCCATCAAGCACTTAACGTGCACAAACATACACAAACATTTCATAAGTCAACTTATAACATCTAGCATGATGCATGCTTCTGACTCAATTCTCAACATGCAATGTGGTACCATCCCTGAAATAGGTCATCCCTGTGGTCCGATGATGCAGTAGCTTGTCAGGGTCACTCTGTCATGCACATGAATCACCCTTCCATGGTGATTAGCCAATGGGTGTCAGAAGGAGTTCCCAACAAACGTGGCCCCCCAATACCTCTGTACCCTACAGCCAATCATCTATCCCATTTCCGTCATGCAAAAGTCGTATGTTACATAGACACCATCAATGTATGACCCGGCTAGGAACACATCCTTCCTCGTAAGGGTAACCGGTCATACACCCCCTATGTCTCAACATACCGCCCCAAACGAGGGTCCATCGATGCATTGACCATGGTCCTTGCAAGGTTCACCACTCGGTCCCGGCATCCCACATCTATACATAGAATATCACCACGGCACCATCAATGTATGATTTGGCTAGGAACACATCCTTCCTCGCAAGGGTAACCCGTCATACACCCCTGTGGTTATTTATGTATATTCAAACACACACATCCTCTCAAGCCACCACATAGGCCGAACTCAAATGCTACCAACGTAATTGCATACGTCACTCAAACACATACAAGCAAGTGAATCGTGTGAAATACGAGGTATTCGGGTTGGTATTCAGCTATAACAAATATGAAGAAAGAATCCGAACAAGGTTGGATAAAGGCGGACTAGGTCGGTACAAATCGGTCAAGGGAATCCTTGGGTTTCAATAATAAAAAAAATTCCAAGAACAGACTCAGCACTATGCAATCGATTACATAAGCGCTGTAATCGATTATAAGTAATAGCGCTTGTAAGACCCCAGATGTGTATTATCACTAACATATACAAGGTTGTCCGGGTAAGGAAGCCCAATAGCTCACAAGGAAAAGGTTCGAGTTCTACCGAGTAAGGAAACCCGGTAGCTTCCAAAGAAAAGGTCTGAGCTCTACCGAGTAAGGAAACCCGGTAGCTTCCAAAGAAAAGGTTTGAGCTCTACTAAGTAAGGAACCTGGCTACTCTCAAGGAAGGAGCTTGGACTTAGCAGTTCTAAGAGAATAGCCCATCCCGGGTAAGGAACCCGGTCATTTTAGAAGAAAGACCACAATTAGAGAACCCGGTATACAAACATCTGCCAACAAAGACTGAGTTACGTCCCGCATGCATGCATGCTACGTAACCTGCTTAACTCGGCCTACCCATCCCGGTAGCCGACGTCAAAACACAAGGGGTTGATGTCTGTCTAACATGGCCAACCCATCCCAGTACTCATCACTTTCACGAACGCTTCCGCATGTGTCTTAGAAGCCTTTCAGCATAAAAAATGTCAACTTCACACACATGCACGGGGAGTTCTTAAAAACCTCTACTCCCCACAAGAGCACCATCGAATCTTCATCCCAAAACATCAAACATCAACACAAAATGATATTCAACTGATTTAAGGCATAACACATCCCATTCATAAAAGATCTAGTTTTTCTGGAAAATCACACACACACCAAAGACATGCAGTTATCATCACGGTTGGACTCCCTGGTCCCCAAACCATGGCATCTAAAGTTGTTATAAAACACGATAAACTCCCCTTACCTAACCAGGAATTCGTCCACGAGCCTCACGACGATTTGTTTTTAACTTCTGCTCCGACCACGAAGTTCTCCTTGGTGTTAGGACTCCGCAGCAGCTACGGTGGTTCTCGTAGGTTGAAGGTAACAAAGAAGAGGTTGGGATTGAGAGGGTTCTGGGTGAGTTTGAGAGAGAGAACAGAGAGAAGCGCAAAGAAGAGAGAGATGAATACGCTTCTGTTGCGCACATGACTGCTTATAAACACAGCTGACAGGACAGTCCACTATGCGTGTACGGGCAACAACCACAGCCAGTAAAGTTGACTTAACACATCCAACATCAAACACACATACCAAGGCGGAACAGTAACAAACAACACTTATCAAATAAATCAAGTAATCAAGCAACATAATCACACATCAAACCTCACTAAACAACTTGTAATTCGGGTTGTTACATAACCCGCTTAACTTGGCCTAGCCATCCCGGTAGCCGACATCAAAACACAGGGGTTTGGCACATATATGCAACTCGGCCAACCCTCCCCGGTAACCGACATCACAAACAAAGGTTTGACACATGTATATAACTCGGCCACCCCTTCCCGGTACTCAGCAGCTTCACGAACACTTCTGTAAAGTGTCTTGAGGGCTTTTCAGCATCAAAATGCCAACCTCACACACATTAATGGGGAGTTCTTACAACATCAACTCTCCCCTTCCAGAATACCATCAAACACCACACCAGAACATCATTAAACATCAACACAAAACACCAATCAACAAACGTAAAGTGTAACCCGTTTCATTCATTCAAAGGCACAACTTTCTGGAAAAATAACACACACGCGGACATGCATCATCACCATGGTTGGACTCCCTGGTCCTCAACCATGTTACCTGAAACTGTTATCATACATAATAAACTCCTCTTACCTAACTAGGAGTTTGTTCACGAGCTTCACGATGGTTTGTTCTAAGCGTCTGTTCCCACCATGAGATCCTTCTTGGCGTTGGGATATCGTAGCAACGACGGCGAGTTAAAAGTGGTACAGAAGGGTTGAGGGAGAGAGGGTTATGGGTGTGAGTGAGTTTGGGAGAAAAGGAGAGAAAACGCAAAGGTTGGAGAAAGGAAGAGCATCTTATGCTGTGCCAACCTGCTGTTTATAAACACAACTGACAAAGCACGTCCATCAAACGTGCACGGCCCGCAACCACAGCACAACAGTGTTGACTTACGTCCTATCACCCATCAAGCACGCATCCCAAAACAAAGCACTCAGGACAACAATTAATACAATAAAACATAAAATTAATCAATATAATACACACATAAATGTCCAGCTTAGCAACTTAAAATTCCAGGGCGTTACACCTATAGTCCATGTATCATATCTTGAGTTCTTGGGGTACTACGTCATTTATTTCCTTTTACACTACTATGACCTCTGTATGGTATAAATGTTATATCTAGAGTTATACTAACTCAATCAAGTTTATTCCTATCTTGTTTAAAAGATAAGACAATTATCTACAACTTCTATGTTTACCTCAAAAGCTAGTTCAATCATCTACTATGCCTAAAATTAGGAGGAACATGATCTGATTGCGCAATCCTAATGAATACTCCTAAGTTAGCTATGATCTAGGGATACATTTCTTATGAAGACACCTAAGCCTAATTCAATCAAATTCATAACTCCTTTTTCATATTAAATTCACATTTCTGATTACGCTATTCACTTATCTTGGTTTTCATATCATTCTCCTAAACTAGTATAAGATATCTAGTTCATGAGATAAGATAAACTACTTACACCAACAACTAAAGAAGAAATAACTTAGGAAGGATAGGAGAAATCACTAACCTAAAAATAATGGAGACAAGCTACGACTGAGCCACACAAACTTGGTGGTGTCATCCATCATGATCCCTACAACTCTTACTCCTGAGTTTGGAAACTCTAAGGGGAAGAGAATAATATTAATTATGAGGGGTTCTATGCTTAAAGTTAAGTCCGCTCTATTTTTTGTTGCTCCCAAGGCTTGATGGTCTCCTCTATGTAAAGGGGAAGAAATGGATTTATGAGGTTATTTTGCCCGACGTAGGGCTTAAAGTGTTTTTCATGATAAAATGACCTATTACGAAACTAATTTTCTCTAAGATAGAAGCTGAATTTGGTTTCTAAGATGTAGGGATGAATTGTAGCTTTTTCATCAAGTTTCCAATGATGCAAACGACAACCCAAACAAATAAGTATAATTCAAGATACAATATGGTCTTTCTAGGGTTTTTGTCATAAAACTAACAAAGACAGTTTTTCAATCATTCTAATTATAAGAAATTAATCTAACACCAAACATAATATAATATAATAAAGATAACAACAACAACAATAATAATAATAATGAAACAACAAGATCATATAGAAATATAACAAAAAGGTCCTAGTATGGATTCTTCTTAAGGTATATTCCTAGTACTCAAAACTTGGGATGTTACAAATTTTAGGAAATAAATAATGTTTGAAAATGATTTTGTATAACTTGTATAAAAAATGGAAATTTTATATTTCCAAGATCATATTCTAGGAAATAATTTTGTATGACTTGAAACAAACACAGTCGACACAAATATATACTTAAATCATGTTAGAACCAAATACATGAAAGATGTCTAACCCCTAAAAAATCTCATAATTTTGATGATAACAAAGATATTAAACTTTGATGGACTAATGTGATTTATTAAGTATTAGAGGTTTTCTTGCATCCAATGTTGATATAGGTATTGTATGCGAGTTATAAGGCCTCTACCTCATTTGCTATTGGCCACTACCTTCAAGTGAAAAAACCCTTATGTCCCCTAATTCAAAATTCTCCAACCCTCCCTCTTCTTCCTTCCCTTACCCCCCACCCCACTACTAGAAAAATGATTTTACACATCACTAAGTTAACATCAGTTATTGAAAAAACTGATGTTAACAAAAACTCGGTGGCATATTCATAAATAACATGAGTTTATTAACATCATTTTTTGGAAAACTGATGTTAACATAAGTTAGTTAACATCGATTTTCAAAAAATCGATGTTGAGTTTCTCGTGAACAACATCTGTTTTATTAAAAAACTGATGTTGGGTTTTTATAAAATGATTTCTGGCACCCAAGCCTTTCACTCTCGCGATGATTGTGAAACTCTGGTCTCGCTCTCTCACTCTCACAGCGATGGTGAAACTTCGGTGTCTCTCTCTCACTCTCACAGCGGTGGTGAAACTCCGATGTCGCTTTCTCACTCTCGCTCTTTCACACTTTTGTCCCTCTCACTTGCACTCTTCACTCTCGCTCTCTCAGTCTCGCTCGCGACTTGAAATCCTCGTCCCTAGGTTAGTAGTTTTCTTGCACTGGTATATGTGTTTGTTTCTGAGCAACTAAAGCTTTATCTATTCTCGGCAACTTAAACATTGAATGTGTTGCTTTGTGATTTCTCTATTCTTGCCAACTATTTGTTTGATAAAATGCGTAATCCGTGTATGCCAATATTATGTTGTGGAGGGACGTGGATGTTGTGGGGGGTTGAGTAGGATTGGTTGTTCATTCTTGACTAATTAGTTATATGCTTCTATGGTTTTTGGCATTGTTCACATGTTTCTGAAGAACTTATCTTTGTGACTTTGTCTTCTCAATGGACTACTAGTATATTGGAAATAGCATATTGAACAGCCTTTGTCAGGTCAATTTTTGGAATTTGCATTTGATTTAATAATAAGATTACTGAAAAAATTATATATGTTCATCCAGCACATATGAAACACATACAATCACATTTTGTTTCAACTGATTCCAAGTGTTTCATCAATACTAAGGGCTTTTTTTATCACTGCCATTGTAGTAAAATGGTTAGGCTTTTTTTTTACCACTGTTTATGGAGAGACACACACAGGTTGATTTATTCATATTAACACAATAAAATAGCACAATAACGTTTAATATCATTTTCTGTTTAACTGTCAAATAGTGACAGAAAGAGCTTCATTTGTGTATCTCTTTATTTTAGCTTCACCATTTAAAAATAATTAGTTGTTATGTTGTATGTGCAATTTAGAAATAATGGATGAGAATCACCAAACTTTGAAGGACATGGCAAAGACCATGATGATGATTAATAGAAAATCAAGTGACATCCTGAACATTGTTCACATTAAGGATCAAGTTAGAAATATTAATTATAGTATGCATTATACATGACATTATTTAACATACAATATTGTTAATGTTAGTTTACTTTGAGTGTAGTGTTATGTTGAAATAAGTATGAGTTTTGCAATTAGATGACAAAATGAATTGGAAGATACATGGCATTTGATAGATGCCGATGAAAAAAGACACTCAATAAAATATAACCAATGCCTTGAAAACCTAGCCATTGTGGCTGGGTGGACAAAAATTAGAGATTACTTCAGCCTCCCAGGTAATCACCAAATTACCATGACACATTTTGGACAGTCATTGTTCCTTTAGATTGTATACAGAAGCACTTCTCAACCCTAAGCTTTTCCCAAGTGGCATAGCTATACAAACAAAATCCCAACTCAGTAATCTTTCGAATCCTGCTCAACCAATACAAAGTTACTAGTAGTAGTTTGGTGAGTTATTCATTTCTGTATATAATAACTATCTCTACATGTCAAATTTTAATCAACATATACATATCTAACATAAACTTAATGTTTATTTCAGGATATCCCAAGTACTATGTACGATTTTTTGAAAAATGCAGGATTCACGCATGTGGATTTTAAAGGTACTGCACAATGTAAAATTGTGTACAATGATTGGAGGAAAAAAGTGCTAAAATAAGTGCTAGATGAAGGTTGTTTGCAAGTGAAAATGGTTTGCAAGCTGGGTATGAATTTGTGATGGAGTTCCTAGATCCAACTTCCAACATTGTTCTATGGTTCTTGATTTAATTGTAACTTATTTGCATTATAGTCTACCAAACTCTGAACACTTGTTTTATAACTTTTATTGGTTATCTATATTTATATGATGGTGCTTTTCTTTTGTAAATAAACTTATGAACTAAACTTACAACATTATTATATTATATATATTACATCATGCAATCTTATTAGTTTTGGTTTTTATTTACTAAGTTTTACACAATTTCATCTTAATGTATACAATTATATGATACGTTTAACACTACAGCTTACCCATGTGTAACAATTGTATATAGTTTAATTACAATCAGTTATAGGAAATGATTTTATGTATTGACATTATTATTTTTACTTATAATTCATAGATGATTTGTATTGTATTGTGAAACTGCCTGGATTGGTCTATTTTTTCATGTGCAGGTTTAATTTGGGTAAAATTTTAAAAACAGACAGTATATTAAAAAAAAGTTTTTAAAAATCAACATTGATTTTTAGTAAAATTGATGTTATGCATAAATCAACATCGGTTTTTAGTCGGTTTTTGTGAAAATTGATGTTGTTCGTAAATCAACATCGATTTTTAGTAAAACCAATATTGATTTCACAAATTTTTTCATTTTTTTTTGTTAATTTCTTATTTGGCAACATTAGTTTTTAAAAACTGATGTTATGGTGTTATGTTAACATCGGTTTTTAAAACCGACCTTAACGTTAATACCTTTAATGTCAGTAGTTTCAACATCGGTTAAAAATCAATGTTGAATGTCCAAAAAACCAATGTAAAATGTTATTTTTCTAATAGTGTCCTCACCTTCTCTTCCCCTTCTCTGTGCCCAAACCCTCAACCCTTCTCCTTCCCTTCTAAACCCTTCCCAACTTCTCTCTTTTCCAACCCTTCTCTCTCTCCTTCCCGTATCTACATCTAAGGTTTTTTTTGCCATTTTTGGTTCAACAGTATCATGATTTCGTTGTCAATAAGTCTACAACGGAATCACGATTCCATTTTTATTATAAAAAAACTAAGTAATAAAATCATGATGTCTTATCACAATTTTGTTGTGTGTCTGAAAATACAGCACAACGAAATCGCAATTTCATTGTGTGTTTCATCAAAGTAGTGTTCAATCAATTATTGCAGTGCTCAATCAATAAAAAACACCGAATCTATTTTTGTTTTTTTTCAATTAAAAAACATTATAATGGAATCAGGATTCCGTTGATTACAACACAACAAAATCATGATTTCGTTGTAGTATTTGAAACCATTACAATGAAATCATGAGTCATTTATGTTAAGGAAGGTATAAAAAAATAACAATGAAATCCTGATTTTGTTGGATTATTTGAGGCAAAAAATATATAAAATGGAATTGTAATTCCGTTAAATACAACACAACAAAATCACGACTTTGTGTGTTAAAAGGTTGTGAATATTGTATTACAACAGAATCATGATTTCATTATGCATGACCTACAACATAACCATGATTCCATGGGAAGGATATTATGGGAATAAAAAAAGGTGTCAACCCCTTGGTAGGGGCCAATAGCAATGAGAGTGAGGTCAATAACAACTCCCGTATTGTATTTCTTACCTTATACACAAAATCGGTTTTAATTAAGGCTATTAAAAGAAAAATCATATGGGCTCAACCTACTAAATTCAAACCAACCCAAACCCTTTAAAACCCATTTTACTGTATATGGGTTATATATATGACCATTTGAAATAGTTTATACAAATATGCAACCCCTATTGTTGTTAATTGGATTTGTCGTAATCCAATGTTAAAAATCTGGATCTAACCCAATAATCCAATACATTAGTGATGTAACAGTTTGGATATTACAACTAAATTATATATATATATATATATATATATATATATATATATATATATATTATCTATAATTACTCCGTGTTTATTTTTTACAATTAAAATTGTTTCTCAGTGAGACTAAATTGTTACTTAATATGTTTTGCTTTTTACTATTTTTTATTTTCTCTTTCTCGTTGGTGCCTCCTCCTCCTCTACTTTCTCCTCCTCCAAGAATGCAAGTTTTGGCATGTCATGCCTCAATTTCTTGTTCTTGAAATATAGCTTTAAAATCGTTTACAAAATAAATATTATGGAATATCTGTCATTAAATTTTTAGTTTCTATTTCTAAGTTGACAAAAAATCTTAATATTTTTTTTCCTTTTGGGAAAAGAAGGAACATGTGTGTGTGTGTGTGTACATTGCGCTTGATTAAAACGTATACATATAATTAAATGCTCATACATAAAGGGTATTGTCAAAACAAAACACATTTTCTATTTAAAAACCATTTCAAAAGTTGTTGTCATTTTTGTTCCACCTTTACACAACGCTATAAAACAACTTAAAAAGAATTAACTTGCACAAAACTAAATACTGATAAACTGAAAGAAATACGTAATCATACATAATGATCCTTTGTGGTCCTTAAGATATAAAAATAGATGTACTGAACTCATTACAGTTGTTAACAAGAAATAAATATTCATCGCCCCCTCTCAAAACATCACATAGTATCACAAAAAGGTTTTATACAACAAAATAATATGTCACTGAGTATAGAAATCTTTCCACTCCAAATATACATAAAAAAGGGAAAACAATCATACACTTAAAGCAGTCACTACCCAAGACCTACAAGTGATACATAGTGTGTACCTCTAAGGTGATCGATAGAACATGGGGTTCATCTAACAACAAAACATGGCATTGGACATATCCGAAAAGTGCGTGGAGGCGTGCCTCTTCCTCCATGGTGTAGCTATAACAATAGCTACTGATCCATCTGAGCATCCTCCGCGGATGCTCCATGATCTTTCCCTAAAATTGGTGGTTGCAAGAGTGAGTCCTCTTCTCCTCGAACACCACAAACAAAAGGCAATATAGTAAAACAAAATTGACACATACAATCTATGTAACCACTACGTGTGGTTGTCTAACAAACAATATTCTTGCATACCAAATGCTAACTATCACACTTAATTCACCATTGGATCCAATCATTGCCACCAATCCTCCCAGGTTTTGGTGGTCTTACAAATCATATGGATGACTGTCAGGAGTGACCACTACATACGGATACATTGTACACCGACCCCTCATCTCCCAACTCAAAAAGCATAGTCTGGGAGCAAGTTAGGAGTAGCAAAGTGAGGCCTGTGAGTTACTCACGCTAAATGAGTGCACCAAATGTTGGGTAGTCACCACTCGCTAATTTCCCTAGATTCTTCTAACCTCTCCTCCCACTATACCCCAATGTATCTTTTTCCATCATCCACTTCCTCAACTCAACCTCACCTTCTCACAAAAGGAAATAGAACCAACAATTCCTTAATCTCTATCCAATCCTCTTGACTGTTGCCATTGCATCGTGTGTGTATTAATTGTGCCATGTGCACCAACGAACACAAACAAACAAGGAAGAAAGACGAGGCTCCAACCTATGTACTACTCTCAGGGAACCATGTGTGGCCCCTTAAGCGGTAAAACCACTTGTCACACAAAATAACTGGACAACATAACAACTGTAATTATGGTTGTCTAACTAGACATAACAAACAATTTGCCAAGGGTCGAACACCACTAGACCCAAACCAACATGTACAGACAAAATAACAATATGTAGACAATATATATATATATATATATATATATATTAAAATAAATTCACATGCCACAGATATAATTGTTTGAGTTTACACTCTGTCGGTGTTATCACTCAATAATCATAATAGAATACAGACACATATTTCAATAATTTTATTAGCAGAGAAATATCACACTTTCAAAACATACATCAGTCATCATATCTAGCATTTATCTCAACAATATAGAGTAAATAAATCAGTAGTTCCGGGAAATAAATAATTCTAAGATAATTTATACAGAGGCATGAATTCCAAAGTTAAGTTATCTATTGTCTAAAATCTCTTACTCAGTTTTTCACAGTTTCGCTCCTAACTTATTTTTAGTACTCTCAATGCTCTAAGAGTCGGATTTTTGCAAATCTTATATGCTACCCTACATTTGCAACCTAACAACTCATTTTTGAGGTGAAAACTTTAATAAAAATAGTCCATAATTTTGTAACTCTCAATCCAAATTCCTAATAGATTTTTCATTTTAAAAGGTCCTTAGACTTGTTTTATTTGTAACTTTTGCTAGGATACTCCGATTTAAGTAAAATTTAAGGCTAACTCTATGTTTTTATAATGACCCTGTGATATATCTGGGTTCGTATGACCAAGTTGTCACATTAAGGGGGGTGTATATTGGAACTCGGTTAAGGGAGGGGTGTAGATAGCACCTTTTCAAATCCAGGATCGTGTGGTGATCTCGGATGAGCTCGGATGTGTTACCGAGTTGTGATCTCGGATGAGCAATCGGGTAATGATCTCGGTTGAGCTCGGAGGAGCTCGTATTTAGTTGACTTGTAAGAGCTACCGAGTAGAGAAAACGGAAGAGCTTGGAACCCCTTTTTATAAAGTTACTGGGTTAGGAACCCAGACGAGGTTGGGAGGAACCTTGGACTTGTGAAGTACTAAGGTAGGAACTTGAAATAGGTTGGATGAGGTCGGATGAGGTCGGAGGAGGAGGGAACATTAGACATAGCTTTTTTACACGTGTTGGCCCTACATGTTCACTTTACACAAGTGACACGTGTTGACTCCCTGCTGATTGTTTTGACGCAGGAAGGCTCTCATGTTATTTTAAGACGCGTGATAACTTACAAGCTATATAAGATATGCACAAGTGAGATATTTCAGTAGTAACCTTATTTCCACCATCTTTGCTAAAACACTTTCTCTCTCTTATTCCATATTTTCCTCCATTGTTAGAGTGAGAAAAGCTTCTTAGATAACCATTTCTTGACCTAAACACCTTCACATCCAATGTGAGGATTGAAGGGAATCACCTTATAAACTAGTTTTCACCATTTGTTAGTTATGAAAACCATCAAGCGAGGAGATAATTTCTTCAAAGAAAGTGCAAAGTTTCAACCTTTAAGAGTTATAAGGCACTTTAAGGACATTCAAGCTTTTAGAAATTGTCCACAAGCCTTCCTTGAAAACATACATGTAATGGAGATGTGCACTGGTTGTCTAATTTGTATAACTGGATATACATTTGTGTACGTGGAGTGCACTGGTTGGCTAATTTGTATATCTGGATATACATTTGTGCATGACTGTGCTAGAAGGGCACATTGGTGGAGTTATCACGTGGAGTCTGAGGTCTGGGACCTCAGGTTGGTGGATATACATTTGTGCATGATTGTGCTGGAAGGGCACATTGGTGGAGTTATCATGTGGAGTCCTAGGTCTGGGACCTCAGGCTGGGATACGTGATGTGTACGCGGAGTGCACTGGAAGATATACAAGAGTGCACAATATGTGTACTGGTTGTCTAACTTGTATATCTGATATGCAATTGTGTATGATATCTACACTGGTTGGCTAAATTGCATATTTGTGACGGAATGGCACATTGGTGCGATTATGTACATGTATTATTTATTAAAAGGCCAGGGTTGGCTATGTTAATTGTAATGCAAATATAAATGCTAAGTACCGTGGAAGTGAACCAGGGGGAGGTGTAACTCCAAGAACCCTGAGTTTAATGAGATTGTATCTCACCTCGATTGAGGATTATATTTTATTGCAGGTGATAGCCAAAGAGCGGAGGACGAAGTCCGGGGTAAGAGACCTAAGTAAGGGTTGTTCGGTGGATCTCAATTGAGAGGCCGTGTTGGCCGAGGCTGGGTAGGCCACTAATTGAGGATATCGGACAAGAGGTCGAGGCCGAGTTCAAGGGAGCGGAAATCGAAAGGCAATTTTGAGCGAGCTTGTTGACTAAGTTTTGTTGTACATTTTGTAACCCGATATAGGTTGTCCTATGATGTATCTTATGGAACAGAACCTGAGTGCCGGGATGTATATCAAAATTCCATACATAATGTTTTAGTTGTATTGTATGACGTAAGATGACGTCTTGTATTATTTTAATGCTTTCGTGTTTACTTATTACGTTAAGTATTGCTGGGTTAAGACCATATTATAATGTTAATGAATCAGATGCATACGGGGTCGTTACAGTTTTAACATGCAAAGAACTCATTTTTGGCATAAAAAAACACAAGGAAAATATCTCAGCACACAGATTCAGGACATGACAGTAAGCTCAAAAATTTCAAAGCAACATGTTCAAGGAAGTATAACAACAAGCACTTGGTTCAAAAGTTGAAGAGACCCCTCTTACCTCTTGAAGAACTCACTAATATTTAGGTTTTCAAAGTTTTCCTTCATGAGTAAAACAAATGTCAGTTCCAAGTTATTAGAAAAACTAGAACAAGAGAATGAAGAGGAATCAAGTCTAGGATGAAGAATGAAGCTCATTTACCTAAACTTGGTGACTCAATGGCTCAAGAACACAAAGAACTAGCAGGGAAGAACAAGAACAACAACTGAAATCCCCTCCCTCAAGCTTTAATTTTGTACAAAAAAATAAATGAAAGGATAAGACTACAAAATATTTTTTTTTTCACAAAGGCCAATAAGTTATCGTGTAGGTTCTTATTGACAGGTTCTATGACACTTTGAATAACCCCTTTCCAGCCAATTTGAACGTGCCATGCCATACCACAAATGGGTAGTTTTGCTTTTGGAAAACTACCAAAAATGAAATGGATATGATTTGCCAAAAATGAGTATTTTCGCTTTTTACAAAAACTAGTAAATCTTATCTTAATCTCCTAGGTTATTATGCTAATCTCTCAAGAAATACGTGTACCCAAAGTGATCCTCACATAGAGAATAGTCTTACACAGAGTTAAATTACACTACCGCTCAGTGCAGGTGCAATTTCTCTATAGATGAAATTTTTATTTAGGCAGTTTCTAAATTTCTACCAACTAATTAACTAAATTATTTACACTAAAAATAAATAAAACTAACTCTAAACTTATACAAACAATATCATACATAATAAATTAAATCACACAATCATATAATTAAATTACATAGTGCAAAATCTCCATTGTCTATTCTTTAACAATGATTTTTTTTACATGTGTAGAAAATAAATGGAGAAGGAAATTTCAGGTGTTACACTACACAGTCTCGATCTCCAGTGACAGCTTCTCCTCTTCCACATCCTCTTTCTGATAAAAAATCTACGTGATGGAGCACCTCTTTTGTGCCTTCGATTTCAACCTCCTCATTTGTCGCTGCTCCTCCTTCGTCATCCATGTGAGGCAACCATCAATGTGCATGTCACTGTCGTCAACGTCACTGCATTGAAATCTCAACACACCAGACAAACAAACTCCACATTTTCCTTTTCCTCCGTCTATTATTTTATTGTTGAAAGATTGTTGTTAGACATGTTTTCATTGAAAGGTGCAAAATGTCATAATCCTTGTCATACATAAAAGAATTTTTTTACAGCAAGTTATGTGAAGGACATGAATATACTAATCTATAAATTTCTGTCCAATAGTGCTTTTCAAACACTTTTGATTTGGTGGGAAGAACTGGATTAGATATTGAACAAGGAAGGCTTTCAAACATATCTTCATCTGAGCGATCATCTCCTATGCACTATAGAAAACTTGGTGACTTCCCCTTACTTCGCATGATTCAGATAAGGGCTTCCACCACTTTACCTTTGCTCACACCCTGCAACTTATACATGACACAACAAATAATTCAACAAATCAACATTACAAAATTCACCTCGGCAAGCAACTATCATCCCAATTAAAATGAACAATCATTTCTTTTTGTTTGGTCAAAACAAAACAAACCATTGTCTAAACAAGAAAATACATGTTTAGGCCTAAATTTAAGTATACGTGAGGTTTAACTTCAACTCTATGTTGTCCCCATATAACCAGTACTGTCTCATTGGCAAGTACACTCTTCAGGAGATCAAGAAGCTTTTTCACTTGGCATGATCCAAAATAAGGATTCACTTCTTGATGGTGCCAAACCATTGTGCTTTCCTTATAAAACGCCACCATCGGTTTTGCAATCATTTTTCATTCAAAATCGGTAGTTAATCTGCAAGTCTCTCAAGGAGAATTCTTGCTCCAGCTGCCAACAAGCAAAGAATAGAAAAAAATATTATTAACAAATAGCACCAAAACCCAACATTTACCAATTTTCTATAGGTTTAATGTTACTTTTGGTGTATTATGTTTCACAGCTGTTTCATTTTAGTTCATTAAGTTTTAAAAGTTTCATTCTAGTACTTTAAGTTTTTAAGATGCCTCATTTTTAAAATGTTCTGTTAACTTTTAATTTTAAAATAATTGATTTAACTAACAGCTAAAAACTGTCACTATCTTTATTTTAGTCTTATTTGTCTTCCTCTTCGATATTTTCCCAATTCATAAACACAAATCTACATTCAGATCAACCAAATCGCAACAAACCCAAAACTAAATTCAGATCTGAAACTCTCAAAACTACTCCCATCATTCTGCTCCGAACTCACTCTCGTTATTGAGTAGTTTCAAGTGCTCACTCTAATCCCTCTCTTCATCGTTGTCGTCGTTGGTGCTTCTCCTCGTCGCCACCCCTATTGAAAAGTTGAAGTTGCTTTTCCCTCTTCGTACCTCTGAAGGATGATGTTTCCCATAATAAAAAAAATTCATCTCCTTTCATTTCATCTCTTCCCTCCTACTCACACACATGGCAACATTGAATCTTCCCTCTTCACCCTTTTGTGCTCTTATTCATCGTCTCTAGCCCCTTGTCCTCAACTTAAATCCCAAACACCACTTGTACCACAGATGTCGATGGTGTCCTACAAAAAAATCTCATTGATGCGGATGTAGCTTTTCTCATGGGGCAAAAAGCCTCTTTTGTTCCGCCCCTAAAGAAAATGAGGGAAGCTTCGTGAAGCTCTCTCCTTTTTTGTCTAACTCGTTCCTTTTATTTTATCTTCTTACAAGTTTTACATTGGAATCAACATTTAGACTTGTGAGTTGTCTATTGTGTTCCTTCCACATAAGATGATGAACAAGGGATGATGGGTTTTTTTTGTGGTTTATAATATTTAAAATAAAATAAATATAGTGACAGTTTTAGACATCATTATGTTAAATCAATTATTTTAAAATTTAAAAGTTAACAGATCACTAATGTTTCTAAAGTAAATCAGAGGAAATTTTAAAAATTAAAACTTAATGTAATTAAATGAAACAATTGTGAAGCATAATGGACCAAAAGTCACATAAAGTTTTTTTCTATAACATGGAAATCCGATGTATCTTGTGGAGTAAATGTGCTCAATAAACAAACCCAATTTCTCACTCTGAAAACCACTAGCTTAAGAAATTCTTATCCGTGCCACTTACAATGCCACATCATGATAGTAGTAGGAGGAGAAGACGTTGGAGAGAAAGATAAAATAAAAAAAGTATAATAAAAACAAACATTATATAATGACAATTTAGTTTCATTAAGTTAGCACCACATGCAGACATTATGTTTTTTTATGACAAATAGGTTTCGAAGTGTTACATAGGCATTTTTATTTGAGTTAACATAAAAACCTAATGACACAACAAAACAAATTTATTGCACCTTTTACAAATTTAAGAACAAAAATTTAATATTCTATCTTTGATATACCTAACTCTTAGTGTCCAACAAATTAAAGAAACAAATTGATATTTACCAAATTTTTTTACATTAATATTTACACGAAAATTAAACTTTTTTTTTTTTTTTACCAGAAACAACATCCCCAGTGAAACGGCATCGTTTTAGTCGCGAACGGCGAACCCACTTCCGTTAGAACGGCGAACCCATCTTGTTAGAACGAAACCCTTCCTTCTCAATATCTTGATTCTCTTCGACTCTTCGTCACAGTGAAGAGCAACGGCGAACCCACTTCCGTTAAGTCGCGAACGTCCATTCCTGCATCTCTATCGAAACTCGCCGTTATTTTCCACGGCACCGTTCCTCACCTATCTACTTCAGATTCGTACCGTGACCACTGAACTTCATCACCACTTTGGTAACTAACTAACTAGCACACATCTTTTCTTCACAAACTCGCTTCCATGAGCACGAGCAACAAATGGAGAGCAGTGTCGCACCACCAGCATCAGCCTCTGTGCACGCGCACGCACCAGATCGGCGCCCTCCTCCTCGTGGCGACCACGTTCTTCTTCACGAGAATGCTTTCCACCTCCATGCTCTCCACCAGCGTCGTCCACGTGTCGCAATCCCGGTTCCAGTGGGGGCAGTCGCAGCTATCCCTCAAGATCTACGTCTACCAAGAAGACGAAATCGACGGTTTGAAGGAGCTCTTGCGCGGAAGGGACGGTAAGATCACAGACGAAGCTTGCCTCAAAGGCCAGTGGGGCAGTCAGGTAATTAATTCATTAATTCCATTCCCAATTTTCTCTTGAATGGGTTGAATAGAGTGCGTGAATTGTCGTAAAGTCTCTGGTATCGGTCTTCGATTCCTACAGATAAAAAAGAAAAATTTCATTAGTTAATTAATAATTGATTAACTAATGAATGGTTAATTAATGTGTAGGTGAAAATACACAAGTTACTTCTGCAATCGAAACAACGGACATGGAAGAAGGAGGAAGCGGATCTGTTTTTCGTCCCATCGTATGTGAAATGTGCGCGAATGATGGGTGGCCTTAGCGACAAAGAAATTAACAGCACCTATGTCAAAGTAATTAATTCATTAATTCATTATAAATTTCATTGCCTCACTTGAAATTGAGATTGCTCTGTTTTAATTAAAACTATGAATGAAAAATTAAACATCTCGCAGGTCATAAGTCAAATGCCGTATTTTCGATTATCTGGAGGCCGCAACCATATATTTGTTTTCCCCAGGTAAAAGGGGTTATTTAGTTGTTTCTTGCATTGTGAAAATTGAAAAACGCACATTGCAAATAAACGCTAATGCTTGATGTGTCTATTGTCTTGTGGTTTTCAGTGGAGCTGGTGCTCATTTGTTCAAGTCATGGGCAACGTATATAAACCGTTCCATTATTCTTACGCCAGAGGTGAACTCTTTTTTGCCTATCATCACAGTTTGTTTTTTCTGCTTGTGAGAATAGAATTGCCTACATGATGTTTATGAATCAAGCTGTTTGTTTGGTGCAACGAATCCCGTCTTTAACCATTTTCGAGATGGAATTGTGTGTAGTGTAGAAACAAGCCGGGAACAAAGTAGGCAATGTGAAATGTTGGTGAAATGGTTTGGATATGGAAATTGTGAACTGTTCATGTGAAATCATATATTCACCACTTTCTGATTTTTATTTGAATGAAAATAGTATATAATGATTCAAACTTGATAGAAACTTAAATGAGTGTATGTTTTACCTTCAGTTTTCGTGTTGGTGGTGTTGATTAGATTTTACCTTTTTAATGTACTTGGGGAAAAACTTATAATGTCTTGTGAGCTGGGAACCTACCTTTTATGAAGTACATTTAATTTTTCTCTGTCCCGATTGTGTACTTGAAAGACCTGAAGAATTAGGTTCTAGAGTATTGCATTGGCATTTTGTTAGTGATGGTTATTCTGAAAAGAATAAGCTTTGGAATGATCAAGAACAAGTAAAGATGAAATTGCATAATCTTTTGTGGGTATGGTGCTTGATTGTTCAACGTGCCAATGTTTGATTTCGGTGGTCTAATTTTCTTTTACCTTATACCTGTGAAGGCATTGCTCAAAAGCTTAATCCTGATAAGAGGGTGTTTGGTATGCTGAATGAATAATGTTCCTGGAATCAACTTTGCTGGGCATGTTGATGTTGATGTTGGTTCCCAAAAATGCTGCTATAACTGTTTGGTTCAATTAAAAAAATTTGGGAATTTGGATTTTTTTTTTTTCCTTTTCAAAACTATCTTGTAATATTTTCTTTTGTTGCAAGATCCTCATATTCCCATATCTCTAATCCATCAAGTTAGTATGGGAGTTTCCCAGCACTAAACATCCATTCTTTGACATGTCAATGTAGGGGGATCGGACTGACAAGAGAGATACAAGTGCCTTTAATACATGGAAAGATATAATCATTCCAGGTAATATTGATGATGGTATGACCAAAACTGGGGATACCATGGTCCAGCCTTTGCCTCTGTCAAAGCGGAAGTACTTAACTAATTATTTAGGACGTGCACAAGGAAAAGCTGGTCGCCTTAAGCTTATAGAGCTTTCAAAGCAGTTTCCTGAGAAGGTATGTCATCTTCTGTGTTGGGTTGGTTCTCCAAGTGAAAATTTGCCATCATCATTCATCATAATATTCTGTCAGGATTATTTTTCAGCTTTGAATTATATTAAATTACAAAATTTGCATATGTTCGGTGATGCTGACAAATACTGATGATTATCATTTACATGGATCCAATCCCCATGTCAATTCAATAATCATTAGGTTTATTAAGATTACATATTTTCTTCTTAGTTGTATGTCAAAGCAATTTTGTCCCACCAATATATTTTTAATGGTACAATAATATTAAGCAGCATGTATTGATGGGATAAACAGTTGGAATGTCCAGATTTGAAATTCAATGGACCTGACAAGTTGGGAAGGAAAGAATATTTTGAACACCTACGCAATTCCAAGTTTTGCCTCGCTCCACGTGGGGAGTCATCTTGGACCCTTCGCTTTTACGAGTCCTTTTTTGTGGTATTTTTTCTGTCCCTCCCTATGTGTATTTTTATGTGTATCTCTAAGACTAGATGGACTTACATGAGCAGCAATAACCATATTCCATTTGACAGGAATGTGTTCCAGTTATATTATCAGATCAAATAGAATTGCCATTCCAGAATGTCATCGACTATAGTCAGATATCAATAAAATGGCCATCCAGTCGAATAGGCCCTGAACTATTGCAGTACCTGGAATCTATACCAGGTCGAAATACATCTTTCAGATCCACACATAATATCCCTCCTCTTTCATATTTTAGATTAATTTTTTTTTTTGTGCAGATGAAGAAATAGAAAAAATAATAGCTCGTGGTCGACAAGTTAGGTGCTGGTGGGTGTATGCTTCAGATTCAGAATCTTGTTCAGCAATGCGTGGAATTATGTGGGAACTTCAAAGGAAAGTGAGGCAATTTCACCAATCAGCTGAAACATTTTGGTTGCACAATGGATCTATTGTAAACAGAAACTTGGTTGAATTTCCCAAATGGAAACTCCCTATGCCTTTGCCTTGATAAGCTAGGAGATAGTTAATTTCTTGTATAAATTAATTTTTCTTATACTTTGATATTCCTATATTATTTCTTTTACAAGCTCATTTCAGGTGCTCTTGATTTTCATCCTCATCTACTTTTATAAACAAGATATCAGCGTGGGTTCGTCCACTTTTTCATAAAAAATGGTATCTTATTCTTGAGGTGCCGAATCTGCTCAACGCTAACTCATACTTTGGTTTTAATGTGTTTTTGAATTAGTGATGAGTTGAATTCAAATTTTAGAAGTAACTTTTTGTTTTTGTGGCGAATTCACCATGATTTTATCTATTTGTTGCTTCTAAAAATTATGGTGAGGTCAACTCACCACCAACCGAAATACACACTTAACCAACATAATTTTTTTAAGCTTATTTGATAATAAGCTCACCAAAAATCCTAATTATGTTAATAGTAAAACAAATATTCTTGCTGGGTCTGTATAGAGTGGGCCAGTTTTAACAATAGCAGGTCAATTACCGGTCAACATATATTTTCATGTTAAAAATAAATTTTTATACAAATTAAGCAGTTAATAATTAATTAAAAGTTTTTAATTTTTTTTAATCGGATTCCTCTTTCTCTTTCATTTTCTGTGGACATTTTCCAGATGCACTACGTGGCCTTTCATCTTCACAGCCAATGATTTCTTATCCGACGACGAACTACATCTTCTCCCCGTCATCTTTGGCTTCTCCTTGCCTACGACCCATGCGTTCATATGCACTAACAGTGCCTTGGTAATGGCATAGATCTGTCTGGTGTAGTGCATGTCAACATCGATGAAGTGGTCTTGACAGAGGAATAATATCTCTGGCTCCGTCAACTTGCTTGTTGCAGGCAACGACTACTGCCGTCTTCTACCGATATACCATGCAAGGCTTTGGCTCGACTCCGTCGACACTACTAAAGAAGCCGCTTTGGCTAACGACATGCATCATTTTTGCAGCAAATTTTTCGTACAGTCTGGGAATGTTGTTGGAATTTGCCTAATTTCTTCTGTTGAGATGGAAATCACCATGGATTGAGTTTCTGTTTTTGATAATGGTTAATTAGAGTTGGAATGTTTTGAGTTTAATTTTAATCTAAGATGGGTATACTGTAGGAAAATATCTTTGTTGTTTACTGTAATCGAGTTTTTTGAACAAATTGGGGGGTTATAGACTTATAGTCGTGGGTCTCGTTTACATACTCAATATGCATGGTTGGGAGAAGATGTTGTTGGAAAGCAAATGCAGTCTCTGTGTTGGAGGTAAAGGATTTGAGAGAGAGAAGGGTTTAGGTGTTTGAAGGATTACATTAAGAGACATCAAATATATGGAATGCTGTTCAGCTAAGGGAAAATTTTAGTGATATAGTAAATTATTAGACTCCAATCTATATGGGCCCATATAAGTATACAATAATTTATTAGACTTGTATGTTAACATATTAATATTTGATATATATTGTTAAATATATTCAATAATTTTCTGTTATGTTCACTATATAACACAATCTAATAAAGTAGTTAGTGTAATGTTCAAACAAACATGAATCATTCACATTTAGTCCAAGATAATCAACTCGGATCAGTCAAAGAGGAAGTCCTGACTTGGCTCTACAATACCTTGAAAAGTGCTTGTATTATGTGAACATAGGCAGCAATGATTACATGAACAATTACTTCCGTCCCCAGCTCTACCCAGCAAGCCGCATTTATAGCCTTGAGCAGTATGCACAAGCTCTGATTGAAGAGTTATCTCTGAATTTACTGGTATCCAATGAAATTTTCTGTTTCACAAATTATTACAATATCTATAATTCTAAATCCTGCTAAAGCATACTCATAATAATAATCATACTTGTTTTTGTATGGGAAGTATTGAGTGATTTTTATGTTTCCAAGACTTTTCTTAAAAAAAATGTTGAGTAAGAAAGTATGTGTTGGCTGGGTTGGGCCATATAGGATGCACTCCATCTATGATGCATTCTCATTTCTAAAATATGTTTTCCTTCCTTAATTTCCTTTCTCTTTTATGTTGCATGCCTTGAGAAGTTGATACCTTGGTTGTTTTTTTTTTTTTTACTAAAACAAAACATGCTTTCGGATTACACTTTTATTGTTATCATTTTTTTGTTATCTAGGTGTTTCAGAAGTATAGCTTCAAATATTCTTTTTAATTTCAACTCAGCTGTGGCTTCTGGTCATGCTCCATACACATACATGTGGGCCCACCACAGGTAGTGCCCCAAATAAACATTTATTTCAGTCGTTGAGATATTGTAAGTATAAATAAATAAATAAATATCTATATATATAATGAATATGAAATTAATTTCTTAAAAATTGAAGATAGTTATGAATTTTAACAGAATTCAAGGCAATTTATTCAAAATTAATTTAATTTTCGATGGATCTTTTCTTCACCCTTCTAGGAAAACATTAACAGATAAATCTTGAAATAATCTTGTCTCTTCTACTTTCAGCTAGCTTTCTACTTTTCTTTTGCCTTTTGACTGTCAACCAAATAAAATATTTTATTGCGTTGTTGATTGATATGGTTTCTTTGTTGTCTGCTAGGGTAATGCTTGTGGGGTGGGGTGGAAACAATGGCTCAACCCTCACTGGTGGTGTTATTAGTATTACTAACTGAGAGTTAGTTTCATCTTCAATTCCTAATCATTAATGTTTTAATTAATTTTTTTTTGTGGCTATGGTAATGGCTATAAAATAAGTTAAGGGTGACTATATATGTATGTTAATTATGATTCTCATTTCTCGGGTATTTCATGGCCAACAAAGGACAAGATTCAACAAGCAAATTACTTTGGGCCGCTGACCCAAGCATCAGCTATCAGAGTGGGGTCTTTCCAAGGGGAAGAAATATATGCTCCATTCAAGAGCCTGCTTCCAATGGTATACTACCATCTTTTTGGGGAACGAAATTCAGTCTTGTCTTTTTTCTATACTTTTAATTGAATAATTCTAATTTTAAAAAATAAGACTAAACTAAAATATGATAAGCATTTGTTAACTAAAATTAGAATTTTATTTGGACAACTTACATATTAATAATAGAATTTAATAGACATGTGGTGATGGTATAAAAGTTTGAGATATGATATGTAATAATAATAATAATAATAATAATTCTTATAATAATTTATATAATATTATTTATTATATATCAATTTTTTTTCTTTTCTCTCTTTCTCTTCTCTTTATTTGTTATAAGATTTGTTGAATAATAGTATATGGTGTGACTATTGAATATGATATAGTTTGTGTTTGTGGTGATCGAATAATTATATAACAAAGTTTAAACTCTTAGTATATATATTATTTATTTTTAAGAAAATTCAGATTATTGAATATGATGTATGACTTTTTTTTGTAAGATAAAGAAAAATTGGATAAAGAAATGTGTAATATCCTAAAAATTGGTCAATTTGTAATATCATAAAAATTGTAACATGATGTATGACCCAAGCATCACCTAAAAATAATTTATGATATTACAAATTGTACAATTTCATTTTCCTACTTCAAAGAAAAATGAAATGCCATCATGCTTCCACTTGCTTTTACAAACATTTATTAGAGGTCTGGAACTGCTTACTAGGAAACAATAAAGGTGCAGGTTATGTATTATAAGAAACAACTTGCTTATTTTATTTGATATTTTTTGTAGGAAATTGCAAAAACTATGTCTAAGAATGATGATGCCTTACGATCTTTGGTGAAAATGGGATACAAGCAGGTGGAGGCTTTAATTGCCGTTGAAATATTAGGTGTGTTTTGTTTCTCGGATGCAACGCTAGGTTACAACATTTAATTTGCAGCTAAAAAGAATTGCATCGCTCTTGTTTGTTCACTTTTTTTTAATCTTGTTTTTCCAAATAAATGAAGTACTGATACCCAACTTTGAGGACCAATCAATTTAGTTAGCTTCTTTTTTTGTGTGTGATTTTTTCCTTGACTTGTCATACATACCCGATTTATGTTGCTACATGACTCCCGTAATGATGATGGTATCAAGAGCTTCTTCCAAGAGGTGCATGAGCTTTACATAAAGGTAACATGATTTTTCTTGCACACCCTATAACGTGTTTCAAATGTAGCCTTTCCTTGCTTTGTTAGTTAATTTCATATGTGGCCCTTTCTTATTCTACAATAGGAGGCTTCTCTTGAAATGGGATTATGAGAAAGTTGATGTTTACCAGTTCCTTAAAGCATGCTGGAATAATTTTTCTGGTCTTATCACTGTTGCATTAGTCACATTCCACATTTCCCCTAATTACCAATTCAATATTTCACTATAATAGGCTTCCTAAATTGCCTAGTAGTACCTGGTACACATGTTAACAACCATAATGATAAACCTGCATTTTAAAGTTTTGTAGAAGTTTGTCAAATTCCATCCTAACTATTTTGGAGTACAATATTCTTCCTGTCGCAGTTCATACTTCATTCTATTATTACTTTCCCTCTTTGCATTCCAAATGGCCACTATTGAGGTAACTATAATATACACTAGTCTCTGGTGTTATCAGTCCATCTCTGTGCTTCATAAATATATAGGGGACTTATGAGGCATGGCTACATGATTTGGTAAGTGGGTACTTGTTAAAAGAACAATGGATACTTGACATGGATATGCCTTCTCCCTGTGTGTTCTGTAAAAATCTCTGGTGTTATGTTTTTATTATTGTGTTTTCATTCCTGTATTAATCTTTACTGCTCAAGAATGTTGATGACTCTTCTCTGATACTCGTACAGGGGGCGTCCAAAAATCTAAATCTCATGGAATGGGACAAGCTCTGGACCATTAATAAGAAGATTATTTGTCCGCATCATACCTTGGCACAAGAAATATGAAGCTACCGGAGATAAAGCTACAACATATACTAAAAGGATATAGTTTGACCTTGCTGATGCAGTATGTTATCAACAGGTGAGGAAGTAAGATTGATGGATTGGGGAAATGCCATAGTGAAGGAAATAGAGAAGGACCAAGATGGAAATATCATAGGGTTGAGTGGTGTTTTGCATCTTGAAGGATCTGTGAAGACCACAAAATTGAAACTCACTTGGCTACCTGAGATAGATGAACTAGTTAGCCTGACATTAGTAAAGTTTGATTACCTAATTACAAAGAAAAAGGTATGTGTTCATCCACTGTTATTGAGAAAAAATCAGAAACTGTTTTATGTTCTCATTTTTAATTACACAATTTTCAACTTATTTATAGTTTGTTTATTGTTTTCCAAATATTGTGTTAGAAACAGTGAAAAAAAACATTTAAAAAATTGTTTCACTATTTCCTATAGAAATATTTGAAAACAGAAAACAAAGCTCAAAGATGACATTTTTGTAAGTCTAATATGGTATTCTAGCACATGGTTACAATCTGACAGTTAAAAATGCACAAGGATGAGCCACTTTGATTCTATTTAATATTAGGTAGTGAGGTGTTAATGCAAGTCACTGCAGGTTTCTTAATCAATTCATATAAGGAGCTACTAAACTAAAGAATCTGTAGCTTTGTTTATCACTTTTGTTCTTTTATTGTTGTTACATTTTAATTTTGACATTTCTTTGCATACTGATTAACCTTTGGGAAACACATTTTAGGTGGATAAGTGACAATAATTTCCTTGGCAAGATTCCCGATTTCATTAGTAACTGGACATTGATTGAAAAGCTGTACGTTTCCTACCTCGTTCTTTCTTGTTGTATTTGTTGTATATATACTACTTTTATCATGTTAACTTTTTTTCTTTTGGGTTTATAGGCATATGCACAGTTGCTCTCTTGAGGGTCTCATACCTTCTAGCATTTCTGCCTAAACTAGTCTTAAGTGATTTATATGTTTGTAATTCTTTATTTTATTTATGTTTTGATCATAGAAGATGAATGTTAAGTGCTTGTTTTATTTTATTCTTGCAAATTATGAATGTGAAAATTGAAAGAAAAACACTATGTAAGTTATTATTTTTTTAATAGAACATATTATTTTACGGTTATAAATGTGGTATATTATTAATATTTATTCAGTTTGGTGTTTTAATTAGTTATTACGATATTTTAATTTTGAATAAAAAAAAATTTAGGAAAACTGTCAAAAAAATCATTAAAAAAAAATAAAATCAAAGACGATTATACAATACCACCGTCTTAGAATGATCATAAAAAAAAAAACAAAAAACATTAAATCTATGACGGTTTTAAAGTAAGCCCGTGTTGGAAATCTAACATTCTAAGACGGTTGTTGAACTAATCCGTCTTAGAAATCCATCATTCTAAGACGGTTCTGTATGTAACCGTCTTAGCAGGATCGTGCAATTAATCAACAATGTTTGGTTGGCCAAACCCGTCTTAGAAATCCATCATTCTAAGACGGTTACACAACCGTCTTAGAAGGTTCCTCAAATCTAAGACGGTTATCTTCACAACCGTCTCAGAAAGCGGACATTCTAAGACGGTTGATACATATAACCGTCTTAGATTTGATGAAATTTTTTTTTTCTTTTTTTTTTAAAATCTTCTAAGACGGTTGAAGGTTACATTTAAGGCATTTATCTAAAGTCTTATTGAGAAAATCCATCAAATCTGCCCCAACTTCGAAACTCAAACTTTCAAGGACAGTGGCTACAGAGACATGTCAAGAATCGTCTTGGAAGACCCTCTAGACCCTCTAGCATGCTAGGGTACTAGCTTGTTAAATATTGGTCTTGGGCAAGATGGTTTAATAATTAAAGCGTACGATTGTTTTTGTTTCATTGCACTTGCTTTTTAAGAATTAAATGAAATAAAGAAGACAAAAAAGAGCCATCAATGGAGTGGTCAACTCTTGAAGGCACTATTGAAAAGGCCTTATGCAGCATTCATGGGAAGCGGGGGAAAACCAGCCGATACGGAAGTTGAAGCAGATATATATATATATATATATAATGTTTATGGCCAATATAACCAAGGTATGTATGAATGTATATAACACGCTCAAATTTAGATGATTGATTGTTCTTTCTTTTGAGTTAGTGTTATAGAACTTTAGAGGATCCAAATTTTTCTCTTTTATCAGTAGATCTAGAATTCCTTTCTTGAAGCTTCTTATTTCTCCTTTTCATATAACCTCAATTTTTGTGTGTGCAAAACTTGAATCATAAGTGTATGTCCATTATACATGAAAGAGAGAATCAACATTTACCTTTCCTTGTTTGACTTGGCACTGGCAGGTGAAACCAGCCAACTGGGATGGTTGGAAGAAGAAAAAGAGACAGAGGCTGATGACAAAAAAGCTTCAATCCCAAGTGACACAATTGGGAAGGAAACTGCCCAACCTACTGATGAGAAGAAAATTAACAAAAAGGAGACAGCATTTTTGGTTGTAGCAAGAAATGGTATAGTTGAAATGGTGGATGAAATTTTAGATCGAATTCCAAGTGTCGCTCGTGGCAGTGATGAATAGGCAACCTCTAGTTGTTGAGAGTTTGAAAATGAAATTAAAACCAGAAGTTTGGAATAACTTAATTCTGGCAGTAGATGATGATGAGAACACCATGTTGCATTTGGCAGCATATGCTCCAGGCGGCAATAAACCTTGGCAGATAGCTGGTTCTGCCTTGCAAATGATGTGGGATGTAAAGTGGTTTCAGGTATACACAAACACATCTTTCATTGCTTAATATATTTCTAGACTTGATTATACACTTTGTCATGTTGATCTTTAGGTCTGATTACATTCTTATTAATTCCAAGTTTTCTTTTTATATTTGTTGATGTATCAACATGGTGGAAAGTTTTACTCAAATTGACTAAATATAATATAAATATGAAATCATCAAATGATAATCTTTTTCTAGTTAAATTTGATAAATTAAGTAAAACCACTATAATATTAATACATTTGAGCATGACAAAAATTACATTAATATATATATTCAAAGAATTGACACAAAATTAGGTTATCTGCAAAGGTATAATCTTTCTCTAATAGTCCATACATTATTGATACCACTTGAGCAGTAAGAGCCTTGTGCCACAACACTTTTACTATAGAAGCGACAAGAAGGCCAAAACAGCTGGGGAAATTTTTGAGGAAACACACAAAGATCTTGTACAGGAAAGTAGTAAGTGGCTGAAGGAAACGTCTGGGTCTTGCTCTGTTGTGGCTGCACTTGTTGCTAGGGTTTCCTTTGCTACAGCCAACGCCATCCCCGGTGGCAACAACAACGATGGTAGGCCTAATTTAGAAGGCAAGCTTGCATTCGATGTATTTGCTATTGCTTCACTTGTTGGACTTTTCTTCTCTGTCACTGGACTCATAATGTTTCTTACCATACTCACTTCACGAAAGCAAGCCAAAGATTTTCGCAGAGATTTGCCACTCAAACTTCTTCTTGGCTTGAGTTCGCTTTTCGTATCCATTGCTGCAATGTTCGTCTCTTTCTGCACCGGCCATTTTTTTCTGCTTAGTCACAGTCACAGATACAAGGTGGTCCTATACCCCATTTATGGAACCACTTGTCTTCCTGTGACTTTCTATGCTGCGGCTCAGTTTCCACTATACTTTGATATTCTAACGTCCATTTTAACTAAGGTGCCGCGAGCAAGTGATAAAGGAGACAAGTTATAGGAGCTTCAACACCATCATTGTTACTTGTTACTGTACGTGTGGTATTGGATTCATGTAATTGTCATACAAATCTTTTTTGGTTTGCGGCTTTTCCTTTTGAGTCACGTTTGTTTTTAAAAAGAGTGGTATGTGCATTTATAATCATATATTATGAGCTATGCAAAATAGCTTTTGAGTTGTAGTAACTTTGGGTTGGTTGTGCTGTAAAGTTTGCGATTGAGGAGAAAAGTTAACGTTTTGGGACATTCTTGTTGTAATGACTCAAATAATTTTTACTTTTCACTTTAAAGAGTTAAGTAAGAATTTATAAAATTATACCAATACCTACGAGTCTTGGACCATAAGAGTTTCTTGTTTTAGAATTATTATTAATTAAAATGTAAGTATACCTATTGTAATAACTAATAAGCAATCGAATAGCTAGAAAACAAATTTCTATTTGCTGCCTCTCGTCGTGCTCCTCACGCTCTCCCCTGTCCGTACACGCACTCACTTAAAAGAGAATGTAATTTTAAAACCTAGTCAAAAATACCTAAAACGCATTTATCTTGTCCTTTAAATAGTGACTTGGCTTCCAAACCATCGCGGATCACTAGCCGGGTCCAATAAGGGCAGTGTTTTGAAAATTGGACCGACTTGGTCGGTCGGACTGTGACCCGGTAGATGGACCGGGTCAGTCGCATGTTCGGGGAACCGGACCGGGTCGCTCTTCATAAAAAAAACATATATTCTTCTACTGCTTCTGTTTTCTCCCTCCGAGCACCGTGGCATCGTCTGCACTTATGGTGGGTGGTGGGTGGTGGGTGGTGGGTGGTGGTGGGTGGAGGGGTTTTTTTGTTCACGGCACGATGGGGGTGGGGGG
>CM023954.1:23369164-23389702 GCA_013407115.1 Glycine latifolia
TTTTTTTTTTCTTTTTGAATTTTAAATTAAATGGACATCTCTCTATTAATTGTGGATAAATGGTGTATGTAAGAGTAATTTTTCCTTCTTTTTTCTTAGACACATAAAATCTGTTTCTAAGATACTAATAAATTGTTAATAATATTAATATAGAATAAAAGTAAATTGAGTGCAGGTATGAGTTATTGAGTGAAAATGGATTATTAAGTGAGAATTAGTATTCTATAATTTCGTATTGATGATTTTGTTTCTAGAACTTAAATTTATTTAGTTTATGTTTATGATTTTTGTTATTTGTTTATTTGAATTTGAACAATGATTTTTTTTTATATTTTGGTATCTAATTATCTATGTTATGGTTTGTGATATCTTTTTTTAAATATTTTATGACAAATATAAAAAATTTCTTTGTTAGTTAAGTTGTTAATATATTTGTTATTAATTTATTTTTGTCAATGGGAGATTCTTCTAAGTTTTTTAATGAAGAAGAAGTTCCTCAAAATGACAATAACTTAGTTTATGTCCATTGGCCTTAGAAAACAGTTGAAGTGTTGAATTTGTTTAGGAACATATGTTGAACTTAAACTTATTTTATTTAGCTTATGCTTGTGATATTTGTTACTTGTTTGTTTGAACTTGAATAATAATATTTTTTTTAACATTTTGGTATCTAATTATCTATGACTCAATATTATGGATTAATTTGTGATTTTTTTATAAATATTTTAAGACATTATCATGTGGGTCAACCGGTTCGATCACTAACTAGGTCATGCGGGTCAATCAGTGACCCACTGGTTCGACCACTGACTCAGTGACCCAGTACCCTGACCGGGTCAATCACCGAGTTGATTTTTAAAACACTGAATAAGGGTAAAAAAGTATTAAAAAATTGAACTGTGTGAACTGGCTTGTTGGGTGAGGTGACTTCTGAAATAGTCTCGCTGGATGAGTATATGAAGTCTTGTTGGGCGAGACTGACACCAATAAACCTCTTTTTTCTTGTTACAACGAGACGAACACCAATAACCTTTTTTTTTACCTTGTTACGTATGTATTTGTTTACCCTTCACATATCAGACTAGTTAAAATCATTCATACAATTTTGGATAAAACACACATAAATATTAACTACGTGAATTATTTATTATCGATCCAATTTATCACACATTTCTTGTGAACTAGACGCTAAATCCATATGACATTACTCTATACAATCTACATTTTATGTAAACTTATCACTAAAAAACTTGTTTTACTCAAATTATGTTGTTGCTTAATACAATAACTTAATGTTATATTTTTTTATAAAAATACTATTTCATATAATATTTAAGTTTAACCTTCTTAACGTATTTTTTTTTCATTTTTATCTTTACTATATATCTTTTTAAAATCCTTTAAAAGGCTTCTTAAAACCTTAAAGTCGAGCCACTCAACTTCTTTTTCTTAAATCAGACCTATTTGTTAGACAGTGAAAGTAATTGATTCATAGTTTTTGTCCAATCTTTAAAACATTAATTATAATAAAAAAACATTTCTCTCTTTATATATATGTTCTGTTCATGAAGAACAGAAATGTCCAACAAGGATTGTTGGGTGATTAATATGGGATCAGGCTCTCTCTCTCTCTCCGAGGATGCTTATAGTGATGAAACACCTCGGGGAAGAAGATCACAGTAAAATGAGGACACGACACAATTGGTGTGCGGTGTGTGCTCTATGTGAATGGAAAAGAGAGAGTCAGGATGTGTGTACCTTTCTCCATGGAGGATACTCCTATTTATAGGTTGATGAACACTGACCTGGATATTAGTGGAATAGTGGTTTGTGCCCACGATCTTCGGCCGGGCTCCTCGGTTGACTGAGTGGTGGCAGTTGCGATATCGTTATGACTTCCATTATCTCTGACGGTTATGATAATGTGTTGCTGAGTGGTTGGAGTTAATTGACTTGGTCTTATTGGGCCTTAAGTTATTTTGGGTCAGAGGGAAATGCCGTAACAGATGCCTCCCAGCCCGATTGGTCAGTACTCTGACCTGCCGGGATGTATCAGTGAGTATCGCTGAATTGAGGTTTATGCGAAGACGCTTCATCGTTAGCGTCGAAGTCCGGGATGTTCAAGGTGAGGGATCTTCGACCTTGATCCGGGTTCCATGAAGTGGCCAAGATACATTTGTCTTCCAATTGACAATGGCTAATATAACGAGATGTCTTTCATATGGGTCAAGCCAGTTATGATTTTATGTCGGGAAGCCCAATTTTAGCTTTTTGTCCGAGTTATCTGGTGGAATGACCGAGATGTATGGAGGTTTATGATCTTGCTTTCGATGATCCCGGCTTCGGATCCATTGGAAGTCAGTCTGGGATCTGTTAGGAGTTCTGGGGTCGATTCTAGATTCTTCTGTTGGGGAGACGGAGGGTTTTACCTTTTCATTTCCTTTTGGCGATAACACCTGCTCACATCATTTAATGCGTCATTGCAGCTTTTGATGCCCTAATCATGAGCTTTTGAATTTCTTCCTACTTTGCCCCCAGTTTGATGTGGAAAAAGTCGCTTCTACCCTTAGTGACTTCTCATATTTTGGAGGTTACTTTTTGCAGACGTTTCGTGTGTGGATTTTGGCGGTTACTTATGTTTTAATTCCCTTAGGCTCTTCACTTTGTCAATATTTTCTTTTCTCTGCACACCCATGTCTCTTCCCTTCGCCAAATCCTCTTAAACCCTGCACCTTTTGACATTCCATACTCTATCGAGGCTTCCTCTATTCCAGGTATTTACCATTATCTGCATTATTGTAGTCGATTTTAGTGTTCTTTTCCTTGCTTCTTGCATTTGCTTTATGTTCTTCTTTGCATGTTTCCCCTGTTTTAGACAGATATTTTTGTTCCTTTCGGTTAGTTGTTTCGCTCTAGGGTTCCTTTTTTCCATGTTAATCATTCATCCATGAATAAACGATCATGTCGGCCTGATCAGGGTCGATTTAACACGTTGAATAGTTGTTAGGTCAATAAAACTCGTGCACTATATATATATATATAACTTCCTTGTAATAAGGATTTTTATTGATATTCTTCGTAGATAAGTTCATGATCTCAATGATGGATTTACACGGGCATTATATTCCCGGCTTACAAAATCAATTAATGAGAAACACATGAATAGAAACGTCAAATATTAGTTCATGATCTCCATGAAAGAGTTACGCGGGTATCAGTATGTCGGATCCCAGCTTATAAAATCAATTTAGGCGAAACACATGAATGGAAACTTAAAATATTAATCCATGATTTCCATGAAAGATTTACGCGGGTCAGCATATCGGATCTCGGCTTATAAAATCAATTAAGGAAAAACGCATGAATGGTTATTGCAGATAGGAACTTCTAGCTATAATAGATTTTTAACTTGTCAGCATTCCAAGTGCACTTAACGTCCTTTCCTTCAAGGGTTTCTAGCCTGTACGCTCCCTGCCCGAGGTTCTGCGTGACTCGGTATGGTCCTTCCCAGTTGGATGCTAGCTTTCCATCCCGGGCATTCTTATTTCCAATATCAGCTTGACATAACACGAGGTCGCCTTTTTCAAAGGACCTCAGCCTTACTTTTTTATCGAATTTGCGGGCTGTTATCCGTTTCATGTGGAGGTCTCGGTGGTGTGTCATAGTCCGGACTTCTTCTATCAGGTCTAGTTCAGCGGCTAACGCCGCGTTGTTATTATCCTCCCCTGTATGACACGTATGTTGCCTTCTCCACGATGGTTGGCTGATCTCCACAGGTATCATTGCTTCACAGCCGTACGTCATTCTGAAAGGGGTCTCTTGAGTAGCTGTTTGGGCCATGGTTCTATGTCCCAATAGGACGTAATAAAGCTATTCGACCCAGTTTGGGCCGGCTTCATGCATTCGCTTTTTCAGCCCATCCAGAATAATTTTGTTTGCCGCTTCAGCCTGATCGTTGGACTGCGGATGTTCTACAGATGAGAAATGGTGCTTTATGTGGAAATCGGTCATCATTTCTTGGAACTTCTTATTTGTAAATTGTGTTTCATTATCTGTGACGACTTCTACCAGAATCCCAAATCTTGCTATTATACTGCGTTCGAAAAACTTTTGAATTCGGGCCGAGGTGATGGTGGCTAGGGGCTCGGCCTCGATCCACTTTGTAAAGTAATCGACGGCTACTATTAGCCATTTCATTTGACCCTCCGTTGCCTTGAATGGTCCTAAAAGGTCCACTCCCCACTTGTAAAAAGGCCATGGTGCTGTGATCGAAGTTAACTTGGCTAGTGGAGACCATAGTATCTTTGCGTGTTTTTGGCAGCTGTCACATTTCTTTACATGATCTGATGCGTCCGCCTTCATCGTCGGCCAGAAGTATCCGACACGAAGAGCTTTCAATGCTAAAGCTCTTGCACCCATATGCTGGACATTAATGCCTTCATGTATTTCTGTAAGTACGTACTCGAATTGGTTCGGGTTCAGGCACAACAGCATCGTAGTTTAGAGGCCTCTGCGGTATAACTCGCCATCAACTATTGTGTACATGGCAGCATCTCGAATTAGCTTTCTCGCTTCTATTCTATCATCTGGTATTATCCCCTGTTCTAAATAATTGATAATAGGCTTCCTCCAGTCCTCGGCCGTCGAGATCACCATGGCGCATGCGGCTTGGGCGACCTCTTGTTGAATGACCGTTCGGTGGTTGCCTGTACCTTTCGTGCTTGCCAATTTCGACAATATATCGGCTCAGGAATTTTCTTCCCTCGGTATATGGGCGATTATAACTTCATCAAATTTTGCTATTATTTCCTTCACTTTAGCCAGATATTTGGCTAACAAAGGCCCCTTAGTTTGATATCTTCCTTCAATCTGGGCTGAAACGAGCTGTGAGTCGGTGAAGACGTTAACTTTCAGCGCTCCCTGTTCTCTGATCTGCTTCAGCCCAGCGATTAATGCGTCGTATTCTGGCTGATTATTGGATGTTGGAAAATTAAGCTGTAATGAATGTTCGAGTGACACCCCCTCTGGATTTTCAATGATGACTCTAGCTTCGCTTCCCTTGGAATTGGATGAGCCGTCAACATACAATTTCCATACTAAATTGTTTTGCTGATTTGAAGACGCCGGGGTTAGCTCTACTATGAAATCAGCTAAAGCTTGAGACTTAATGGCATGCCAGGCTTCATATTTAATATCAAATTTAGACAATTGGATGGCCCAATTCATCATCCTTCCAGCTAAATCCGACTTGTGTAGTACTTTACGGATAGGTTGATTTGTTCTGACAACAATGGTGTGGCTTTAGAAGTATGGACGAAGCCTTTTGACCATCGTAAGGAGAGCGAAAGCCACTTTTTCGAGTTTTTGGTATCGCAACTTAGAGTTCTTAAGAGCTCGACTCATAAAATAAATCGGCGACTGAGATTTGCCAACTTCTCTGACTAATACGGCACGTATGGCTTCTTCTCCGACCGAGAGATATAAAATCAGTGTTTCTCCGGGATCTGGTTTTGAAAGCACTAGAGGCGAGGCCAAGCATCTGTTAATTTCTTGAAAGGCCGCTTCGCATGCCGGGTTCCATCCCAAGGTAGCCTCTTTTTTTAATAATTTGAAGAAAGGAAGCGCTTTTTCTGTGGATTTTGGGAGAAACCGTGTTAGGGCATCCATTCTTCCCATCAGCTGTTGGACTTCTCGCTTGTTGGATGGGAACTACATGTCCAAGACAGCCTTGCATTTATCTGGGTTTGCTTCTATTCCCCTGTGAGTAAGCATGAATCCTAAGAACTTCCCAGCCTTTACTCCAAAGGCGCACTTTAGTGGATTTAAGCGTATGTTGTGCTGCCTCAATTTGTGGAAAGTCTCTTCTAGATCCCGGATATGATCCCCAGTCGCAGCCATTTTTGTTATCATGTCATCGATGTATACTTCAATATTGCGTCCAAGCTGATTGGCGAAGACTTTGTTCATCATCCCTTGATAAGTAGCCCCGACATTTTTCAAGCTGAACGACATTACGTTGTAGCAGTAATTTGCTTCAACACCCCGTAATGCCATCTTTTCCTGATCATTCGGGTACATGGGGATCTGGTTATATTCGGAGTAAGCATCCATGAACGAGAGCAGTTGGAAACCGGCGGAGTTATCTACCAGTTGGTTAATACTCGGCATTGGGTTTGAGTCCTTGGGGCAAACTTTGTTTAAATTTGTGTAATCAACACAGACTCGCCATTTCCCGTTTGACTTCTTCACCATTACCACGTTGGAGAGCCACGTGGTGTATTGTATTTCTCTTATGAACCCGGCCTCCAATAGCTCCTTGATATGCTTCTCCAAAGCTTGCCTTCTTTTTGGGCCAAGGTTCCTATTCTTCTGTGCCACTGGTTTGGAACCGGGGTACATAGCTAGTTTGTGGCAGCAAAAGGTAGGCTTTATTCCGGGGATCTCAGAAGCTTTCCGAGCAAACACGTCTTGGTTTCCTCGGAGGCATTTGATTAGTTTGCCTTTGGTTTCTGGATCATTCTGCTTGCCTATCTTTGTGACTTGCTCTGGAAAACTTCCAATCTGGACATCTTCCAGCTCATCTACCGGTTCTGGTCTCCATTCTTCAACATCCCGCATATCTAGCTCCACCAGGTTTACCGGATTCTGGAATGGACATTTCTCGGTCTTTTCAAACCGATCTCCTTGCCTTATCTGGGGTGGTGAGGAGGGGCCACCTTCGCTATCTCTTATCACATTGTAGTAACATTGCTTGGATTCCTTTTCATCTCCACATATGGTGATTACTTTACCATTGCTTCCAACCATCTTCATCTTCTAATGCTTGGTGGACATTAATATGTCCCACTTATGAAGAGTTAGTCTACCCAGGATGATATTGTATGGTGAAGAGAACTCGGCGACGGTGAATGTGACTTTTTCTGACTTGAAACCCTCCTTTGTTCCTAGCGTGAGTCGGAGGTCAATGGAACCCTTGAGGCCGGTGCTTCTGCCATTAAAACCTATCAACATGGTTTTGCACAGGTTCAAGTCTTCTTCATCCAAGTTCATCTTTTTGAATGCACTCCAAGAAATGATATCGGCTGAGCTACCATTATCAACAAATATCCTTTTAACTTGGCAGTTAGCTACTGTCCCCGTTATTACAAGGCCATCCTCATGGCCGAGAACCACCCCTCTCATGTCTTCTTCAATAAAATAAATCAGCGGGGGTATGGTTTTCTTACTGTGTTCCTTGAACTTCGGTTGAGCTCTCACCGGCATAATTTCCTTAAGATACTTCCTTCGTTGGTTAGCAGTGTCACCTCCTCCTCCCATGGCTCCTGAAATCACGTTGCATTTGAATTCGGGTTCCAGGAAATCATCGTCCTTCTTGTTCTTCTTTTCATCCCGGGTTTTGTGTTCGTGTTGAAGGCCTTTTCGCTTGCCTTGTTGCCCCTGGGTCTTGATAACATATTGTCTCAGTTTTCCTTCACGGATAAACTTCTCTATTGCATCACAGAGATCCCAACACTGATTAGTCGTGTGACCCGGTCCGTTGTGGAATTCGCAAAACCAGGAATAATCTAGTCCCTCCTTTTTGAAAACTGGACAAGGTCGATCTACCTTCCTCATGTCCGTTAAGGTGACTTCTCTCCATATCTGAGCCCGGGAAGTGTTCAATGGAACGTATTTGTTGTACTTCATTTCATACTTCCTTGGCCTGAAACCGGGGTCAGAAACATTTCCTATGTGTCGACCGATATGGACATTCGCAAGATGTCGGCTGGGATGCGTGTTTCCCTGATGTCGATTCCTCTGTGGGGACGACTTTCTTCTAAGTTCCTTGGGAGCCGAGTTGGCAATCTCCATCTGCTCCAACTCCAGGTACTTTTTTGACTGCATTCTGAATTCTATGAGGGATTTGACAGGATCTTTATAAATCAACTTGGCTAAACGGGATGATCCATTGAGTCCGGTAGATATGAGATGTACGTGAACCCTTTCTTCTAGACCTTGGACTTGTAGGGCGGCTTCCTTGAAATGATCCAAGTAGCTTTGTAAAGTTTCTCCGGGTTGTTGGCGTATCTTTCCCAGAGCGAACTCGGACATAGGTTGTTTCTTGCTGGTCGCAAAATTCAACAGGAATCTTTGTCTGAAGTCTTCGAAATTTCGAATAGACCGAGGTGAAAGAGTATGAAACCATGTTTGTGCAGCTCCAGTTAAAGTGGTAACAAAAATTCTTGAGATGATTGGTTCATCAATGCCCCGAATACACATTTGCATGTCAAAGTCGTCGATGTGTACCTGTGGATCTTGGCTCCCATCATATTTTGACAGAAATGATCCATCAAAATCTTCTATGAATTGAGCATTTACTATTTCATCCACGAATGGACTATTATTCTGCTGATCCCGACGGTATTTTCTTTGGTAAGTGTCGTCCTCCATTCTGGATCGGGGTATGACTTCCATTGTCGGGCTCTCTACTGCATTATGGTCTGGGAACTCGGTTGGGGAGATGCGAGGTCTTTGGTCATTACGTGTCTGGGGATGAGACAACCCTATGGTTCGAAATGACTGATTGGTTCTGGGTTTCGTACCTCGACATTGGGAACCGAGGTCGCCTGATAGCGCCTTCCTGCTGTAGGGTGGTGATGTCCATGATTCTCTTCTTGTGCCGAATTCTCCATGCTTCTAATCTGCTGCTCTATTTTTTGGATGCGACGGCTTTCATCATGTCTCCATTTGGCACTGCGCTCATCTAGTTGTGCAATCAGGTTCTGGACATCCTCCTGTCGTGGAAGCGCATATCGTTTCTCTAAATTCTCAATCAGGAATAAAATTGAGTCCAGAGCATTATGAATAAAGCGTTGCATTGTCTCTGGTTCTGCCTCGATAGCTGGTGGTGGATTGTTAGGCAGATGGAATGCTGGTAAAGCCGGGGACGAAGCGGTATCTGAAACAGCGTCTTCTACCACTACATTCTCATGAATCATGTTTCTTGGTGGTTCGTCTCGTCCTTCCATTTGGTGGCTTCTTGTATTGACCATTGTGATTTTATGGGAATCAAAATTTATCGTCCCCACAGAAGGCGCCAATATTTTGTTCAGGAAGAACAAAAATGTCCAACAAGGATTGTTGGGTGATTAATATGGGATCAGGCTCTCTCTCTCCGAGGATGCTTATAGTGATGAAACACCTCAGGGAAGAAGATCACAGTAAAATGAGGACACGACACAATTGGTGTGCGGTGTGTGCTATGTGTGAATGGAAAAGAAATAGTCAGGATGTGTGTACCTTTCTCCATGGAGGATACTCCAATTTATAGGCTGATGATCACTGACCTGCATATTAGTGGAATAGTGGTTTGTGCCCACGTTCTTCGGCCGGGCTTCTCGGCTGACTGAGTGGTGGCAGTTGCGATATCGTTATGGCTTCCATTATCTCTGACGGTTATGATAATGTGTTGTTGAGTGGTTGGAGTTAATTGACTTGGTCTTATTGGGCCTTAAGTTATTTTGGGCCGGAGGGAAATGCCGTAACAATATATATTATTTATTATTTATGATTTATGATTAGTATTTTTATTTATTATAATTTATTTGTCTGATTTTGATAAAAAAATTGTTTTTTAATTATTACGATTATATACTTTTTAGTATTTGTATATTTTATTTTTATGTTACTATTGATAACTTATTTTAAAAATTTAGCAATTATAATTATAATACTAATTTTGTATTGTTATAATATCATTATTTAAGTATGAACGTTTTTATATATAATAATACCATGTAGTATCATTTCATTACTTTTTATTTAATAAAATTTCTATAATTCATTTTATGTTTATTGTCATAATTTTTGTATGTTAGTTCCTATTATAATATTATTTTAGTATTATCATTTTCAGTTTTATATTTAATTTTATTAATTTTCTATTTATTACATATCAACTTCTCATTTTGTTTTTCAAATATTATAAATTATTTTAACATTTCTTTTAATATTATTTTAAACTGTCTTTTAGTATAATAATCATTTTGTAATACTAATATAAGGAAACTGGAAGAACATTAATTGGTGGACCGTGGGCAAATTATAAAAAAAAAACCCGTAGAAATTGAACCTACTTGTTAAAAGTCATGCACTTTATCATTGAGCTAAAACAAGAATCATTGATTTGTGGGGATTGAACCCATGCCCATATGTGCTTTTTTAACATTGAGCTAATACAACATTGTTAATAATGAAAATTTTATACTAATTACAAATGAATATATAACATAAGTAAAGAAAGTTAGATTACACATTTTCCTTGATTCAATATTTTTTCTCTTTTCCAAAAAGAGACAATTATATATGGTAAGGAAGAAAGTACCCACACACCTTTAGGCCGGAACAAACTAAAAATTTATTTTTAACTTAAATTGAAAATAAGATCTTTAAGATCCATAAAGAAAGTATATTGTCAAATGATAATGTATATATAATAAAAATATTTTAAAATTAATTTAATTTATATAAAATTATTTTAATCATAATAAAAATATTAAAATTTAGAGATTTTAAATTTCAAAAAATAATTAAAATCATAATTTTTATTATTATCAAATCATAAAACTTTATTTTAATAACTAATTGCAAAATGTTTTTATATCTTGTTATCAAATCATCAAAAATCTCACACCTTAGAGTCTTTGTATGTAAATGTTTTGTTTTGAACAATGGAAAAAAATTTCTTGACAAATTTGATGAAGCAATCTTCCTTGGATATTCAATGCAAAGTAAATCATAGAATATTTAACAAAAGAATATGTAAATGTTATATGTGATGAATCTAACTCCTCAAAAGAGGAAAAGAGTTTTGAAAATAATGCATGACCATTATAAAAAAAATGTCAATACCAATGAAAGATGAGAGGAAAGAGGGTGAAATAAATGAAAAAGTTGAAACTCCAACTCAAAGGCCAAAAGACTGGAGAACTAATGGAGATCTCTCCCTAAACAATATTATTGGTGAAATATCTAAGGGAGTATCCTCTAGATCATCTCTTAGAAATTTATGTTGTGATATGGCCTTTATATCTCAAATTGAACCAAAAAATATTAATCAAGTATTACTTGATGAATCCTGGATGCTTGCTATGCATGCTGAATTAAACCAGTTCAAGAGAAATGAAGTATGGAAACTTGTTCCTAGATCTCATTCTCATAAGTCAGTAGACAGCAAGTGAGTTTTTAAGGAATGTAACAATCTGTGTTATTTTGAATAGAGACAAAATGGTACAAGCCAAGTAGTTTAAGGAAGTGGTACCTCCCTAACCAATTACAAAATTGCAAAACTAATTCCTTTTTCCTAAGGCTTCCTTCTTCTTATATAAACTTGTATAATATTAAAGGAGGTCTATCTTGATCAATATACCATGAAACTACTGCAGTTTCATCTAGATTTTTATTTAAAATTTGCTAGAAATCATTTGTTATTATATTGTTTGGTGGGTTTAGCCCTTGTTGGATTGGATGCTCTAGCAACTCTACATTGTGTGACCATTCTTTTGCTTGAATGCGATTCCCTGCTGCAGCTATGTTCTCACGATTTTGAGCCATTCTTTTTGAGTTAAAAGATCCAAATCTTTGAAGTGAATAGAACTATGGAACTATGGAAGTTTGTATTGTAACGACTCACCTCGTCACTACTATATCTCTAACTCTAATCGTGCAAATTCATATTTTAATAAAAACTCCATTAATTTGATTATGAAAATGAGAGTAAATTTTTCGCAATAATACAATCACCGTACATACGATACAATTACAATAATTGAATACATATGTATACATATACTAAATCAGAACTCATCATTCACGTGTTTAGAACTTACTTTAGTTTTACATGTATATACATCTGAAATTACATGTCTAACAAAAAGCCAAAGAGCTAACTAAGAAAGAGTTGATTAACAAAACATAACTCTTTCTCCAAAAAGAAATCCAACGTCATCACGTCGGCTTGGCGGCTCCAAGTAAAAAGATCTCTCTCCAAGGTCACCTACTGCTGCTCATCTGCTCACACGAATGAAAGTTCGCGATCATCACAGGTACCAACCACATGGTACAACAAATGCAAGGGTGAGTTTATTATATAAAACCAACAAACATCAGATAGCAGCAATTAGGAAGGAAACAACATTACCCACCATAATCATTAACAAAAATCCATGATTCCAATACACACTCAACAAACCAATCATCCAATGGATTTCACAACTCAAACAATCATGCACAGAATGATGCATGCACCTGACTCATCTATCAGCATGCAATGTGGTACCATATCCCGAAAATAGCCTCTCATAGGAAAAATGATTCACTGCCTATCAGGGCCACCCTGTCGTGCACTGGCCATTCCCCCACCCAGTGATCAGCCAGTGTCGAATGGGAATTCCAAACCTGATGACCCCTTAGTATCTACGTTCTCAACCCACTGAAAACCCACAGGTACGCGTCTGCCTTCATTCTATTTCCACACATACAAATGAAGTATGAAACATGGGCATCATCAATGCATGACCCAACTAGGAACAAATCCTTCCTCGCAAGGGTAACCCATCATGCACCCCCCATGTACATACGTAACACACCAATGTGGGCTCACTGATGCACTGACCATGGCTAGGAACAAATCCATCCTCGCAAGGGTAACCAACCGGTCATTGCATCCCACATGTACATACACAGCCTACAACCATGGGCATCATCAATGTATGACCTGGCTAGGAACAAATCCTTCCTCGCAAGGGTAACCCGTCATACACCCCCCATGGGTATCCATGTATATCCACACATAATGACATTGTTCACATCAACATTATCTCTCATCAATGTCATTATCAACCTCAACATCATATCATCACAATATCATCATCATGCATATCGATATCATCTCATTTGAACATCATCAACTACCTCAATGGCATCTCAATTTCAATATCATCAACAACATCACAAGCAATCACATTTCACATCTATACATAATACATATGCCTGAGATTCACATTCCCTAGGTCTTCAGACAACCAAAATTTCATACATTCACAATTCACCATATCAATAGACTGATATTTTTAGGAAAATTCTAAATTAAAGAGGATGACTACAATATATAAAACACACTTTTATGCCCATTTAAAGATTTAATAAATAATTAAATAGGAAAACATATTATAAAATTTTGGGCAGAGTCTCCTCTATAATTAAGACTTTTTCCAAAAATCCAATCATTACAACAACAATATCATTAACCCAATAAACATATATCTCATTTGAACATTATTTCATTCAGACATCACCAATCACATAAGCATCACCTCATCTAAATCATCACAAATCACGTAAACATCATCAATCATTTCCATGGTATCTCAATTTCACTGTCATCTACAACATTAGCAATAAATACACCGCATCCCATTAGTTAAAAACATCATTTGTCTTGAAAACAAGCATACACACAGGGACAAACACACATCAATAATAAATACATCGCATCCCATTAGTTAAAAACGTAGTTTTTCTTGAAAACCAACACACAGCAAGGACAGGCATGTATCCTCATAGTTGGACTCCCTGACCCCCAACTATGGTATCTAAACTATAACTAAATAATAAACTCCCCTTACCTATCTATATTTCTCTGTTAGCTCCTTGAAACATCATTTTGGGATCTCTCAAGTTCATGTGCTTTGGCTCAAACGTAGAGCTCTATATACCAAATTGAAGATAATTTAGTATAGATTTCAAAAACAAGGCTAACGTTAGCATTCAGGGTCAAATACCCACTCAAATTTAAAAAGAGGCTAAAATGGTGTTTTGAGAGTCCACATCAAAAGACATCATTTTGAAATTTTGATCACACCAATGTGATCAGGGTTCAACAAGAATCACATAAATGATATCAGTTTCATAAAAAGGAGACTTTTACAACATCTCATTTTCAAAGGGTTTTTCAAAGGAAGTGTAAAACTCCCAACAACGATACCCAAAACACAAGAGACATTAAGAGAAGCTTAAACTAGCTAGAAGAAGACAAAAGAAACCAAGATTACCTCAAGGAAACCAAGAAAGGAGGATTGGGAGCTTCGTTCTCTACCAAAACTTCAAGAAGAGTTTCGAAGATTCCGCTCCGATTAAAGGGTTCATCTCCGTGCGGTGGTCTCCTGGCAAGCAACGGCGGCCCGTGGTTGTCTCCGGTGGCTGTGGGTGGTGAAGGATGATGAGGGGAAGCTTGGGAGCTGTTTGGAGGAGGAAGAACCTCCATTTTCGTGACTTGGAAGCTTAAATACGTATTCAGCACCACCTCCACTCGCCCAAGCGAGCAAAAGTGCCTGCTAAATTCGCCTGGACGAGCTAACCAAATTCTAGAATTTTCCGCTTCAGTGAATAATTAATTTCTCATGTTAAAGACATCATTTTAATAATCGCAATGGTCAAAAGTTACATATGTGGGTTAGAAACGTCCCTTTAAAATTTGAAGATGATCTAACGGTTAACCAATCTAGAATAATTATTTTACTAAAATAGGTTTTCAGGTCAAACTTGGAATCACTCCATTACAACGTAGCTCGAACAAGCTCTACATATTTGACATTTACACCAAGCAATGGCACATGGATAATTCACATAAAATTTCAAATAATCCTAATTAATAGATTAATCAAATCATACAAGGAATACATCATACATATATTTTAAGTTACCGAAATTTCAGGGTGTTATATGTATCACAACTCTAGTGCTTGTTGTATCTGTATATATAACACTACTATTATATTTCATAAAACAACGTCCCACCCAATCATCTCTTCTTTCCAAAAGTATTAAGTTAATATTTAGTGTATAACATATCATTTTAAAGTAATTTTTCAATTGAAAATTCTTTTAAAATTGGTTTACAAAAATTCACTTTGTACTGTAATTTAAAATTAAGAAAATTGAGAGTCTTATTTTACATGCTCTCTCAACTATCTTTTATTTTCATCCGTATACATTATAATTCTTATATGTCCATCCCTCTCAACCTATCTCTATTTTATTCTAACTTTAAAATTGATTACTTTTTTTTTTACTTTATAATACAGATTAAATTGTTAGATAACCTCTCTAAAAAAATGTTTAGTGTGCATACAAAATACAATTTTTAGTCCAATATATTTGTGTAAATACAAAATACAAAATAAAAAATACTATATTGTCAATATCACAATGAATGCATCTACTCTCATAGGAAGTGAATGGATATATCATTTATAGAATTTACAATAAGTTAAGAGTATTAAAATTAATAATTAATATATGTGAAAGTGGGTCTATGTTTATTAGAAATAAGACAAAAAAGACTCATTTATTTCTTATACAAATAGAAAATTATTTATTTATTTTTATTATAGATTTTAATCATATATTAAAAATATAATTAGAAAAATAAATAATATATACTCTAGCAATGTTAAATTTGTTTATACCATCATCTAACTACAAACTTGCATGCGTGATTAATTTATTATTTTTTATAATAACTTTCTTAAAAATTATATTAATTTAATTTATTGAAAAAGTGAAAACTATTATACCAATAATGTATATTTATTAAAATCTAATAATAATAAAAAAAAACAAATGTTTCTTTTTTTCAAAAGAATTTGATTAGTTAATAGCATGTAACATTAACTAACCAAATTCTTACCTTGGATCACTTAACAAAGTTGTCTTGAGTTTGAATCTTGGTCTTGAGTATGAAATAGATCATATTCGGAGAGAAATATTCACTTTGTGTTTGCTTATGTTTTCCGATGATGACTAAACACTACTTTTAGTGGTAGATACTTCATACCAATAAAATGATAAGGAAAAAAAAAGAATTTGTTTAGGGTGAATTAGATGCCAAGAAATTCCACTACATATATGAAATATAGAAATTTTTGGTTTTAAAAAAAAAAGAAGAAAAGGTTCAATATTATGGTGGAGATTTGAATTCAAATATATTATAGTGGACAAGTGATTATATTAATTAATACATCATCTCTAAAATTGCTCTAGATCTCAATAATTATTGAAACATATTAAAACAATTGTGTAATTAAATATGTTTTACACACTCTTTATTAATATTTAAGCTCTAGAAATAACTTTTATGCTAGGTAGCAATGACATACCCAATGGGAAAAAATTAGGGGTGCTAATACACGGACTTGTCTGGCCCATTTAATGTCTGATCTACATTGCTCACGTTTTAAACATGTTAGATAAGCCCGATACATGAAATAAATGATCTTTGGGTAAAACTTTATACACCAGCCAAACAACTAATACACCTAGAATTTTTTTAAATGCCCAAAATGCCCTCCCTTATTTATAATATAAGCTGAGCACCTACAGGGAGTAAGTTGCGTTGCATTTTCCATGAACGATTTGAAGCTTTCATTTTGGTAGTGGTTGAGTGCATTGTCAGTAGTAGCTGTTGGTTATGGTCGTTTTGGCTGGTGGTGTTTGGCTTTTCCGTTGTTGGGTTGCTCGGAGTCGCAGACGGTGGTGGTGCAGTGGTGTGTGAAGGTAAGCTGAGTTTTTGGAATTTACGGATTATGTAATCCGTATGGAATATACAGATTACTCAATCCGTATGTTCATGTAATAGTTGTCAATCCATATGAAGCATACGGATTGACTGATCCGTGAACCTTAAATAATTTAAAAAAAGTTTTAAAAATGATTTTAATTAGTAAAAAATGATTTTAATTATTAATAAAATAAATAGGTGAAAATAGATGTTAGTTTTAATTTATGGGAATGCATTACTTGGATAGCTTGTGTTACTAAACATCTTATTTGTTGATTTACATAAAAAAAAACTTAATTAAACCAACAAATATTAATTAAAAAATTATTTTCATTGCTAAAAAATAAGTGGGTTAAAATTGAATTTAGTTGGATATTGAAATTAGTTGTAATGAAAAAATAATTTGATATTGTTTTATTTTGTAATATTGATGGTGATTAAAAATGTATAGGATTTGTTTGATAATATCATGTTAATGTTTTTTAACTGTTATAATGTGTTTCTTTTGTCACTTATTTAAATTTATTGTAATTTGTTAAGATGGACACCGATGACTGGATGTATGACTGTATTATGTCTGAAGAAATCGATATGAATAAAGATGACGGAGATGAACCTAGTGCGTTTGAAAAAGTTGATTGTTCTGCAACCTTCAGTACTTACAGGTATTTATATTATTTGTAAATTGGCTAAAGTTTTTAAATACATCATTTATGGAAGTTAAACATTTTGTATCGATTTTTGTAGGTGTTCCCTTCCCGTGAGGATGTATTAAAATGGGCTAGAAATGTTGCATATGACAATGGTTTTGTAGCTGTGATAATGAGGTCAGACATGTATACTGGAAAGAAGGGAAAAACATCATTTGTTTTAATTGGTTGTGAAAGGAGTGGAAAGTATAGAGCATTCAACAAAAACATGGTACCTACAGTGACTAGTACTAAAAAATGTGGTTGTCCGTTTAAGTTGCAAGGCAAACCAGTACCGAGAGGTGAATGGTGGATGGTGAAATTATTATGTGGCACACATAATCATGCTATTATGTGGCCACCCATATGCTGGTCGACTGACAGAGGATGAGAAGATTGTTGTGCATGATATGACAAGGGCGATGGTGCAACCTAAGAATATTCTCCTAACTTTGAAAGAGCATAATCCCAATAATTGTACATCTTTGAAGCAAGTAATGAATGCAAGATATACATATCGTACATGTATCAGAGAAGGTAATACTGAATTGCAACAATTAATGAAGCTTCTTGAACGTGACATGTATATTCATTGGCATAGAGTGAATGATGAAAATGTGATACGTGACCTATTTTAGACACATCCGGATGCAGTGAAGTTGAGCAATGCATATCATGTTGTTTTTGTCATAGACAACACATACAAAACAAACAGGTACAGACTTCCGTTACTTGACATTGTTGGTGTCACTCCTACTGGGATGACGTTCTCAGCTGCATTTACTTTGTTAGAAGCTGAGCGTATAGATAATGTTGTTTGGGCCCTAGAACATTTTAGAGGCATATGTATTAAAAGTGAATTTTTCCCAAGGGTGATTGTCACTGATAGAGATTCAACATTGATGAGTGCAGTTACAACTGTGTTCCCTATGTGTACCAATTTACTATGTCAGTTCCACATTGAAAAAAATGTGAAGGCAAAATGTAAAACTTTTATCCAACAGAGTAACACATGGGACTATGTGATGGAAGCTTGGGGAGTCTTATGGATTGTGCTAATGAGAATAAATATGCTAATTGTGTTACGAAGTTTGAAGTTGCATGTTCGCCATGGCCAGCATTTGTTGATTACGTGAAACACACATGGTTGAATCCATACAAAGAAAAATTTGTTACAGCATGGACAAAACAAGTCATGCATTTGGATAACACAACATCTAACAGGTTAGAAAATCTTTAACTTTTGTTAATTTGTTGCTGACATATCGTCGATGTGGGGGATACTTGTTGACTTTTTAACTTATACTACAGGGTAGAGTCTGCTCATTGGACATTGAAGAGACTAATGCAGAATAGTCTTGGTGATTTTTGTAGTGTATGGGATGCAATGCACAACATGTTGACCTTGCAACATACTGACATTAGGGCATCTTTGGAGAAAAGCATAAATGTGGTGGGTCATGTGTTTAAAGTAACGCTCTACAAAAGACTAATTGGCATGGTGTCCAGGTATGCATTAAACCAAATAGCTGTAGAGTATGAGCGAGTCCATTATGCAGGCAAAAACCCTTCTCATTGTGGATGCCTTATGAGAACAACGCATGGTTTGCCTTGTGCATGTGAGCTAGGTAAGTATGTTCTTGGGAGCATACCTATTGATACTATTGATATTTTTTGGCGGAGGTTAAGTTTTGAAGACCAAGGTTTAGATGAGTGTCAGGTTGACATAATTGAAGAGATTAAAGTCATATCTAAGCACTTTGACAACCTTGACATTTGTGGGAAGGTAACTTTAAAGACAAAACTTAGACAAATTGCATTTCCTGACAAAAATTCAATGTGTCCTCCTTCTGAAAAGGTAAAAACAAAAGGTGCTCAAAAGAAACCAGTTCCGCAACATGTTAGATCAACCGAGCGGGATCCATCTTACTGGGAGTATGTCGATGAATTACATTCTATGTAAAATAGTTGTCCCACACCAAAACCGTCTGGTTCATCTTTGGAGTATGACAGACATACAAAGAGGAAGCTGCCTATGCTGGACCAATTTCATACATCTATGCACAATTTTATTGTAGACATCACTGATGTTAAAGCTGATGGTAATTGTGGATTTCGTGTAATTGGTGCCTTGGTAGGATACGGTGAAGAATCTTGGTCTTTGGTATGCAATGATTTGCTCAAAGAACTTGCACACTGGTCTGATGAATATATAGCTTTGTTTGGTGGATTTGATAGATTTGACCAATTGAAACGGTCCTTACTTGTTGATGGGTTCTCAAAGGTAACTACAATCTTCTTATGTCGGTACTTTTAATGCATATTTATTTTACTGGGATGAACAACTGTTCTTTGTTAATGACAGGTAACCTCTGATAAGTCGATGGATATTACCGATTTAGGATACGTCATTGCATCAAGGTATAACATTGTTCTCGTTTCTTTGTCTCTCCAACAAAGTATAGCATTTTTTTCCTTTGAGAAGCCAACCACCTACAGATGCCCGTGTTCATCGTATTTTATGTATTGGTCATGTCTTTGGTAACCATTTTTTCCAGGTATTTGATTGTCAATACTGTTATTTGCCTTATTTTGGCACAAATGTTAACCAACTCCAATGTTGGTAATTGTTTCAAGTTGCATTGACACCTGGATGTCCTATTCCGCCACCTGCATTGTTATGGTCACAAAATTGTTACAATATTGCACAACAATGGATAGTTCCTTACCAACGTAGAATGCAAGCATATAGTCAGTTAAGAAATTAGAAGTGTAATATGAAAAAATGTTACTAATGTATCTGGATGTCCTATTTCCTTTATTAAGACCGTCTGAATCAGTTAGTTAAACAGGAGCAAGTGTTAATTATAAATCTCGTAATATTTATCTTTAATATTTATGGGAAAAAAATTCATACTTCCTTTATTACACATATATATTGTCAAATCTAATAAAAAAATAGTTTACTAACTTCTTAACTTATATTTTTAGATCACTAGTTCTTAAATTTAAATTGATTAACAAATATAAGATTGTTTTAGTTTAATCCATTGTCTCAAATTTAAATTTTTGGATATATAACTAATGTTTAATATTTAAAGATGAACTTTGAAATCTACAAGTGCTCCTACCTAACTTCGAAGCAGATTGGTTATAGTAAAAATAATACATGTGGTCTTTAATTTTTTTTTAATCATTTTCAAATTCTATTGGAATAAGCATTATGATGCTCATGCTTTTTCCACTCTGGCA
>CM023954.1:23404702-23415314 GCA_013407115.1 Glycine latifolia
AGAGAAATCTCATCAATCAACTCACAATAGCCTCAATCCATGTATATCAAGTACATGTTTTCAATAAACAGTAACACACAATTTCAATATACATGCATCAATTCATACAATAACCATCACTCCCTCTGGAGTATGGTGGAACACAATCAAGGGAAAACACTCCCAAGAACAAAGAGTTTACCTGCTCTCAGCGCTACACCGGCTCTCCCGGCTTCGTGGTCACAACCACCAGCAATATCGGTATCATGCCCTACACAAGGCATACAAACAATCAATCAATAACGGTTCTCAACCGTTAGAATGAAAGAAAACGCTATTCCTTTCCATTAAAACCTCTCTGTTCTCTATCTTAGGGTTATCAGAGCTAACCACCTTATAGGCAATTCACAGACCCTCAACAGGATCTATCTTGGCCCAACCAAGATCTTAGAGTCTCCCTAGACTCTGCATAAACTAGTTTAAAGCATATAATTGCTTAACTCTTCTATATCCCAAAAATAACCAAGTTATTCAAAACAATCACTTCAACATATAATCGCCTTCTATACAGTCCCCTGAACACTTTTAGTAAAAGCACATATGTTCATACATGTCATAATACCCTCCATTTAACCTACATTCCTCCTACTCATACAGATATCAGAGTCAAAACCAAAGTTCATCAATAGTCATGATTCAAAGCTCAGTATTCATCAGAACAATCCCCTAAGCATACTTTTCTAAAGAACCCAAGCCTAATTCCGGCCCTAACACTATTGGGTTACTATTCATCCCAAGAACAATTTCTCAAATCAATCTGTAAAACTTGAGTTTCTTACCTCTAAACAGTCAAGGAAGGCTGAAGGATCACTTCTCCAAGCTTTAGCGTCCTTGAATCGCCTTCTTTCCCTTCCAAACTCAGTTTTACAAAGTTCCCTAGAGAACGGGATTTCTCCGATTGATGGTTCTCTCGAGAAATTGAAGTTGGAATCTAGCTCATGGAGGAGTTCTAATCAACTTTCTAGTTGGGTGGGAAGTGTTTAGATGAAGTATGGAAGAGATATGAAGCTCCCAAGGCTTGTCAATGGCAGAAAATGGAAAAGGAAGAAGAAGAAGCGTTTCTTTCCTCCCAAAACGCGAAAAATGGCCTTTTATAGGCCCCCAGTCCGCGTCCTGGCACTAATCGCGCCACTCTGGCGCTAACCGCGCCAGATCCCCGTGAAGATTGGTCTTCTTATGCATTTTCACGCTAACCGCGCCATATCCCACGCTAACCGCGCCATATCCCACGCTAATCGCGCCACTGGTCGTCACTAATTCCGTCGCTAACGCTTTTTGTGATGGAATATAATAAATTTAAACTTTTCTTTCTTTTTCTTTTATTTATTTAGCCTTGGTTATTATAATTTAATAACAATAATGACATGCACATGAAACAAGCACAAGATTATCTAAGCTGAATATATAATTCAATAAACATACGATTATGTTTAATAAGAAAAATTTTCAAGCAGAGTTAACTAGCATGCTAGCTACAATCCATACAACTTTTGTTAACCCTTCCTTTGATATTGAATATGACTTTCACCTCAATTTGTGCTTTCTTCATCACTCTTGGATCTCTTATCATCTCTGCCATTGCTCAATTTATGGTAGTTGCTACTGCATCAATTCCACCAGCAAAGATGTCCTACAAGCATATGCAAAGAGAGTCAGTTATGGATTTGATTTTTCTGAAGTGAAGAGTGTACTATAGTATTTTGTAAATTTGATTTCTCTATTTTTTATATAATAAATTTGACTTTTACATTAGAAGAATTATACTATTTTAATTCATAATGTCATGGTCTTATTCACCTTGAACTATATTCCTCCCTATGTTACCAAAAAAACCTTGTCATATCAAATGCATCATAACATAGTGATAAATTTTAACCACCAGTGTTAATAACATTTTATTTTCTCTTTTGAAGATCACCATAACCCTTAACCGTGGGAACGGTAATGTAAATTTAATTCTATTTAAATTTATTGACATTTGGTAGGCATTAGAATAGGAAAAAAAATAGTAATTTGAAGGGAATAGTATGAAAATGGTATTGCTTAAGAGTAAAGAGACAAATTTACAATATCAAATAGACCCAAAGCATTAACATTATTAATTTGGTGAATTTTTAAATTTATAATTTTATTTTTTAAAATTATTAAATATTTGAGAGAGAGAGAGAATGTCATTGTTTGAATTTTTATGATAAAAAGGATTTAGATGATAAATCTTTAGCAAATACCCTTTATTAAAATAAATGATTTTTTAAGGTGCACTTTGGTAACAAAAAAAAAAGAAAAGAAATAAGGATAGCTATTACAATATTATGTGGGAGCTAAGTTTGAGATAACATTTCACTATGCTAGATTTGTGTGTGATTATTGCTTGAACCTATTTACACGCCTAAGGTAATACTCCATTTTGATTCCAACAAATGTTGGAGGCAACAATTAGCATTCCCATTCAAACAATTAGCACTCCATTTTTGTTTCTTCCCTGTGTTATACAAATAATTAATATAAATAGTTAATTGATTAAAAGTAAATTAAAATCATATGATTTATTTTATATTTTATACTTAACTAGTATTCATGTAAAATTTAATGACTTATGCATTTAATTATTTCTCTCACATACTCATATAAAAATAATATGCAATTAAAATCTAAAAGTGATCTTTAAATTCGTAAAAATTGAATATAGTATTAGAAAATTTATAACATTCACACATCTTAATCAATCAAGTGAACTAGACCCCTTAATAAGTTATTTTAATATATTATTAAGATTCCTTTTTGTAACATCCTCAAAATTATATCTTGAGTTTATATTTATGATTGAATTATGGAAGTATGATGATAGTTGGATACAAGAAGAGTAAGATATAATTTGTTTTAACACAAGCTTCTCAAAACTGTCTACACTCAAAAATAGTTTCTGCCACTCGTATTAAAAAATTTATATCTCTCTCATTTTTTATTTAAATTAGGTGTATGATGTATGGAATTAAATATTTAGATGTCAACTATAACATAAAAATTTCAGCTAAATCTAGAATGTGTACTGCTTGCAATAACAAAAATACTAAGAGATGTCATTGTCCTAAGTTGAATTCGTTGGCAGCTTTGGAGTCTAGTTTTAAAAATGCTATAGCTATAGTTTTAGAAATCCAAATAAGACATATGATACATTTTTAGAAAGCTTAGGAAATCTAGTTTAACATACGAAAAGATGAGAATTTTTGGACTAGTATATTGGTACATAATATACAATGAGCGAATCTCATCTGGTTAAGCATTTCTAGCTTTTTGAACAATTTGGATTAGGCACAACTTGTAACTCTTGGAATTTTGGCCCAAGGAATAAAATCTTCAGCCCAAAATTTTACAAATCAAAGATTGCACCAGGCCAAGACCATTCCATGTGCACTAGAGTCCTCTAATAAGACAAAGCATGCACCAAAACAATAAGTCAAAGGCAAAGCTTTAAGTATAGGTTGCTGTAAAAAAATTTCTAGCTGAAGTGAAAAGATTAAATCAAGCTTTGTGTACATGTGGAATCATCTAAGCCAAGAAAAAGCATTCCCTTTGCCCAGCCATTTCCATGTAGAAGGCCAGCTGCCCCTAAGTCAATGATTAAATGGAATCGTGACTAAGAAAGTCAGGACAGATAAAGCTTAAGGATTAATATCTTCTAATGTAATGATTACCTAATTAAACTCTTACTAAATAAATTCTAAATTCAGTTATAATCCAACTAAATCACTTAAAACAAAATTGAATACATGAGTATAAATAGCTAGGCTGTTGGAAAAATTGCACATATGCTAGCTTTTTCAAAACTCCACACCAAAGCTTTTCTTTCCTACCTCCTTTGTTTGCTTCAGCCGTGACATCTTTCTACCACCTTATCCATCAACAAATTCTTCTTCAAGACTTCACTCTTTAGAGGATTTCCAAGAGGGATAGCCCCTTAATCCATTTCATTTCAAAGCCAAATTCTCTTGAGGTAGGCTAGGCTTCAATCTCTAGTTAAGAATTTATTTGGACTAACCTATATGTTTAAATGTGCAGTTTTATGGTGTATTATTTAGTCTAAAATTTCATGTCATAAAGGTTATTTTACGATGTGAAAATGTTGATTTTAACCATAGGATAGGTGATGATTTATAGGCTGAAATATTAGTGATGTTTGGAATCACATTTGATGATCATTGGAAGTGATTTTGATGACAATTGTGCTGGTTGTTCATATTCTTATTATGGGACTGTTTTGAATTAATTTTTAGAAGTAGAGGTTGAATGGTATGTAGATAAATGGTTCAAATACTTAAGTGATTCAATTTTGAGGTTTAAATAGTAAGGTGGTAGGTGAAAAGGAGATTAAGGTCTAGACTAAGTTATAATTTTTTCTTGAGAAGGTTTAAAGGAATTAGAAATTATTTGAAAGATATATTGTGGTTTATTAGTTAGATTACTAACATGATTTTTTCTGTAGCTTGAGGATATTCAATTGTCATGCTTAAGTTGGTATGATTTTGCTGGAATAAGGTATGGTAGTTTAACCATGCTTTTGGTACGTATGATGTTATGATGTAAATATTTTCCATGAGGTATTATGTATTTGCTCATGGATTTTATTTTTGATGAAAATGATGGATTTGATGTGATGATATATTGATTCATGTTTCCGAGTCCAGTACGAGATTTGTGAAACAGAATCTGATACTACATCCAGTATGAGATGTAGGGACCAGGTGTAAATACATGGAATGACATGCATGACTAGCGTAAGGCGGCTGCAGCATTTCTACATCCAATACGAGGTGTAACTACATACAGTACGATATGTAGAGGCCATGTGCACCCTGGAAAAATTCATTTCATGCATATATGTAGTTTGCATAATTATTTATTGTATGAATTCATTTGAATATATTGATGATTTACTAACGTACTATCGTATTTGATGATTTAGTTTTGCCTACTGAGAAATTTTATTTTTCACTAGATTTGTTTCATGTTTCATTTTTTTTAGGTGGCCTCAATAATTATCTTCCTTGACGCGTTAGATTTGGGTTGGCATATAGATGAAGAAAGGAATTGCTACGTTGTAACTATGCACCCAGTCATTCGTGCATATATTTACTTTGGTACACACTTCCCAATGTCTGTCCTTAATGGTCTTTTCAACCCGAATGACCCGTTTCTACAGTTTGCTCTTGCATATCCCGACCCACCAATGGAACCAATTAATTTGGTTAGTGATGAAGAAAACATCAGAGGGAATTTCTGAAATTAAGAAATGGGTTGTAGGTTTTTTTGTAAATAAATAAGAATCATAACTAGGAAGACCAAGGTGTTTCTTAACATTTATGTTCTAGTGCTATGTGGTATTAAAAACTTGGTAACCGATAAGAATGACTTTTGTAACAAGGATTGTGGCTATGTATAATATATATTAATTTAACAACTTATATAATTTATATGTTTAGACTTTTTACTAATATACGTTCTTTAAAAAAGAAACAGTAATAAAAATTATCTAGAAATAAATTAGGTAGTTACACTTTTTCTTCCTTTTGTATAAAATTAGTCTTTTTTATTTAATTACACTAAATCAATAATTTACATATGTATTTACCACAGAATATTTCTGATGGAAAAATTCGTCGAAAATGCTTGAGTTACCACGGAAAATTTTCCATAAAAAATACGCATTTTTTTGTAGTGTACATGTCAACATATAAGTAAGAAAGTCACATGCTAATTTAAGATGCCGAAGATCTTTGGTATTTAATGGGCCCAAGTTTTCACCAGGAAGGTTCCTAAGGTTACTGATATTTATTGTCATTAACCTATGTCCATGTTGGTTGTTTGTTGTATCACCTCGGAAATGAAGAAAGTATCAGAGGGAATTTCTGAAATGAAGAAAGTCAACATGACTCAGTTATTAATTGTAAGATTATTTTAATTAATTCATATAAAAATAATTAATTATATTAAATCTTTTAATTATTTATATTATAATTTCAAAATTATTTTTTTATTTTTATATCTACTTAATAATTATTTTTCATTGTTTTTAGAAAAATAATAATTAAATAAGAGTATGTAAAAAAATAACTAATATATCTAGATATTTAAAAAAATTATAAAAAAGAATAAATAAATTGTTTTTAAAATATCTTATAATTAAAGATGAAAAGAGTAATTGTTAGTAGCTTGAGACTAGTTTGGTTTCAAACAAATGACAAAGATTATGAATGTATTGGTAATTAAGATAAGATAGAATAAAAGAATTGAATAAAAATTAGATAAGAAAAGTATACGATAATTTTTTATATTACCTATGTATGTATCAAATAATTTGTTAAATAATAGATGGTATTCTATTTTATATTTGAGATAAATTAAATAATATTCAGCTAAAAGAAGAAAAACTGTAATTTACTTATTAGAGCAAAATGCATAACGTGAAAAAAGTTTTCACTTATTATTATCATTTCACAAAATTACAAGATAATGACTCTTCCAATGAAAGTATGTTTTACTTAGTAAAGTTTGGAAGCACCTAACTATAATCAATAGAACTATCAACTTCCTGATATTCACCTCATTTAAACTAGCACACTGAACAACATCTATTTGTCTTTTCTGTCCAAATTTTACAACTATAACATAATAATTTGTCACTTATACTCAAAATAAAGTTCATTACCTCCACTATAGCAACATGGAAGCCTTCAAGATTACTTGAGAGTGCCGACAAGGCTTCATTCTCATTGTAGAAAGTGGAAACTGTACAGAAATACTGAGGCTTACTTAACAAATTAAAGGAATAAACAACGATATAGAGAAAACAAGGAACGGTGTGGTAGTAGATGAAAATAATGCTGTGAATTTAATTATATGAAAGTCAAATTATACTCAGGTTGGTTCTCAAGATTTAATTAATTAATTTCAATTACATTTGGATTTGTGGAAACTTTAGTTTTCCATAATAAATTCACATCTAATGCAGCCACCTAATTCATATTCGCTTGGAAATTAAAAGGCCATCAAAATCCAAATGCACCAAAAATAGAATAGATGCCATTCTACAAGGGGACCAAATTTAAGGGCTATTTAAAGAAACATTTGCATATACATATGTATCATGCACTCGTCTACAGATAATGGCACAAAGTATTGATTGAAGCTCATTCATATGATTGTCCTACACAAACACACATATCATTGTTCATTACTCTACATCACTTTGTTGATCACAAAGTCATAGCTTCCTATGTTATTTTGCACATTATGTTCAATATTATAGACATTATAAATTATTGCAACAAGTTAGAATGAAGAAGTATCGACTTACCAGTTGTATCTCCCTGCAGATTCTGCTTGGATATGATATATAACCAACATAAGTTACACCTTTTTATTTGATAAGAAAATATAATATAAGAAAGGAAAAAGTAAAAAACAAAATATTCACCACTCAGCCACATATGAAAGCCTTAAATACAGAAAAAATGTTAAAACCAAGAGCAATCCAATCCCTGTGCTTGTATGCCACTGTCTCGTGTACATAAAACCAATAGAGGCTAATGAAACAATTTAAAGCATTCATTTAAATTCAGATACATCACTAATCATGCTTTAGAAAAAGAAAAATGCAGTTGATAAGAAACTATATTTTTATTAGTTTTAAATTTTTTTACCAGGCTCAGCCTATCTGTTGAGGAAGTGAAGAAATGATTTCTATGCTTCACCACAATTTTTCATATCTTAAAATAATGGCAAACTTACCCATCCACCCCTCCCCAACAAAAGAAAAAACAAGAAATGTGTAACAAGAAACTAAAATGTATAAATTAAGCAAGTACTTTCATAAAGAACTAAATTGCAATAAAACAATTAAATGCATACATAAATGAAGAATGTGAGAAAACAAGATACTAAATCTCATAATAAATAATATACAATGCACAAATATTACATGCAGATTATAGAAAAATGAGCGTGTTAAGCACTTAAGCTAATACCTGTAGTACTGCTCTACTTTGTAGAGTCCTAGGTGCAAATGGAAGGGAATGCAAAAGCACCAATAAAAGTTGTGAATGCTCCAGAAGTTCAACTCATTCAAGAGGCATTGATTTGAAAAAAAAAAAAAAAAAACCAAAAAAAAAATGGAAAAGGAACCATCAGTTTTTCTAAATAGATATTCAAAGGGGCTTCAAGGCTTTGATGTATTACTCTTCTATTTCTATAGGAGGATTTATGTCATTTATATTTGGATTATTTGGGTTTCATAGGCAATCTATAACCATAGAATTCAAAAATTAACATGGTTAAATTTTAACATTCCTTAAAATATTTTTAAATTTTTAAATAATTAAAATAAAAAATAAGAGTTAGAATGGAAGTTATGATGGAGTTAAAAAATAATTCTCAGATTCCCATGGGATTATAACTTTCCCACCCATGGGATTATAACTTTCCCACCCATCATCATGGGAATAGAAGTGATGAAGTAAATCATGTTATAACCACTTTCATGGGAATGAAGATTACCCAGGAACCATTTCTCAAAACCTATAATAATAAAGCATGGACATTGCAATGACATAACATATAGCACTTTCATAAAATAATAGATATAAATACTCAATTTCCATTTTCATAATAGTATAGCATTAACATGTGTGCTTCTGTTGGCATGTGTGAAAATAATAGGAATACTCACAAGAATCAAGAGGGGGTGAATTGGTTTAAACTTGGTCTTTTAAAAATTATTTAGAAAATCAGAGTTATAGGATCTTAATCACAATTAAGCTAGGAATGTTTCAAATCAATCAAACCACTCAGCCCAAAAACAATTGCTTCAAAACAGAACTTGTTGAGTAATGAAAATAATACCAAGCATTAATGATCAAGATAACAAGAAGAGTTTAAGGAATAGAAAACCAAAACAAAAATTTATACTGGTTCACTTCTCAAGAGAAGCTACATCCAGTTCTTCTAATCAACACTAGATAAAGAGCAGAAATCTAAAACCTTATTAGACTCCTAATGATCAAGACATAGAGAACTCTTCTCTACTCTTCCCTCTAGAGAAACCCACTCTAGAAAAAACTTAAAGAATCCTTTTCAATAGTTGCAAACTACCAAGAATACAAAAATGAAATTACAACAACAGATAATAGAGAGAGACTGAAAACAATAGGAATACCCACAATAACCAAGAGAGGGCGTGAATTGGTTAAAACTTGATCTTTTAAAATTTACAAAATCAGAGTAAGGATCTTAATCACTTTGAAACCAAGAAAGCTTTTATTCAATCAATTCACTCAGCTCAAGAAATCAATGTCTCAAAACAGAACTTGTTGAGTAATGATAAGAGTACAAAGAACGAATGAACAAGATAGCTAAAAGATATTAAAGAATAGATAATCAACACAAGAAATATATACTGGTTCACTTCTCAAGAGAAGCTACATCCAGTTTCTAATCAATACTAGATTAGAAGTCCACTATTGAAAATTTCAGTTCTTACAAGCTTTATTACAACCACTCTTTATCAACCCTAGATAAAGACAAGAAATCTAAAACCCTATTAGACTTCAAGCAAGCAAGAATCAGAGAACACTACTCTGTTCTTCCCTAAAGAACACTACTCTAGTTCAAGCCTTAAGAACAAATTTACAACAGTACCTTATTACAAAAATAGCAAAACAGATTTACACCCAAAAAAAGAATGGAGAGAAACAACCTGATGATCTAGTATGTATGAATGTATATGAGTTACCAATCAGGAATGAATAATCAAAAGCAAATCAGAACATGCTCTCCTATTTTTCTTTGAAAGACTCTTGCCCAAGTAATCAATCAAAAACTCATGAGGATTAAGAAGTGGGACCAGAGGTTACTAAGCTCAGAAAAACTCTTTAAATCTTGGTGAAGACTTGTATGTAATCAGAAATTCGTATTTCTCAAGTTGCAAAATAGAACAAGCCTTACTCCTATTTATAATAAAACTTTGTAACTAACATTAATCGATTAAACACACCAAATAATCGATTAAAATGCATAAGTAATCAATTAAATTGCCATTTTAATCGATTAAAGTGTTCATATGTTTTATGGGTTTGAACAACGAGCAAAATAATCGATTAATACGACTAGTAATCGATTAAACCAGTAGCACAGCATTTCATAAAAGCCTTGTGTAATCGATTACAAGAAATGGTAATCGATTAAAGCAGTGCAACAAGCTTTTCTAAGAACATTGTATAATCGATTACAATAACTGGTAATCGATTATTGCAGTAGAACAAGCTTTTCAAAAATCTTATGTAATCGATTACAATACACAGTAATCGATTAAAGCAGTGAAGCATGATTTTCTTTTAACACTAAATAATCGATTACAATCAATGGTAATTGTAACACCCCGTAGGCCTCCGGTGCGTTAACATTAATAATATCAGTTCAGCACGCAATTATCATAAAATAGTATTCAGCGGAAGTGCAGAATCGTTTTTCTTGATTCATTATGTATGGAATATTAACCTGTGAAATTATAATTATACAA
>CM023954.1:23419281-23436625 GCA_013407115.1 Glycine latifolia
TAATAATAATAATAATAATAATAATAATAATAATAATAATAATAATAATAGAACTATATAAAGAACAAGCACAAGGAAAGTGTCACTTTAAGATATTTGAGACAAGTTAACTTGACTAATTATCAGTTCATGTACCTGCAAGAGGTAACAACATTTTAATAGAAAAGCTTGAGAACAAGAGGTAACAATTAATAATTATATAACTCTCAACACCAAATCCTTCGAAATGTATACTATGCAAGCTTCGATGTTAATCGTGCAAGAACAAATTAATAATTATAATAGAAAAGCTTGAGAACAAGAGGTATGCAGATTTCATGCAAGAACAAAAGAGAATACAAGGAGTCTTAACAGGAGAAAACAAAGTTTAGAGAAAAAAATGAATAATGTCTAGGATATATTAAGAAGAAGCTGTATTGAGTACACATTCATAACAACCATCAGTACCATATATATCATGTCTAGTAGTTCACATAGATGAAATATGCAAAACTATGAGTTAGAAAAGGCATAAATATTCATAGTGAATAGAAGCAGAATTTATTAGTATGGCAATAAATGAGTAATCAAGAAGTAATCTACATGTGGTATTGAAAGTTTACCAGAACCTTGAGAAAAATTCATCAATTGTTATCTTCATGATTTACAGGATCTTAGCAATTCAGTCCATTTACAAAAACAATTGTTAACAAGCATGCAATTCATTCTGAAAGTGACAAGCAATCTTGTTTATACAACATGCAATGTGAATATTAAAAAAGAAAGAAGGCATAGTTGCTAGAAAATCCATAGTGCTTTAATACTTAACCAGATAAAATTTGTTTATACAATATGCCAATGGATATGTTACAAATTCCATACATTTAGTTGCTGGATTTCAGATTTCAATTGACTCCCTTCATTAGTTGTCATAGAACAAGCAATCATTGGCCTGGTGACCCCACATGCATGCCCAAGTTCTTGTTTTGAAGGGACAAACAAGTAGGGCACATTGTAAAAAATTCAAATGAATAATTCATACGATTAATAGGCTAACACAATTAATAGACAGGAAAAATTGGTACCTCTTTTGTCTGTTACATTAATTTTCAATATGAAATAGTGGAGGCAGGAGTGGATAAATTGTTTTTGTCCACATTTGAATTTCATAAAATTCATAATTTTGGGATGGAGATTATTAGAAATAAAAAATTTCAAATGAGAAAAAATTCAGGTTTATCAATTCTATGTAGTAAAACCATGCTTGCATCCAGTAAGGATTCAAAGATGGGTTCTATCTTGAGGCTTTTGGCATGATTTTTCAACTACAAACGCTTTTTGCATCGAAGATTGTAACATCCTAAAATTTCGGTAACTTAAAATATATGTTTGATGTATTCCTTGTATGATTGATTAATTTATTAATTAGGATTAGTTGAAATGTTAAGTGAATTATCCATGTGTCATTGCTTGGTGTAAATGTCAAGTATGTAGAGTTTGTTCGAGCTGCGTTGTAATTGAGTGATTCCGAGTTTGACCCGAAAACCTATTTCAGTAAAATAATTATTCTGGATTTTTAACCGTTGGATCATCTTCAAATTTTAAATCCAGGTTCCTAACCCACATATGTAACTTTTGACCATTGGGATTCTTAAAATAATGTCTAAAACGTGAAAAATTAATTTTTCACTGAAGCAGAAAATTCTAGAATATGGTCAGCTCGCCCAGGCGAATTTAGGAGGTACTTTTGCTCGCCTGGACGAGTGGAGGCAGTGCTAAATACGTATTTAAGCTTCCAAGTCACAAAAATGGAGCTTCTTCCTCCTCCAAACAGCTCCCAAGCTTTCCCACATCATCCTTCACCACCCACAGCCACCAGAGACAACCACGAGCCGTTGTTTCTTGCCACGAGACTACCGCATGGAGAGGAACCCTTTAATCAGAGCGGAATCTTTGAAACTCTTCTCGAAGTTTTGGTAGAGAACGGAGCTCTCAATCCTCTTTTCTTGGTTTCCTTGAGGTAATCTTGGTTTCTTTTGTCTTCTTCTAGCTAGTTTAAGCTTCTCTTAGTGTCTCTTGTGTTTTGGATACCGTTGTTGGGAGTTTTACACTTCCTTTGAAAAACCTTTTGAAAATGAGATGTTGTAAAAGTATCCTTTTTATGAAACTAATATCATTTCTGTGATCCTTGTTGAACCCTGATCACATTGGTGTGATCGGAATTTCAAAATGATGTCTTTTGATGTGGATTCTCAAAACACCATTTTAGCCTCTTTTTAAATTTGAGTGGGTATTTGACCCCGAATGCTAATGTTATCCTTGTTTTTGAAATCTATACTAAATTATCTTCAAATTGGTATATAGAGCTCTGCATTTGAGCCAAAGCACGTGAACTTGAGAGATCCCAAAATGACGTTTCAAGGAGCTAACAGAGAAATATAGATAGGTAAGGGGAGTTTATTATTTAGTTATAATTTAGATACCATAGTTGGGGGCCAGGGAGTCCAACTATGAGGATATCTGCATGTCCTTGTTGTGTGCTGGTTTTTAAGAAAAACTACGTTTTTAACTAATGGGATGCGATGTATTTATGATTGATGTGTGTTTGTCCCTGTGTGTATGCTTGTTTTCAAGACAAATGATGTTTTTAACTAATGGGATGCGGTGTATTTATTGCTAATGTTGTAGATGACAGTGAAATTGAGATACCATAGAAATGATTGATGATGTTTACGTGATTTGTGATGATTTAGATGAGGTGATGCTTATGTGATTGGTGATGTCTGAATGAAATAATGTTCAAATGAGATATATGTTTATTGGTTTAATGATATTGTTGTTGTAATGATTGGATTTTTGGGAAAAGTCTTAATTACAGAGGAGACTCTGCCCAAAATTTTATAATATGTTTTCCTATTTAATTCTTTATTAAATCTTTAAATGGGCATAAAAGTGTGTTTTATATATTGTAGTCCTCCTCTTTAATTTAGAATTTTCCTAAAAATATCAGTCTTGTGATATGGTGAATTGTGAATGTATGAAATTTGGGTTGTCTGAAGACCTGGGGAATGTGAATCTCAGGCATATGTATTATGTATAGATGTGAAATGTGATTGCTTGTGACGTCGTTGATGATATTGAAATTGAGATGCCATTGAGGTAGTTGATGATGTTCAAATGAGATGATATTGATATGCATGATGATGATATTGTGATGATATGATGTTGAGGTTGATAATGACATTGATGAGAGATAATATTGATGTGAACAATGTCATTGTGTGTGGATATACATGGATACCCATGGGGGGTGTATGATGGGTTACCCTTGCAAGGAAGAATTTGTTCCTAGCCAGGTCATACATTGATGTTGCCCATGGTTGTAGGCTGTGTATGTACACGTGGGATGCAATGACCGATTGGTTACCCTTGCGAGGATGGATTTGTTCCTAGCACGATCAGTGCATCAGTGAGCCCACATTGGTGTGTTACATATGTACATAGGGGTGCATGACGGGTTACCCTTGCGAGGAAGGATTTGTTCCTAGCCGGGTCATGCATTGATGATGCCCATGTTTCATACTTCATTTGTATGTGTGTAAATAGAATGAAGGCACGCGTGTACATGTGAGTTTTCAGTGGGTTGAGAACGCAGATACTAAGGGGTCATCAGGTTTGGAATTCCCTTTCGATGCTGGCTGATCACCGGGTGGGGGAATGGCCAGTGCACGACAGGATGACCCTAATAGACGATGAATCATTTTTCCTATGAGAGACTATTTCTGGGATATGGTACCACATTGCATGCTGATAGATGAGTCAAGTGCATGCATCATTCTATGCATGATTGGTTGAGTTGTGAAATGCATTGGATGATTGATTTGTTGAGTGTGTATTGGAATCATGTATTTTTGTTAATGATTGTGGTGGATAATGTTGTTTCCTTCCCAATTGATGCTATCTGATGTTTGTTGATTTTATATAATAAACTCACCCTTGCATTTGTTGTACCGTGTGGTTGGTACCTGTGATGATCGCGAACTTTCGTTCGTGTGAGCAGATGAGCAGCAGTAGGTGACCTTGGAGAGAGATCTTTTTAGTAGGAGCCGCCAAGCCGACGTGATGACGTTGGATTTCTTTTTGGAGAAAGAGTTATGTTTTGTTAATCAACTCTTTCTTAGTTAGCTCTTTGGCTTTTGTTAGACATGTAATTTCAGATGTATATACATGTAAAATTAAATTAAGTTCTAACCACGTGAATGATGAGTCCTGATTTAGTATATGTATACATATGTATTCAATTATTGTAATTGTATCGTATGTACGATGATTGTATTATTACGAAAAAATATACTCTTATTTTCATAATCAAATTAATGGAGTTTTTATTAAAATATGAATTTGCACGATTAGAGTTAGTGATATAGTAGCGACGAGGCGGGTCGTTACAAAGATAAAATCTTTGTATACCATTGGAGGGAAACAAGTGAACATAGCTATTCCACCCAAAGTAAAGCAAAGGGAACAAAATAATAATCAGATATAATCAATCTAGATTGGAGCCACCCCTTACAGCTATAAGCTTAAAATATCCTACTAAATCTCCTAGAGCTCTCCAGAGTTCTTTGAACAAAGTACTCTATCTATGGAAGGTCACAGGTCACATAAGGAAATGGATTCAGAGATATCAAACATACATCATATAAATAGCATATCTCAAATTATAGATAACTGAGGTTTGATCTATTCATTAAATCCGCTGAATCATTCCAATCCCTTCCTTGAAAAATGAAAAGAAAAGAGAAAACCCATCTACGAGTACATGATTGTGCAATGCTTCAAGCATAGAAAACTTGTTCAACACATTACATGTATATGGGAATTGGCTAATTGAGAATTATCCTTTTATTACGTTATGTGATTGATAAAATTCTTGACATATCAATCATGAAACATATTTCCAAAGAGATTACAGTTATATGCTTGTATTATTTGATAATTAATAATATCATTATCATAGTAGTGCATGAATTGGATATTAGTATGGAGCTATTCATAATATTTATGGTTATCCAAGCCTAGAAAATACATAACCATGGCAGAATGAACCAAAAACCAGTTCAATATAACACTAAAATATGAATGCCCCAAGAGAAAAGTGATCCATTTAGCTATTTGAAACCACATACAAATGGAGGTTTGAAACAGAAACCACAAATTATTCATCAGGAGTAAATTTGAAGAAGAAGAAGAAGAAGCAGCCACCCCTCCCCTATCAACAAAAAGAGAAAAGCAGCACAAAAACCACTACCACCAAAGTAAAAAGGCAACAATTAAGTATTAAGTGAATTGGAAATGCAATCAAATTTAAAATTAATTTAGGGATCTTCCCCACAGCTATGTTCACTATTAGGTCATATTCTATCACAATAAGAATAAAAACTATTGACAAATTTACTAAGAAATTAATGATTGTCAATGTCCAAGTAGCATTAATGACCCAAATTGTGGAGTATATAACTAGTTTTATCCCCGCAAGTATTTTATCCTAAGGACCTAACAGATGGTGGCTAAACTAATTCTAATAATGCAAACCCCACATAAACTAGAAATAAATTAATTATTTCCTAAGAACAACTTTAGCATAATACAAACACAATTGTAAACTTGAAATAAGAATAAAAATATAGAATTTCATAGAGCTAATTATGACAAAATTACACAATCATACCCATTGAAGAAGCAAAGCAATAGGCGAGTCTAATGGGATGCATCTCCACTTATAGTAGTCTCTCCAACTATGCCACTCATCACCCTTCTTATCTCATTAGCCACTTCAACCTTTATCTGTTTAGTAATTTGTTTTCCCTTAAGAATAATAGCACTGTGACAATTATTAGCCCCTAAAGGAATCACATGAGAAATCACAATGTCATGAAAATAACATCACTAAAGGACATATGAAAGTGAGCAAATAAATTTATAAAACAAGAATTAGAATAAACAATAACATGCTTAATATAATATCTGTTAATTGACAATGAACTTGTGTATGACAAGCACAAATTTTATGTATCAACTAAAAAGACAGCAGATACGTTCATTTGAGTAAAATATTAAATTTTAAAAAACAAGGACATGTGCCTATATGAATAAGTAAGGCATACCTAAAGCAATTTAAAAAGTTATTTCTTATTTTATCCTTTATTTAAAATATAAGTTACTAATTCGAATCATCAAATAAATAAGAAATATAAAATGTTTAAATGAAGAACAATTCTTTTTAAACTATTAAATTATTCTTAGAGTAATCTCACTCTCTCATTTATTACATATTATTATTCTAATTAATTAATTTGAGTGGCAAATATTTTTTTGTATATATCCCACCTCCCATTAGTCCCTCATTTCAGTCACACCAAAGTCTTGGCCATGATCAATCAATATCATATAAGGAATCAATTAGTGTGATCAAATCAAGTATCAATTATTTTCTCCCGTACAAAAGATTAAATTAGATTAGACATTATACAAGAAGGATATCATTAGCTATTTAATATATATAATATGACAACATAACAAAACAAAGTAATGAGGTAAATAACATGTTCCTTATACACACCCTTCAGAAGAAAGCAAAAGTCCTTGTAACACAGATTTTGAGGAACGTGTGGCAGTAGCTGTAATGCATACTATGAACCCAAATAATAAAAAAAAAAAGCTCAGCTCACCCTATAAGCAAGAAACAAAAGAAGAACAAATACATCAATTAAGATAGCTTCATTTTCCCTAGAAAGGTGTTAATTGTACTTTCCAACCATGATTTAAGTCTCATTAACAGTTCCAACTTCCCAGATGTATTTGAAACAAAAAATAAAGGAATAAAAAAACATAAAAGGGTGACCCAATGTTCGAGGCTCCCACCTGATGGGATCTAAGTAGGGTAGATGTACACAACCTAATACCCCAAGCAGAGAAGCTTTCCAGGATTTGAACACATCACCTCCAAATCACAAGGCAATAACCTTAACATTGTGCCAACTAAGCACACAAATTAAACCATAATAATATTTGCCAAGGCACGATGCCAAAAGAATGACTTTACCTGCTCAGAAAGGAAGTGTGATGACACATAATTCATTGAATAAGAACTTAATTTGTAGTCTCGTTGCATAACTTGTAAATGAGAACATGACAAATAAACATATTAAGCAATAAACTCAGTGTGCCCAAGCACAAGGTAGTTAAAGCAAAACAATATTGATAGAACCTGGAGTAAATCAAACTGAACTCTCCTTTCTATCTTCAGGTTTGCAGCTCTCTGAAAACAAGACAATAACAAATTAAACTATATTAGAACAGTAACCACAACAACTTGCACACACCTTTTTTTAATAACAAAACCTTACAGCTATCAACTCTAAGTGTTTTAATGTCAAAGTCAAGTCAACACCTTAGTAAGATATGGCAAGTCAAATTTGCAGATGATGTATCCAATAATAATATGAGGGTCCACTTCACGAATTAAATCCTGCAATAAAAAAATATCACGTCCATTAATCTATAAAAGCCTAATAGAAAAAGGATTATAATTCATTCAACAGTTACATTATCAAATTGACTCATGATATTCAAGTTTAAGAAACAAATGATATAATAACATTAACCAAGTTGTAAGAACTACAAAACATCATACTATGTGACAAAGCATACAAGATGTCAAATACTTAACAAGCATATAAAAAAATAGTTTATAGGGGGACTGGCGAATCAAATTTGGGGCTTTTCTTGAAATTATTATGCTTAATAAGTATAAACATGGTTAAACACACAATTGAATTACCCTTCAAGCTAGCAGGAAATCTCTTTCTGTTTTAAGTGACATCACATCAACACCAACGATAAGAGAACATGATTTAAGATCATCACATTATCAATCTGTAAGAAATGATAATTTTCAGTCAAAAAAATATGAACTTGTGCTTCAATTTGCAGCTGTGAAAAGAGAGAACAACGAACTTGGATAGCAGGATCTTGGGTAGGCTCGGGAAAATGACCTTTACGACCTAGACACACTCAAAATCACAAAGCCATGAGCCTATTAATTAGACAGTCAAGAACAGCCCCAAACCGTCCAATTAGGTTTCGAATTTCACATTCAAACCATAATTATAACCAAAATCAAACTAAGTAAATACTTCACAACAACAACAAAAAAAAAGACGTTTGTCCCAAAATTAATCAAACCAGATGAACATTAGTCATAGAAAGCCACATTACCACTCAACAAACCATCCACGTAACAAAACCCTAATTACCAAACCAAACACTAAATTCCAAAAAGGTAAACTCCCAAAAAAATGAAGGAATTTCCACTCCAATTGTGAAAATCACCTAGTTGAGGATGAAACAACGTGCACGGCCGCAGACAGAGACGACGCTGATGGGCTCCTTGCTGAGTTGGAGTGTTGCAACGACGTGCGGATCCATATAGAACTCTTATCTTTTCGAGAAGGTTTTCTGTCTGTTCGTGTTCAGCCAAATTTTAATGGGGAGGCTACATAATTTGAATATTTACAAAAATGCCACTGATAATTTTTAAAGACATTTATGGCATCACCATCATTTTTGTAGCCGTAAAAAGCTTTTTCTTTAATAGTGTTCTAAGAGTTTATGGCATCACCGTCGTTTTTTCAATTGTAAAAAGCTTTTTCTTTAATAGTGTTCTAAGACAGTTTTTACAAAATCGTCTTAGAATGCTACTTTCATAGACAACGTCTTCATTGAAAATCGCGTATTTACAAAAATGCCATCGCCTTATATACGAAGACGGTATATCTTATTAGTCCATATGGCATCATAATTCTGAATCAGATGTAAGCATTGATTGTGTATATACTTGAGTATTCATGGTAGTAAACAAAACGAGTCTAGAAATTTTCTGCTATGAAAATGGCAAAAAATTAGTAAATAGTATTTTTAAAATGGTTCTATCTACTTTTATCTCCACCTTGCTCAGTTGTGAGTACAAAATAAGCTTAAGTGTTTTAGATTAGGATATATATAACAAGATATTTGGTCACTTTAGAGCCTTTTGAGACAACTTAACTAGTTAAAATTTTACAAGAGGGATGTCCTGATCTCTTTTTGGATCCGCCAATGGTTTTCAATTATTATAATAGGGGGTAGCTAGTTGCACCACTGATTAACTTTTAATGATGATGAAATGGGTCTCAAAGTTGTCAGATTTAGCTTTTTAGTTATTTTATTTAGTCTAAAGCTTATTAGTAACTAATAAGATTATGTAAGGGTGATTGCCTCCTAGTTTTGTTGTCAAGAACTATAATGGATACTTTGAGGACAAGAAAGGCATTTTATTAAATAATGTCTTTTGTTATTAAAGATTTCAAGCTTTCTCCATCTCACTTTTGAAGCATAGCCTGTGAAGAGGACAACAAAATTATGTTGTTGGTCCATCCTGTTACTAAGTCACTGTTATAATGAAGGCCAGAAGTTAAAATTAGCCCATCATTAACAAAAATAACTAACTTGTCTAAAATATTTTTTTCATTGATGACCTTTTCCTTTCTAATATGATATATACTTTTGAATTTATGTTCAACAGATGATTTGCTCTGCTACTTGCCACAGCTGGAGCAATCATGTCCATAAAAAATTTCAACAACCTCTTCAACAATATTCATCAAAGATTAGGAGTTGCACTATATGGTGTTATCTAGCTGCAACTTTTACTAGGCATTTTTCGACCACAAAGGTAAAAACTATCGAATTCCCCTGTTATTGAGAAAATGTGTATTTGCCTACATGATTAGCTTATGAAAAGTAATGTTTACACAGTTTCTTTCAAGTTAAATAACTAAGAGTTTCACTCATAGGGACTACAATTAATTAGCTTATGAAACACTGGTTTGGTATATGAATACTCACCCACAAAAGTATTAGCAATATTATTGTCAATTCCTTAGGTTGGAAACACAGACCACTGATAGGGGACAGGTAATGGTACTCCTAATCAAAACACAAACCACAACACAAAAAGTGGATAGAGACCAAAATTCTAACCAATCCTTTTTCCTCTCTAGGGATGCTTAAAATTTGTAGACCCTTCCTCACAAGGATATCCAATAAGTCATGCACCCCCCATGTACATACATAGCATACAAACATGGGCTCATCAATGCACTGATTGTGGATAGAAACTGAAATTCTAAGCAATCCCTTTCTCTCCAAGAATGCTTAAAATTCGTAAACTCTTCCCCACAGGGATATCCAACAAGTCACCGCACCCCCATATACAACATACATCCATCACGATGACATCATCAACATCAACATCATCTCTCATCTATGTCATCATCAACATCAATATCATCTCAATCTCAATATCATTAACAACATCAATATCATCAACAACATCAATATCATCTCATATTAATATAATCATCAACATAATCTCATTTCAATATCATCATCAACATCACAAACAATCGCATTTCACATCTATACATATAACATATGCCTGAGATTCACATTCCCCAGGCCTTCAGACAACACAAACCTCATTCATTCACAATCCATAATACCACAAGACTGGTATTTTAGGAAAATTCTAAATTAAAGAGGAGGACTACAATATAGAAAACAAACTCTTATGCCCATTTAAAAATTTAAAGAATTAAATAGGAGAACATATTATAAAATTTTGGGCAGAGTCCCCTTTGTAATTAAGACTTTTCCCAAAAATCCAATCATTACAACAACAACATTATTCACAGTTTTATCCATCAGTAACAAATTCATCGCATCTCATTAGTTAAAAATACAGTTTTTCTTAAAAATCAGCACAAAACAAGGATAGACATACATCTCCATAATTGGGTTCCCTGACCTCTAACTATGGTATCAAAAACTTTAACCAAGAAATAAACTCCTCTTACCTATCTATATCCCTTTGATAGCTCCTTGTAGTGTCGTTTTGAGATATCTCAAGTTCACGTACTTTGGTTCAAAAACAGAGCTCTAGATATACCAAATCGAAGATAATTAAGTATAGATTTCTCACCATATATGATTCGATTCTTCCTATCAGTTGTGCTAATCTACAAGTCATTAAATTCTCATATTTTAGTATGTTAAACTAGACTTCCTAGGCTTTCTAAAAAGGCATCACATGCCTCATTTGGAGTTCTAAAACTCTAGGTACAATATTTTAAAAACAAAACTCCAAATCTGCCAACAGGCTCAAAATGGAACACTCACATCCTTTCTTGTTTTCGCGACTGAAAGCAGTACACAATCTAGATTTGGTTGAATGTTAGAGTTCACATCTAGATATTTAATTTCATAAATCATAAGCCTAATTTGAGTAAGAAATGAGAAAGATACAAATTTTTAAAAACCGGTGGCAATAGCTATTTGGGTGTGGACAGTTTCGAATAGCTTGTGTTCAAATAAATTTTGAGCACGATTCACTACTCATTTTTGTCCCATATTTTAGGAAAAAATATAGGACATCCTAAGATTTAAAATGAATGGTCAAACACCTCATTTGGTTAAGTACAAAGGGAGATATAAAATTTTAAAAATAGTATAAAATTCAGCTCAAAACAATTTGAGTTTCAACACCACTACTTACCAAAATATTTGGCTGGAATGCTTCAAGAACTTTAGAAGTAAAGTTGCTATCTCTAATAGAAGATTTTGAATGAAGAAATGATAGGTAAATTTTGGTGAAGGGCTGTCGTTTGTGTGAGAAGAAGAGAAGAGAAAATGAAAGCAAAAGTGAAGAGAGAAAAAGAAGCAAGTGGTCGTAAGGGTTAGAATGAGGCCTTGCACGTGCAGATTTTCATTTCAAAGGGAGTGTTTATAGTAGAAGAATTAGTTAGGATGTAATCTAGTTAAGCCTTAGTTTGGTTCTAATGTAACCAAGCAATCATGACTTAAATATATTTTAAACTCTTATGCATTAAATGCATGCTTACTAAGCAAAAATCTAAGATTCCCTTCATAAATGGCTTGACGTGTACGTGGAAAGCTTCTTAAGGAGCTTGATTTGGTTTGCTTTCTTCACATAATACCTTGGCTTCACCAATTGTATCACGTACACACACGCACATGCTACTTTTTCTCCAAGACTAGATCTACACCTTTCATTTGTTTGCCACTTGTCTCCTTAAGATGCTACTTTACTAATCACATGCTAACTAGGTAATCATTTCCTTAAGATATTTGTAAGATTCTTCAATTATTCAAGGGTAAGCTTGTCTCCTTGTCTTCTTCAAACTTTGGTTTTTACTTAAAAACTCAGGTACACATGCAAGTGGTTGTACCTATGTTGAGTGTTTATACCACTTGTACTTCATGTAGCTTTCAATTATTTACTTAGGTGATCTTAAGCTCCTAACCAACATCTTACACATGCTAAGATTTGTTTCTTCCTTAAATTCACTAATCATAACTAAATATATTCTAAGCACTTCTAAACTTGTCACTTGTATTCATTAGTTTCCTACTTTATCCTTCTTGGGATATTTATTTGTTACTAAGGGTAATTTGGTAATTTTCCATCCCAGGGGCATTTCTGTAATTTCATCAAGTTTCCACAAAATATCTTAGACAAAATATCTAAGGGTATTTTGGTAAATTTAACTCACTCCAGAGGTACTATTGTAATTTCCACTTCAAAATATCTAACCAAAATATCTAAGGGTATTATTGTAATTTTTATTTTAAGGGTAGAATAGTAATTCTCACATCAAGAGAAAAGGTAATATGGTCATTTCCCTTCAAACATTTTTGTAATTTCTCTTTTTATCTCTAATTATCATATGACCTAACATTCACACCATGTAGTTGCAAAATGATAATTCACATAACTTTTCAACTAATTCAAATGAATAAAGTAATTAAATAATACCAGAAATACATCAACAATATATTTTAAATTATCGAAATTTCAGGGTGTTACAACAGGTAGCACCACTATCCAACCACCACTCAGAAGAGACACTGACTTTTCCATTATTCATCATTCCAATGAAGGCTTGAGGTTCAAATTCACTAATTAGTATATTAGCCTCATTTTGTGGTGTGTTGTTCTTTGACATCTTTGGTAGCTTACAATCTACTGTCCAGTGACTCCACTTTCCACAGTTATGGCACTTGCCCTTCTTCTTCTTGAAGACAGTCTTTTTGGCCTCTAATGGTGAATAGGATTCACCTTTTGGTGACTTGGACTTTTTCTAAGATTTATAGGAATGTTATACTAAGTTTGCAACTGACTTTTGTTGTCCTACTTGTTCCAAACTCTTCCTACTAATGTTTTGATCTTCAACATGATTATACATTTTTAATTCATCCAATCTCATCTGTTCTTTTAGTATGTGCATGTCAGTCTTAAAAGAATTTCATTTAGCATGTAGCTTACTCAACACAAGACCAACAAATAGATTATCAGACAAATTAGAATTGTCCTATTTTAGCTTGTTCCTCATGTTCTCAAGTTCAATTAATTGAGAAGTGATGCTTGAGTTCATATTAAACTTAAAATCAAAGAACTTCTCCGCTAGATGAGTCTTAGAAAACTTCTTTTTTATTTAAATTGGGTGTTCAAGTGATCTCATATCTCCTTTGCAGTCTTATACTCACTATAAGTCATAGCTAGATCAGGATTTAAAGAGTTTAACAAATAATCTCTACAAAAATCTTCATCTTTAATCCATTTATATTCATATACATTTTCAACAGTAAATGCAAAATCACTTAACACAGTGTAAAATATGTCACGTTCCTTCATGCCAAATTTAACATGAAAATTCCAACCATGAAATTCAGTGACATCAAAAGATTTCAGCTTTATGATATCATAGGAGCTATGTTTTTCCATCTTAATCAAAGTAAAATAATTAGAAATAGTACACCTTAAAATCCTCCAAAGTATACCAAATCTTCTAACTTTTCAAAAAACAACATTGTAGAGGTGAAATTTATCAAATCTGACCCCAAAAATGAATCCGGAACGTTGGGAATGGCTACTTTAGGTCGTCGAAGACTTGCTGAAAACTCACCAGGAAAGCTCATTGGAAAGTCGTCAGTTGCTGGAAAATGAATCAGTCACCAGAAAAGTTATTGGAATACTGCAGAAACTTCCAATGGTTATATCTCATTCGTCTGACCTCTATTTTATGCAAGTGACCAGTCACAACGATCGTCTCAACGAGTAGAACAAAGGCACAAGGTTTCAACTCGTGAAATTGGCCAAAATTTTTAGGATCTGGATTCAAAGGTTGCGGCGGTAGAGTTTTCAAACTCAGATCCCAGTCAATCCTTTTGTTGAAACACCAAAGTGATCACACCCTTGACTTACTCTCAATGAGATCTTTGAAACAACACCTTACTCACTCAAATCTGACACACAAAGTTAATACTTCAAGATTTTTTAGAGGTAAGGGGTTTGAGAAAGAATGGTTTAGTGTTGGGTACTTGAAGTATTACACCAAGAAACATCAAATGTGGAATGCTCAACAGTGTTACCTCCAGTATAGGGAGAACCCTAGTGATATAGCAAGTTATTGGGCTCTAGCCCATATGGACCATATAACCATGAATTAACTTATTAGGCTTGTATGTGAACATATTACCTGAATATATATATTAAATATATTCAACAATAAAAAGAAAGTGATTGTGCAGCAAGTGTTGTGCAAATTTCTGAAATTTGAGGTGGGGGAGGAAGTTTAGGTTCTTGTGATAAGTGTAATTTGTGTTTATTTTTTTGTTGAAATGTTTGGGCACAAGAAAATTTTCTTTCTTTTCAATGATGTTGATTAAGTTTGTTTTTGTGTTCAACTATAATTCTTTTACTCAAAGAAAAAACTCTTGGTGCTTATTTTAATCATGAAGTCACTAAAACTCCTAATTTTTGCCTTATTAATCTTTGTCTAAGTGTTGTGTGATTTTTGGTGATTTCCCTATAAGTTATAATTAATTTGTTTATGCTTAAAAGACCTAGGGAGTGTGAATCTCGAGCCCCTATAAATGTGGAATGTGGTGTCTTAATTAAAGATTGGGAGGTGTGACCATAGGCCCTGTTGCATGTGATGTTGGGGGTGTGATCCAGTTGGCTTGCAACAGTGGACAATAATGATCTGTGTATTAAGACCTATTCTAGTGGGCACAATACATCTCGAAAGATGTAAACCTTTTGTGTGTATGATGCAAGGACTTAGGCATGAGTCCCAATGTCGACTAGAAACCTTATTCTAGTTGAAATTTTCTGTCTCAAACGACATGCAATGTTTTGTGTTAATTCACAGGAACTCAGACACGAGTATCCATGTGACTAGGATGTTTTCTTCAAGAGAGTAATCCGCTTGAGACATGTAAGCAAACGTGGACTCATGGTGGAATGTGGAGAATTATTTTAAGAGGGTTATGTGGGGGAACGTGTCGAAAGTAGTGAGAGCTTGCTTGACGATGATCGATTAGTGGTTTCCATCACGAGGTGCAGATGGATCCTTGTTATTGTGATGTCAAGTTTGGATGATTCTCAAACATGGTTTACCTTTCGAGATGTTTTGTACCTGTGCAGTCGAGCCCCACGACAACGATAAAATAAACCCTCGGTGAGAAGTGGTTAAGGAGTAAGTCCTCAAAGTTTGGGATGGCTTTACAGAGTGGTACTTGGGTTAGTCTTGCCAACTTGCTATTTCTTGGGGACGTGGCGCTGAGTTTGTGGTCACATTTTCCACTAAGCCGACTGGGCAATCTCGACAAATGCAAGGCATAGCTAGTCAATGAGAGTCTGCCATTATACTGTAGTGTAGGTGTACTCCCGACTATCATCTGAACTAAATGTTGTAAGACCGGTGACTTCTGGGAGTTCCAGTGGCAGTTGGCCGATGCGATATATATATATATATATATATATATATATATATGTATATATATATATACACACACACACACACATACATGTTGAGTTAGTGAAAAGGTGACACCTTAATATGTGTGTGAGATCTGGTAGATAACCACAATGTAGTGATTGCTAGTTTTAGGTGTTTTGACTTGTGTCTAGGACTTTTTGTGCGTTTGGTGACAAAGCGGAAAGACTCAGCCATTATGTTTTTATTTTAGGATCAAATGACAGCACTCGTGGAGATTATAAAGATTTCTTCCTCTCCAACTTCATTGGGCTCATCTTGGTCACGACCTCCATTAGACGCACCTATAGAGGGTCCTTGGGCTCCCATTGTCATCCCAAATGTTGCCTCATCTGTGGAAACCATAGAAATTTCTACTTCACTGTCTTTGTCATCTTCTTCAAATGCACTAGAGTATGTGCCAAGGCCACCTTACTCCAGGTAGGACTCTCCTTAGTACATGCCAGTCCGCCTTGTTGGATATAGGGGGAGCAACAAGAAGATGAAGCTTGTGTCTTAGAAGAATGTTTTGAGCTTTTCACATGCCTTGAAGATTGTAATTTAAATTAAGTGTATGAGAGACCAATCTTTTGATCCTTGCATTTCATGCACATAATCATTAACATGCTTACATGTTTTCATTAAAAGTATCAAAGTTATTCATGTTTTTAAAAGAAATCAATAAGTCATGGTTAATGTTTTTGGAAAAATGTAATCTTACTGCTTTAATCGATTACACAGCGTTTTAATTGATTATTTGCTTCATTTTAAATCTGGAAAAGTCATGATGAACATTTTAATCGATTACATGACTCTTGTAATCAATTACATAGTAAAAACAAAAAGTTTGCCTCACTGCTTTAATTGATTACCAAACATTGTAATCGATTACACAAGCTTGCTTCACAATGTACTTCACTGCTTTAATTGATTACCAAACATTGTAATCGATTACACAAGCTTGCTTCACAATGTACTTCACTGCTTTAATCAATTACAACTCGATTTAATCGATTATTCTGTTTGTTGTAAAACCTAAAATGAAGCTAAGAACACTTTAATCGATTAAGTGACAAATTAATCGATTACATAAGCCATTTTAATCGATTATTTGGCATGTTATAATCGATTACAGTCTGTTAAAAAAATTATTATAAATAGAATGAAGGCTTATCTGTTTTTCTAACTTGAATACTTCAAATTTTCTGAATATACACAAGCCTTCTCAAAGTTAGAAAGTGATTTTCTGGGTTAACTAAGTTCTTGCCCCACTCTTTAATCTTCATGGGTTTTGAATAATTTCTTGGGCAAGAGTTTTCAAAGAAGTTTTGGAGAGCATGTTCTGAAATCCTTTTCTGCAATTCAATTTTGATTGGTAAACTACATGCATTCATATTCATTGGATCATCAGGTTGTTTCTCTCT
>CM023954.1:23436725-23491344 GCA_013407115.1 Glycine latifolia
TCAAAGAAGTTTTGGAGAGCATGTTCTGAAATCCTTTTCTGCAATTCAATTTTGATTGGTAAACTACATGCATTCATATTCATTGGATCATCAGGTTGTTTCTCTCCATTATCTCTGATTGTAAATTCATTTCTGTATTCTTTTGATTGTTTGAAACTATTGTAAAGGATTCTTTGAAGCTTGTGCTAGAGTAGGATTCTCTAGTGGAAGAACAAAGTAGTGTTCTCTGGTTCTTGATCATTAGGAGTCTAATAGGATTTTAGATTTCTATTCTTTATCTAGGTTTGATAAAGGGTGATTGTTGTCAAGCTTGTAAGAACTGAAATTTATATTAGTGAAACTCTAATCTAGTGTTGATTAGAAGAAACTAGATGTAGCTTCTCTTGAGAAGTGAACCAGTATAAATTCTTGTGTTGATTTTTCATTCCTTAATCTCTATTAGTTATCTTGTTCATTTTGTTCTTGGTGTTATTATCATTACTTAACAAGTCCTGTTTTAAGTAATTTATTTCTTGGACTGAGGGGTTTGATTGATTAGAAACATTCTTGGTTTAAAAGTGATTAAGATCCTTAACTCTGATTTTATAAATAAATTTTTAAAATGCCAAGTTTAAAACCAATTCACCCCCTCTTGGTTATTGTGGGTATTCCTATTATTTTCACGCCTTATGCCGGAGAGGACTCTCCTCAGTATGTGCTAGGGCAACCTTATGTCGGGGAAGACTCTCCTCAGTATGTGATAGGGCCACCTAATGCCGGGGAGGACCTAGAGCATGCGTGATGACAATTGGTGGGGTTTTTCCCTAGGGAGGAGTTGAGTGGCTCATTGAGGAAAGTAGTAAGGAGGATCTCAATGAGGATATGTGGGATTTTTCCTTACGAGAGTCTCGTAGTTAGGGATCTTCTAAACTATCGACCTTTTGTTTCACCTTCTTGCATACAATTTCTTCCCTAGGTTTGGGGTAGTGATGACTACTTTAGGACTAGGTGTTTCCCTTTCTTTTGCATATGTATGGGTAAATCTAAGTTCCAAATATTTTGTTGCTACTTGTAGTCATCATCTTTTATTATGTGTATTTTTGGGCATATCCATACTCTGATGTATCTTCAATTTCAAACTCTCTACTTATTGTATTGAATCACCCTTCGTTTATATAATTATTTCAGCAGCTTAAGTTTATAGCACTTCTCTTCCTCTTCATTCAAAAATTGTATGGTTTATAACTAGAATACGACTGTTTTTACCAAATGATTTATGTTTTTTTCATGACTTGTATGTATAAGGGAATAAAAGAAAAAAAAAAGTTTACCTAGATTTTGTTAAAGAAATAGTATGTTTCCGCAATTGGATTATTGAACATGTTAAAAAAACAGTTTACTAAAAGGGAAAAATTCATGTTTATTCATAATAGAATTTAGTGTGTCACACGAATAGATTGAGTGAAGACTCAGTCAAAGGTGCAACAATTTAAATAGGTCATAGGTTTGCCAAAGTAATGTGAATCGTCCGATTTCATTGTGCGTAGTTTTATGTGTATGAGATGCGAATTTATTGATTATTATTATTATTGATTATTATTATTATTATTATTATTATTATTATTATTATTATTATTATTAAGCTTATTGCTATACTTTTTAAACTTGTAAGAATTTGTAGGTAAAGATTACGTATGGAGATGAATTTCACATGTTAAACTTGATATTCTTAACAATCCATCCCTTTTAATTCACTTCTCTTTTATTTTATCTCTATCTTTAAATAAAATTTTTGTATTTTTTAAAAGAAATTGTTAATAGAAAAAAAACTACTTTATATCACAATTTAAGTTGTTTAGTATACTAACTTTACTATACTCCCTCTAATCCTTATTATAAGGTCAAAATTAAAAAGTGTGATTAGTCTTTTTTTATAAGGTCATATCTAAAATGTCTTCTACAATAATTTTTTTTACTAAAATATCCTTAATTAAAGACAGTTCTAGGAAGACATGATAGTGAGAGAATATGACCCTTTTGTTCATTGGAAAGTTTTGAAAAAAATACTAATTTTTAAAAAAATTAATGCTCTAAACTAAATTAACTATTTTTTGTAATCCTAGTGAATTATTTAATTGGACCTTCGTTTTAAAAAAAAAGTTAATTGAACCTCATAATAAAGATCGAATGGAGTATAATTTATATAGAGTATAATTTATATATATATTTAAAGTTTAACAAAATTCATAAACTATAAAACCATTATTAATATTTAAAGTTTAACAAAATTAAACATATTTATAAGCCTAATTATTAACTTGTTTAAAAAATTTGAGCAACATTCTTTTTTCATACAGAAGATTAAGTTAGAATTTAAAATATATTATTAACATCTATTTATTTTCTTATTGAATATTATCATCTATTTATGAAATCTATCTTTGTTGTATACTGACAAACATAATCTAATATATAAAAAGCAAATTCAATGAAGTCAACAAACTTTTGCAAAACCTATTTTATTTAGATAATATTCTTTTTTTATTCATCCCATTATTGTTGTGATAAAAAATAATCATTTTTCAAACTAGTAATTTTACTAGTTGAGATAAGGTAAATACAAGTTTACTCGTATATAACAATATAAGCCAAGGCAAAAAAGCCAAATTGAATGTAACAATAACTTTATCATCTCAAATTTTAATATGCGATTATGCTTGACAAGAAAAAGATAAGCAAATCTATAAATAGCATAAGTGTAAGGTATAAATTGAATTTTCTCATGTAAATGATGTTGTTCTACTTCAAAAAAATAAAATACAAAGTACATGATTTGTTAAGTCAGTCGAGTGGTTGAGTCACCAATTCAACCTCTAAACTCGTTGAGTCAAAACAAGTAACACCAGGTTTATTGCATGGCTGATCCATTTAGTGGCTTAGACCGATGAGGTGAACAATTCCTGGATCAACGGTTTGACTCAGACAATTCAAGCCGAATCTAATAATACTGATTGGATTTTTATGATATCATTATCGATCATAAAAAGACAACTCTCTTTTGATATAACTATTTGTGCAACTATTTTATTCTATTTAAACAACTGAATTTTCAATATAATATATCACCATGAATTTCTATAATATCTGATCAAGTGATTAAAAATAAATAAAATAGAAAATTAAATTCAAATTCTTGTAAAAAAATAATTAAATTATATATATATATATATATATATATATGGTTTTATATTCAAATTTCAATATATTTTTATTGAAATTGGACTGCGTAACAAATTAATAGTGTGAAACTTCGCAATAAAAGTAACACTCTTACGACTTTTCCTACAAAATTATTATTATTTTAATGTTATATATAACCTAGGTCCTTATCTTTTTTTTTTTTTTGCTTCATTTTATAATTTGAACTGAAATTGCTATTTGTTCTAACTTTGTTTTGTAGAAATTGTACTTTGTTGTACTTCAATTTCTAATTCCTAAACTTTTTAAAAATTCATTTTGTAGTTCCTAAAATGTCATTAACTTAGGGACTAAAAATCAAATTTTTAAAAATTTCAAGCACTTTTACTAGTCAAACTTTAGTTCAAGGATTAAGATCAATTTTTTAAAAAGATTAAAACTTTGACCAGTCAAACTTTTGTTTAGAGATTAAAACTTGAATTTTGAAATTGTTTAGAGACTAAAAATTTGATTAACCATTTTAATTTTTATTAAGAATTCTAAATTGTAATTTCAAGAGTTTGGGGTTACCTGGCTTGTATTCTGTTTATACAAGAAGCTCATGTGAACTAAGCTAAGATTAAGTCCACAGGCCCCTCACTAATCTACAAATCCTAACCCTAAACCTCATGGGACCCTCCCAATTACGGTTTTCGGTCTCACTATAAAAAGAAAGTTGAGACCCTTCCCCTAGCTTCAGTTGTCGTCCACAACAAATAGAAGGGGATTCTTCAGTGCTTCATTCTCTCTAAACCCTAAACCCAATTTTTTTCAAGCTTGGAGTTGATCGATTAAGGTATGGAGGAATTTTCTTGGTTTCCCAAACCTTTCTTGGTTTCTCTATGAAGGTTACTTCATAATTTGTTGCATAAGACCCTTGGGTAGTCCTCATTTTCAAAAAATGCTTGAAATTACTCATTTTTTCTATTATATGGTTGTTGCACTATTGTAATTTGTTTAGGTAATTTGTGTGTTGTTTTGTGATTTGAGATAATAGATGCGTGTTATTAAGCCTATGGAACACGTCCAAAATTTTCATAATTTTCTGAGCGCATTTGATATTTTTAATAGATTTTATTTTGAATTTCTCTGAATCCGTGATATGCTCTGTTCTCCACGAAATAATTGTTTAAATTAAATGAGGTGTTTTTGTGAAATAAGGTAATGAACCATTGCTATAATTACTGTGTTGTGTAATGTCTCTAATTTTTTCGAGAATTTTTCAAAGTGTAGGCTTTGCTATTTTTTCTTGCTTTGGAGTTGAAACCTGTTTGAATGTCCTGCTCAATGAAGTGAGGAGATTGCTGATTTTGTAGATCTAGTGGAGAGATCGACTACTCTTACTAAACATGGTGGAGAAAAAACTTTTGAGCGTGACTTGCAATTTGATTTTCTCATCACATGTTGTTTTCAATCTCCTCTTCACATGAAGAAACAATCTATCATAAAAAAGACAAACAGATAGTGAATGTTTGACTACCAACTTCTACCGTGTCTCATGATTTCTTATATAATCAATGTCACCAAAAACAGTTCACATTCATTAGTCAAGAATCTTGTATAAATTATCATAACCATAAAAAAATTATAACTATCATTCGTATGGTGTGAACTCTGTGTTCAACTATAATTCTTTTACTCAAAGAAAAAAAATTCTTGGTGCTTGTTTTAATCATGTAGACACTAAAACTCCTAATTTTATTAACAGTACATGAAGCAATACTTAAAAACAGATGAATGGTAACTTCAACAAAGGGACATTGAAAACAATAATTCCAACAAGAAACTAACTAACAAGAAACTCGTGCAAAAATTTTAAAGTGAGCAAGATCAACATAAAGAGTTAAAATTCAATGTAGTTCGGTCTCACATGTACCTGGGTTCCTCTTCAAGTTGCTAGTCACGCACAAAAGTATTTCCTCCACCAGAAGAGTGACGCATTCATGACACACCATTAGAGAATGATCACCACAGCAAGTTCACCATTGTGATGAAGTGCCAAGCTACCTTCAGGTAATCTTTGAATTATGTCCAAACTGGAGTGCTCTCTATCTCCCTGCTTTGAAGAATTTTTCTGTCTTTTTGTAGATTTTTGCTGATGGTGTATTTTATCTTGTTGGAAACCCAGCTATCACGGTTAATGAATTGCTGAATTTGCAGATATTGTGGAGGAATCCACTTCTCTTGGTTAAGATGGTGAGGTAATTCTGGTAGATCAGGGAGAGGAGCCAAATCAAGATGGTCGTCAATGAAGTGAGAAAATTGCTTAGATGGTAGATATTGTCGAGGAATCCACTTCTCCTGGTCAAGATGGTGAAATAATAATTATAGCAGATCAGGTAATCGTTGCATTCTTTGCTGAGCAAAAAAAAAAAGGTAATTGTTGCATTGTTGAGAGAGGCATACTCTGCTGGTCATTGTGATGAAGGGCCAAGCTATCTTCAGGTAATCTTTGAATTATTTCCAAACTGGAGTGCTTTCTATCTCCCTGCCTTGAAGATTTTTTCTGCCTTTTTGTAGATTTTTGCTGATGGTGTATTTACCTTGTTGGAAAGATATAAATTTCCTTCAATTCTATATAAAATGTTTTCAATAATAAAATAATTTGTAAAATTTTATAGAGGCTTGAATCTGACTGTTTTCTAAAAGCTAGGGTTTTTATTGCATGTTACTTATTGTTTAAATTTTGACTAAGTATGGATGATTTGCCTTATTAATTTTTTTCTAAGTGTTGTGTGATGATTTGGAGATTTCCCTGCAAGTTATAATTTGTTTGTGCGCACTAGAATAGGTCTTAACAAACCATGAAAATTCTTAGCTTTAATCATTAGAAAGTAGATGTTGTACCATCATTTATCACAAAGATACATCATCATCTCATTCACCATTTCATCATACTTAAAACATAAATCCATGTGAGCAACTAACCTCATCATCTGTCATTCCATGGTTAACCTCATCATCTGTCATTCCATGGTTCCCTACCTCCCCCATGGCAATCTCAGCCTGCATGTTCAAACAGCTGAATACATGGATGCTAAAACCTGGTTCAGAACATACAGTTTGTAATTTTGGGAAGAGGACGTTATAAAAACCTAGCTGTAGGTGCCATTGGAAGACACAATTTGGGTCCTTAATCTTGATTACTATCCAAGACTTGATGTATTTGTTCCATGCATCGGATATAGTAAGCTTCAAGGTTTTTATTTACAGTTTCTAGCTGAAAAATAAGCACAAAATGTTATATCTGTGTGCAAAAGCACAATTCATTCGCATTTACTCTCTAGAAAGAAAAGTGTAGAGAACTTGCATAAGCAGCAATTGAGTATCATAAACTCCATGTGTAAAATCTTGAGAAAGAAAAAAACCAATTCTAAACTTCAGTTTTATATTTTTGTTGCATTTTTCTCTTTTATCTCCCCATAGCCTTTCATTTCATATTATAATGTATTATTTAACATGCAACTTCAATTGGTCAAAGTCGTTAAGAAAAACTGTTGATGTGGAGTTGAAACCTGTTTGAATGTCCTGCTCCGTGAAGTAGGAGATTGCTGAATTTGTGGATCTAGTGGAGAGATCGACTACTCCTACTAAACATGGTGGAGAAAAAACTTCTGGGCGTGACTAGCAACTTGATTTTCTCATCACATGTTTTTTTCAATCTCCTCTTCACATGAAGAAACAATCTATCATTAAAAAGGCAAACAGATAGTGAATGTTTGGAAGTTTGAATACCAACTTCTACCATGTCTCATGATTTCTGACATAATCAATGTCACCAAAAACAGTTCACATTCATTGGTCAAGAATCTTGTATAAATTATCATCACCATAATAAATTATCATCACATTCATCAGCCAAAAACAGTTCACATTCATGATTTCTTATATAACTATCATCCATATGGTGTGAACTCTGTTCAACGATAATTCTTTTACTCAAAGAAGAAAAATTCTTGATGCTTGTTTTAATCATGTAGTCACTAAAACAAGAAACTAACAAGAAGCAATACTTAAAAACAGATGAACAATAACTTAAAGAAAGGGACATTGAAAACAATAATTCCAACAAGAAAAAAACGAGAAACTCGTGCAAAAATTTTAAAGTGAGCAAGAACAACATAAAGATTTAAAATTAAATGTATTTTTTTCTCACACGTACCTAGGTTCCTCTTCAAAAGAGTGACACATTCATGACACACCATTAGAAGAATGATCACCACAGCAAGTTCACCAACAGAATCCGAAGCCTCCAATCCAACGGCTCTACATATAAAGCAAAAGTATAGCACAAAATTCAAATACTAACATTATCTTAATCTTAAAATCAAATTGCTATCTCTACCTAACTTTACTTACATTATTATTCTTATCTGTCCATCCCTCTCCACCTATCTCTATTTTATTTCTAACTTTAAAATTGATTGTTTTTTTAACATCTCCATAAAACATTTATTATAAATTTTAATCATATATTTAAAATATAATTAGTAAAATAAATAATATATACTCTGACAATGTAAAATTTGTTTGTACCATCATCTAATTACAATGTAAAATTTGTTTGTGCCAGCATTTCAAATGAGTAAAATACTTTGTAATTGAGAGATCTTCCTGCCTAAACAAGTAGATCTCCTCTTGCAATTTAGAAATGCGAAATATATCTCCCTGGTAGCACCTTTCTTTCACTTATTTCCGCACATCAAAAGCTGTCTCCATCGATAGAACGACATTAACATCGACACAAGCTAATTGAGGTATGGGGAAAGAAAAATTATACTTATAAAGTATTATACCAAAGTATGGGGGGTCTCCATCCATAGAACACTTTGAACAATTGATTTATAAGAGTATGAATGGTCCATGATAACACCAATGTATTACATATCTATCATAAGACAAAGGGCTCGTTTGGATGCAGCCCAAAAGATCTTTTAACATCTTATCTACTAGAAAATGATCTTTTTTTATTTTTTAAGAATGTTTGGTTATTAAGTTTTTTTTGACTTTTGTAAAAGTAAAAGATGTCAGCAGACCTTTTTTTAAAAGTTCAAATTTTTAACTTATGGAAATGCTACTTTTCGGGAATCTGTTCCCTAAATTAAGATTGGACAATAATATCCTTAAAAAATTTGAAAATGACAAAGCTACCCTCCTCATTTCTGAATCGTTTCTCTCACTTTCTCCTCTGAAGGTTTTGTGTCTTCCTCCCTCAAGGTTCTATGCTTCTTCGTCGAGGGTTCTGCACTTCCTTGCTCGAAGGTTCTGCACTTCCTTACTTGAAGGTTTTGCACTTCCTTTCTCGAAGTCTGTGTCTTCCGCTCCTCTGTTCCTCAATCTCTCTTCTGTTTTTTGATTTCTCTTCAGATCATCCTTCTTCATCTCTTCTTCTTTGTTTGTTAACATCAAAGGTTAACAATTTCTTCATCAATTTCTTTTTCTTCTCGTTTAAATTTTGAATTATTATGAATTAGGGTTATGCTTTTGTTTGTCTCATTAACTATTATGAATTTTGATCCCTTGAACATATTCTTGTGGAGATTGAGAGGTGTTCTCTAAATATTCTTGAATGTTTATCATTGTTTCTATTTCTTAAGCTTGTAAAATGTCTCTCAATCAAGTTTCCATGTAAAGAAAGAAAGCAGAATGGTGTGATAAAAAGATTGAGATTCTGCTAAGAGTGTGCATAGAAGAGGTGAAAGCTGGAAATAAATCTCACAACCACTTCACTAAGCTTGGTTGGGCAAATATTGCAAAAAAGGTTCAATAAGGCAACAAATTTGACATATGAATATAAGCAATTCAGAAATAGGTGGGATTCTTTAAAAAAGGAATGACAATTACTTCTTGAAACTCTAAAAAATACATGATTACTTCTTGAAACTCAGACAATGTCCTTTGTTTGTTGACATATGATTTGTAATGATTTAAAGCAATTTTTATGTATTTTTGAATTCTCTTAATCTTCTTTGCTGTCTACCGCACCCAATGTTACCATACTAAGCTCGATCATCAACTCTCTCCAGCTGGTAATATATCTATACTGTACAAAAAGGTAAAATTACACATAGACATTACTGTGAGGTCACTGTACAGGTGTCCGCCCTCTTTGTCAACCCTGCTACAGTAAAACCGTGTAAATTTTCACCTTAAGTGTTAACCTTGACATAATGAAGACAAGCCCGTCCGCTCTTCTCGTCATCCTTGCTACAGGAGCGTGGACGTCAACCCTCTATAGGAGCACAGACAACAATAGTAAATATCATCTTATCAACAATATATCTAATGGTGTAACCACTTTATCTCCTATTATCTCTCCAATTATCTACAAGCTATTACTTATCTACAAGAAACAACCTATCTACAAGGTACACATTATCTTCTATTCAAATTACATAACAACTTGCTATTATATGTTATTATCTTATCAACAGATCACTAACAAACAAAGGCCCAAAGCCCACACTCCATGCTAGAAATACAGGTTCTCTCTAAATCTTATTCCATTCTCTCTCTCCACTCTTATACACTTAATTATTCTTCTTTAATTAAGTTACTTACTTGAGCGTCATAGTCCTTTCCTTTGTTTTGCAGTCCCTCCCCTTAACAAGACGATTCATCATCCAACATGTAGAGTTTGGAACCCACTTGTCATCATATGTGGAACTTTCGGATTTTGGCAAGAACATTTGGCGCCTACCGTGGGGCCGTAGTAAAACATATCCTGCAGCCTCGCATCCTCACCACTGGAACATCCATCAATGGTCAACATGCGTTCCAGCATTAGACGTGACACTCCTATGGAGGCGTCCAATCCTTCTTAGACTAGCATAAGGAATGCCGAGACTCTTCAGGAACTCCAAAATTGCATAGCGGAGATGGAGCTAGACACCAGGAAGAGATCCAAAGGCTAAAAGCTGATTGTGATCGGCCAGAGGCTAGAACGAGACATCAATAGGGAGACAAGCATTCTCCCCCACCAGAAACGAGACTACTCAAGGTGAATCACACCCCGGACAACATGTCAATCGTCCGGTCAGTCCTAGTTCAACATAGGTATACTGACCTGAGGGGCGCACCACACGGCGACATCCTTTTGTCGACCGCATTATGGAAGTTGGCCTTCCTCCGGGATGGAAATCTTTCCATCTGGAAAGGTATGATGGTACCACAGATCCAGACGAACATTTGGATGCTTATCTAACTCAGGCCAACCTATACACAAACAACGACGCTGTACTCTATCGAGTGTTTCCTACCTTTTTGAAGGGAGCAGCTTTGGCATGGTTTGACGGACTTCCTCCAAGGTCCATCGACAATTTCGACACCTTGGTTGAAAAATTTAGCGCACAGTACTTGACCAGCCGATCTTATAGGCTAACCTCCACCTCGCTACTTTGCGTTAAGCAGATGATGAACCTCTTCGAAGGTTTATGGACCGATTTGGAAAAATTCACTGTTCAGATCAGGAATCTTAACCCAGAAATAGCATTGCACTCGATTACAGCCTGGCAAATTCATGGATAGTCTGTGCAAGAAACCTCTTTCTAGCATGGATGAAATTCGCGAACGTGCCAAAGGCTACATACAGATGGAGGAGATGTCTAAGTTCCGGAATGAGATCAGATAGGCCGGACAGAAGCGAAAGAAGCAAGATGTAACAACCAAAGCCGACTCACAGAGGTCACACAAGAAATAGAGGATGGACAAATATCACCCTCTCCCGGAAGGAGCAAGGTACGAAAGATACACTCCCTTAATGGTCAATCGAGCGACGATCATGGAGGAAGCCTTCAACACAGAGGTACAGGTAAGATTGCCAATGCCATCGACATCGACTTCTCTCAAGCCAGGAGTCGATCCCAACAAATACTGCCAATTTCATTGTGGTAATGGCTACAATACTGAAGAGTGTTGGGCCCTGAAGGACAAGATAGAAGAACTCATCCAGGCAGGACACTTGCCACGGTATGTCAAAAGACCTGACAATCCCTTAACGGGAAACAAGCCTGGGGGTCGACGAGAATATCAATATAGGAACCATGACAGGAACCAAGATGCTGATAGAAGGCCTGAAGATATGGGAAGACAGAGACAACAACAGCCTAGATAAGAGCATCAACCTCCTTGCCAATCGGAGAATGAACCTGCCCAGCACATCCAAGGTGAAATCAAAACCATCGTGGACGGATTTTCGTATAGAGGTTCATCAAACCAGTCTCGAAAGAGACACTTGCATGCCATACGAGACATTGACATTAACTACATCGATGTTCCCTCACCACTGAGCCTCCCTCTTATTACATTCATAGACGTTGACTTTGCAGGGATTGATCCTATCAACCAGGACGACCCGATGGTGGTTTCCTTCATAATCGCCAATTTCAAAGTGTTGAAGGTCCTCATCAATCAGGCCAGTTATGCCGACATATTGTATTGGAGAGCTTTTCAAAAGTTGGAGATCTCGCCAAACATGATTCAATCTCACCCTGGAATCCTTCTGGGCTTCGTAGGAGACAGGGTAGATACCCGGGGGCACGTAGACCTTATGACTACCTTTGATCAAGGACAATTTTCCAGGAGTTTCATCGTCAGATACTTGATCGTAGAGGCCGACACTGCATACCTGGCCTTAATCGGCAAAAAAAATTTGAATGAGCTTGGGGCCATCGTCTCCACGCCTCATTTAAAAATGAAGTTTCCCATTATGACAAGGGAGATTGTTGCCGTTAAGGTAGACCAAAAGCAAGCCAGACAGTGCTATACAGAAAGTTTGAAAGTGGCGCTGTATCCTTCCAGCAGGAAGCCAGGCAGACATAGTCCCACTTCGAGAGGCACTAGTAAGGTAATGAGCATAGACAAAAGGTCCACCTCCTACACTCTGATTGTCTATATAGCTCACCATGACGACAACTTTGATGTGGATCCGCGGGATGACAACGTCGACAAAATACCTAAACCAGTTGCAGAACTCATCAAACTACAGCTCGGACCAAAACCTGGGTAGTGTACACAGCTTAGCAAAGACCTTATTGGTCACGAGCACATGCACATAGCTGTCATTCTCCACAAGAATGCAGACTTATTTGGCAACCATCTGATATGCAGGCATTGATCCCAATGTCATATGTCACAAGTTGGCAATATGTCCACAGGCTAAGCTAGTAGCCCAGAAGAAACGGAATATGGGAGAAGAAAGATGAAAGGCAGTGAAGGAAGAGGTCGACAAATTACTTAAAGAAAATTTTGTCAAAGAAGTCAGGTACTCTACTTGGCTCGCCAACATTGTCATGGTTAAAAAGGCCAGTGACAAGTGGCGCATATGCACATATTTCACTGATCTCAACAAGGCATGTCCAAAGGATGCACACTCGTTGCCCAGCATTGACAGACTGGTCGATGGTGCGTCCGGATTCCACATCCTGAGTTTCCTGGATGCATACTCTGGGTACAACCAGATCAAGATGCACGCCCCAGATGAAGAAAAGACAACATTCATTACTAAGGATGCCAACTATTGCTACAAAGTCATGCCTTTCGGCCTTAAAAATGTAGGGGCCAGATACCAGTGACTTATGGACCGTGTCTTCAGAAAACAAATAGAAACAATGTCGAGGTCTACGTTGATGACATGGTCGTTAAGTCTTAGAGTGTAGCGCAGCACGTGGCGCATTTGGAAGAAGTATTCAAAGAAGTACGGAGGTATAACATGCGTCTCAACCCCAAAAAATGCACATTTAGGGTAAGGGGCAGAAAGTTCCTTGGATTCATAATCACACACCCCGAAGCCCTTTTTTAGGTTGCTCAACAAGATTGAACCATTCCTTTGGAATGAAGCTTGTGAAGAGGCCTTTGAAACATTCAAGAAGACCATTGCTGCACCACCAGTCTTGAGTTGACCTAGACTAGAGACACCATTGCTTCTGTATCTCTCAGTGGCGGACGAGGCTGTCAGCTCAGCACTTGTCCAGGAAGAAGGGAAACACCAATTCCCTATTTATTTCACTAGTCGTATGTTACATGACGCCTAAGATGATAGAGAAGATAACCTTGGCACTTGTCACCTTTGCTAGACGCCTCCGGCCTTACTTCCAAAGTCACCAGGTGATAGTGAAAACCAACTATCCCATCAAGCAGGTACTGCAGAAACCTGAGTTGGTGGGTGATGAGTCACTATTTACCTATATTTCCTCATTTTTTTATACTCATTTTAATCCTTAATTTAGCTTTAATCGTTTATATTCCGCACTATTTCTTAATTGGACCGTTAATTCATATTTTACCGAATTTGGATTTTCTGAGCTTAATTAATCCAATTTTTATTTTCAGGGCAAATTAATAATTGAGTGAGCTTGGAATTAATTCGTGGACTTGAAGATTAATTTTCTGCAGCAGCATTTTATTTTCGCGTTATTTTCGCTTTATTTCGCTTAAGTGTATTTTTGGGCCAGAACTATTAAAAAGGCCCATTTTCGTTTTTAGGTTTAGTGACTCTATAAATAGGGCCAGTCACCAAACAGAAGGTCTCTCCCTCTTCTCTTTTAATTTCGTTTTTGGTGCTCTGCTAGGGTTTAGGATTTTAGCTTCTGTTGAGTTCGTTGTTCAGACTACGTTCCGCGCAATTAAATTCCAGCTTCTGTTTTCGTTTGCTGTTGGTAAATTCGTTTCTGTTTTTCTTTGTTATTTCGTTTCTGCTCTCTGTTTTCAATTTCATTTCTGTTGATAATTCCCAAATTCGTTTCTGCATTTTCGTTCCAGTTCGTTTTCTGCTCTGTTTTTAATTTCGAATTCCAGTTTCGTATTTTCGTTTCTGTTTTTAGGTTTTGAATTTCGTTTCTGTATTTTAATTTCGTTCTAATGTTGTGCTGCTGTTTAGATTCGTGTTCTGTTCTTAATTTAGGATTAATGGAAGGCTAAACCCTAGGTTAGGTTCTGGACAGATTGCCATTAATGGAGGTTCTCTGTGCTTGAATATCGATTCTGTTTGGTTCGTATTTGTTGGGCTTTTGTTATGGATTTTCGAATTGGAATCATGCTTAGTGATTTTGAGTTGATTAATTCATTTATTTCGGGTTGCTTAATCCTGGAAAATTAGGTCCAACAGATTTCACATTTGCTTAATTTGTGTAGGGAAGTTTCGGGTTAATCTTCGCTTAGTAGATTAATCTGGACTGACCAAGGATTAAGCAGGATAGATTATATTTTGTGAACCAAGGAAATTAAATTTAGCAATCTATTCCAGACCCTAACTGTTTTAATCTCTGCATTTTAGTAATTCGGTTTTAATTTCTATATAATTTGAATCTGTTCAAAAACACCCCCCAAAAACAGTTTTTAATACCTGAACACAATAATTCGATCCTTGTGAGACGATCTAGGTCACTTCCTAGTACTGCATTTAATTGCATTAATTTGGTTGAATACGGCTTCGATCAAATTTTGGCGCCGTTGCCGGGGATCGGCAGTTTTGTGTTTAGGTTTTGTTTAGTGTGTGTGTGTTCTGTTTTGTGTTTGTTTTCTATTCTGTTTTGTTCTGTTTGTGTGTGATAATTTGGTTGGTGCTTGCTGTTAGTATTGGTCATTGTTGCAAGCAGAGCATTCAAACCAAAGAGCCAAAGCTGGAAAGAAAAAAAAAAAAAAAAACCCTTGCTGGAAAATCTGCTTGCTGTGAACAGTAACGTGAACAGTAACCAGATTTTTCCAATTAATGTTGATTTTTGGTTTTGATAGCTAGAGTTGATATTTTTACTTGAATTTTGGTGTGGTAACTTCTTTTGGGCTATATTTTGCTAGAAAAAATACCAGAAGCACTTAAAGTTGTCCAGATTTTGATTTGCAAAAATTTGGCGAGCCGATTTTTGCGCCAACTTCAAACTTTCATAACTTTTGATCAGAGCGTCGGAATTGGACGAATTTTATATGCTTTTTGGGTAGAAAAATGCGATCTAGCCATTCCAGCTCGCTTTGCCAGCTGCTCACCCCTGGAATTTCAAAAAAAGCCCGTTTACTATTTCTTTTTTATTTTTGAAGTTTTATTTTCCTATTTTTCTAATCTGTCTTGAGTTGGTTTATATAGTTACCCTTTGAATTTTGCTTTGAAATTTGGTATGCTGTCTTTTCATGATTTTAGAGTGTTGCTCACAAAATTTTAGCTCATTTGGACTTCATTTGCATATACCTCTAGTTTTACCTGCCCTTATGCTTGTATGCCAAAATGCTGATTCTGTTGCATATAGTGCATGACTAGAGGCAACCCAAGAGACTTGCAACCCTTTGATCCTGAGATAGATAGGACCTATCATAGATTAGTTAGACATTCTAGCCATATCTCATTAGATTCTGTAGCACTAGATAGTGTAGCCTTAGATAGTGTAATATTAGAGGCTGTTAGTTTAAATTCTGAGCATTCTCCTTCTGCTTCTACTAGCTTTAATTCTGTTCATACTATCTCTGATTCTGCTCATTCTAACACTGAGAACAATATGGGTCAACCTCCACCTCGTGAGAGGACTCTTAGGGAGCTGGCTGCACCTGATTTTACCTATGAAAGCTTGTGCATTCAGTATCCTGATGAGGATGTTCCATATGTTCTTAAGACTGGACTAATACATTTGCTGCCTAAGTTTCATGGTCTTGCAGGAGAATGTCCTCATAAACATTTGAAGGAATTCCATATTGTCTGTTCCACAATGAAACCTCCAGATGTCCTAGAAGATCATATTTTCCTAAAGGCATTTCCACATTCATTGGAGGGAGTAGCAAAGGATTGGCTGTACTACCTTGCTCCCAGGTCCATCACTGGTTGGGATGACCTTAAGAGGATGTTTCTGGAGAAGTTTTTCCCTGCATCTAGGACCACAGCCATTAGAAAGGATATTTCTGGAATCAGGCAGCTTGGTGGGGAAACATTATATGAGTATTGGGAGAGATTTAAGAAGTTGTGTGCTAGCTGTCCTCACCATCAGATTTCTGAGCAGCTTCTTCTCCAATATTTTTATGAAGATCTGAGTAGTATGGAGAGAAGTATGATTGATGCTGCTAGTGGTGGAGCACTTGGTGATATGACTCCTGCAGAAGCGAGGCATTTGATAGAAAAGATGGCTTCTAACTCCCAGCAGTTCAGTGCAAGGAATGATGCCATTGTGGTTCGTGGAGTTCATGATGTGGCTGCTAATTCTTCTTCATCTGCAACCACGAAATTAGAGAGCAAACTTGATGCTTTGGTTGACTTGGTGACTCAACTTGCTCTCAACCAAAAATCTGCCTCTGTTGCCAAGGTTTGTGGTATCTGCACTTCAAATGATCATTATACTGATGTGTGTCCCTCTTTGCAGCAACATCATGCTGGCCCTGATACTCCTCAAGCCTATGCTGCAAACATATATAACAATAGACCTCAATAACAACAGCAGCAGAATTATGATCTGTCCAGTAACCGGTATAATCCTGGGTGGAGAAATCATCCTAATCTCAGATGGTCTAACACTTCTCAGCAGCCTCCAGCACCACCATTTCAAGCTCCTGCTGGTCCATCCAGACCTTATGTACCTCCACCAGTCCAGGTGGTCCCAAAGAAGACAGGCCTCACTGTTGTGAAGAATGACAAGGATGAGCTTATTCCGACTAGAGTGCAAAACAGTTGGAGAGTCTGCATTGACTACCGAAGGCTGAATCAAGCAACAAGGAAAGATCATTTTCCGCTCCCATTCATTGACCAGATGCTTGAGCGTCTGGCAGGTAAATCTCATTACTGTTTCTTGGATGGTTTTTCTGGTTATTTCCAAATCCATATTGCTCCTGAGGACCAGGAGAAGACCACTTTCACTTGTCCCTTTGGCACTTTTGCCTATAGGAGAATGCCATTTGGTCTGTGTAATGCACCTGGTACCTTCCAGCGGTGCATGCTTAGCATATTCTCTGATTTTCTTGAAAATTGCATGGAAGTTTTTATGGATGATTTTACTGTATATGGATCTTCTTTTGACACTTGTTTAGATAGTTTAGATAGAGTACTTAGTAGATGCATTGAAACTAACCTTGTTTTGAATTTTGAGAAATGTCATTTCATGGTAGAACAGGGAATAGTCTTAGGGCATATCATTTCTAGTAAGGGCATAGAAGTAGATCCTGCAAAGGTATCTGTTATTTCACATCTACCTTACCCCTCTTGCGAGCGAGAGGTTCGTTCTTTTCTGGGCCATGCAGGATTCTACAGGCGCTTTATCAGAGACTTTAGCAAAAAGGCCCTTCCGCTCTCCAATCTGCTTCAAAAAGATGTGGACTTCATTTTTGATGATAGTTGCAAGAAGGCGTTTGATCATCTTAAGGAGGCATTGACTACCACTCCTATCCTCCAGGCACCTGATTGGACAGTCCCATTTGAATTGATGTGTGATGCATCCAATTATGCATTGGGAGCTGTCTTAGCACAGAAAGTTGATAAGCTGCCTAGGGTGATATACTATGCTTCCAGGACTTTGGATGCCGCTCAAGCAAACTACACCACTACCGAGAAAGAGCTCCTTGCTATTGTTTTTGCACTTGATAAATTTAGATCATATTTGCTTGGTTCTCCTGTTATTGTTTATACTGATCATGCAGCTTTGAAGTACTTGTTGAAAAAGACGGACTCAAAACCTAGACTGATCAGATGGATGCTTCTACTCCAAGAATTTGATTTAGATATCCGTGACCGCAGTGGAGTTCAGAATTTGGTGGCAGATCATCTCAGCAGAATTGAGAGAGTTGAGGATAATGCTGAAGAGTTGCCCATCCAAGAAAATTTCCCTGATGAAAACCTGTTACTTGTTTCTTCTGTTTCTTCTGTTTCTAACCCTACCCCTTGGTTTGCTCATATTGTCAATTATTTAGTTGCTTCTGTTTTTCCTCCCTTAGCATCACGAGCTCAAAACGATAAACTTAAGAGTGATGCTAAGCATTATATCTGGGATGATCCCTATCTGTGGAAATTGTGCAGTGACCAGGTGATTAGGAGATGCATTCCAGATCACGAGATTAATTCAGTCCTGCAGTTTTGTCATTCTTCCGCAGTAGGTGGCCACCTCGGTATACAGAGGACAGCTCGCAAGGTTCTTGATTGTGGATTTTACTGGCCTACCATCTTTAGAGATGCGGCAAAGACTTGTAGCACTTGTGAGCAGTGTCAGAGAGCAGCAGGATCACTTACATGGAGACAACAGATGCCTCAGCAGCCCATGCTATTCTGTGAGGTGTTTGATGTCTGGGGTATTGATTTCATGGGTCCCTTTCCTGTTTCTTTTGGTTTTTTCTTATATTCTGTTAGCTGTTGATTATGTTTCAAAGTGGGTGGAAGCTAGAGCCACTAGGACTAATGATTCTCGGGTTGTTGTAGATTTTGTTCGATCTAACATATTTTGCAGGTTTGGCATACCCAGAGCTATCATTAGTGATCAAGGCACCCACTTCTGCAATAGATCCATGCAAGCTTTGCTCAAGAGATATGGGGTTGTGCATCGAGTCTCTACACCATACCACCCCCAAACAAATGGGCAAGCTGAAATTTCCAACCGAGAAATCAAGAGGATCTTAGAGAAAGTTGTTCAGCCCAACAGAAAGGATTGGAGTATAAGGCTGGATGATGCTCTTTGGGCGCATAGGACTGCCTACAAAGCTCCCATAGGAATGTCTCCTTACCGAGTTGTCTTTGGCAAGGCATGTCATCTACCTGTTGAGATTGAGCATCGAGCCTATTGGGCTGTGAAGACTTGTAATTTCTCCATGGATCAAGCTGGTGAGGAAAGGAAGCTGCAGTTGAGTGAACTTGATGAGATCCGCCTCGAAGCTTATGAGAACTCAAAGTTCTACAAGGAGAAGACCAAGAAGTTCCATGACAGCCTAATAGCTAGGAAGGACTTCGAAGTTGGTCAGAAAGTTCTCTTATACAATTCTAGGCTTGGACTCATGGCTGGTAAGCTACGGTCAAAGTGGATTGGACCCTTTGTTGTTACTAATGTTTATCCTTATGGTACAGTTGAAATCCAAAGTGAGTCCACAGGCAAGAGCTTCAAGATCAATGGACACCGCCTTAAGCCATTCCTCAGCAATCCTTCCTTGCTGGATGCAGTTGTGGAAGAGACATCTCTGCTTGACCCTGACTCCTTTCCATCTTCTACTACACCTTAGGGAGTTTTCTTTTTCTTTCTCCTCCTTTACTTTTATCGCACTTGTCCATGCTGATTGCATCATTCTGATTGCTATGATTTTCTGTTTGTGCCACATTGAGGACAATGTGTAATTTAAGTGTGTGGGGGGGGGGGAGATTTTCCTTTTTGTTAGTTTTAATCCCTATTATGTTGTGTTGTTTGCGTATAGTTTTGCATTTTTTCTTTTTGATTTCTGGGTTTTGATTAGGTTTTGGCATTTACTTCACTCTTAGATAAGAGTTGCTTCATGCTTTATGGTTTGAATTCCATGTTTTTCTCTACTTTGAAAGATGATTATGAAGTTTGGAGGATTGATTTAATTGTGACAGCTATACCCTGTGTGAGGATTTGAGCCATTATCTGTTCTTTCTTGTGTGTTAGGCCTCTTGATTGCTTGCACAGTTGTCTTGTCTTGACTCTGTTTGATATTTCTTGGTTCTCATGCATGTTTGGATATGATTAAGGCATTCTTGTTTTCATTAGCCTATGGCCAAATAAGCTTGTCCTGAATTTAATCCCTTTGATAACCCCGTTGAGCCTAATTCCCTTTCTATTGTTTGAAGCCCATTACAAGCCTTAAGTGAAAAACAATTATTACCTTAACCTTAGGGAATTTTGGAGCTTTGGAATTGTTTTGGGAATAAGTGAGGGGGGGTGCATACACATTTGTGTTTGGATGATGCCTCTGGCTTGTTTACTCTGATGTTCAGCTTATGCTTCATGTGTCTATTTATATATATAAAAAAAAAAAATCAAAAAGAAAAGCAAATTCCTCTGTTTGTTTGGAAATAAATAGTTAAAGTAAGGTTGTTGTGATTGAAGTAAAGAGAAAGGAATGGTGTTAGAGAGGCTTATTAGAGATTTTTGGGTTTGTTCTTGTGCTTACTTCTTGCTTATTCCCCATTGCTCCTCTAGTTCCTCTGGTTTGCAGCTACTTATCCCATATTTTATTCCCTGCCATGTCCTTAACCTCATTACAACCCTAAAAAGACCTTTTGATCCTTATTTGCATGTTTACTGGGTGTTGATTTTAGAGGCTTGCCAAGTCTATCTGTTGCTTGTTTTCATGAGTGCTTTGAGAATATACACTTACCTAAACACTTGAGAGATACAGTGTGATACAGTATATCTGGTGAGGTTCTGTTGCTTTTAATTCACCTCTTGAGCGGATTGATTGTCTTGATAAGTTTTGAATGCTTGGATACATTCCATGAGTGTGTAGTTTCTCTGACTCTTTGTGTGTTCTAAATTGCCAACTCTTTTCTCTTTTCCCAGTTTTCATTGAGGATTATGCGGAACTGTTTATTTTGCAGCGTGTCTTTGTGTCTTTGTGTTTTCTTTTTGTCTATCTTCTTTCTTTCTGTTATGTCACTTTCTTTAATTTCTTTAGAATTGGACCAGTCTTGAGTTGACCTAGACTAGAGACACCATTGCTTCTGTATCTCTCAGTGGCGGACGAGGCTGTCAGCTCAGCACTTGTCCAGGAAGAAGGGAAACACCAATTCCCTATTTATTTCACTAGTCGTATGTTACATGACGCCTAAGATGATAGAGAAGATAACCTTGGCACTTGTCACCTTTGCTAGACGCCTCCGGCCTTACTTCCAAAGTCACCAGGTGATAGTGAAAACCAACTATCCCATCAAGCAAGTACTGCAGAAACCTGAGTTGGTGGGCAAGATGGTGGCATGGTCGGTCGAATTGTCAGAATTCGACCTATAGTATGAACCCCACAGCCCTATGAAGACACAGTTCATGGCGAACTTCTTAGCATAATTTGGAAGGGATGAGAAATCCACCCCAGACTGGTGGAACCTCTATATGGACGGAGCGTCCAACATGAAGGGAAGTGGAGCAGATATTATCCTTGAGGGTCTTGGCAACACCTCACTAGAACAAACCCTCAAGCTTAATTTCAAAGCCTCCAACAACCAAGCCGAGTATGAAGGACTGATTGTAGGACTTAAGCTCGCAAAAGAAGTTGGGGCTAAGTATCTGAGGTGCTACTCTGATTCGCAACTCGTCTTGGGACAGGTCGTCGACAAATTCCAGACAAAAGAAACTGTACTCCTCCAATATTATCATTTGGTCAAGACACTCATTGATAGCTTTGACTGTTTTGAGATGTACCATATACCGCGAGAGAGTAACACAATAGCTGACCTGCTCTCCAACCTAGCCAGTACTAAGAAGACCGGGCACCTCAAGATCATCATCCAGGAAACACTCCAAAATCCCACCATTGACACCCAAGAGGTAATGGCTAGCGAAGTCGAGGAACCTAGCTGGATGACCCCTTACAAAAACTTTTTCACTAAGGGGACACTACCGGCAGATGAAGACGAGGTCCAACGCTTGAAATGAAAAGCCAACTACTATGTCATCCTTGATGGCAAACTGTTCAAAAGAGGGCTAACAACACCTTTACTCAAGTGCCTGGATAACCAACAGGCGAACTACGTCCTGAGAGAGCTCCACGAAGGGATCAACAGTCTCCACACAGGGGGCGCTCCCTTGCCACCAAGGTAGTATGAGCATGATATTACTGGCCGACACTCAGGACTAATGCCTTCAAGTTTACCTGGAGCTACAAAAGGTGTCAGGAATTTGTGGACATCCCACGGATTCCACCTGACAATCTTCACACTATCACTTCTCCATGGCCCTTCGCTATACGGGGGATGGACATCTTGGGACACCTTCCTAAAGCTCCAGGAATGGTTAAGTTCTTACTAGTGGCAATCGACTACTTCACCAAGTGAATCGAAGCAAAGCTATTAAGAGAGATAACAGCCAGCGAAGTCGAAACCTTCACCTAGAAACATCTCATATGTAGGTACAGTCCACCCTACGTTACTAACAATGGTACGTAGTTCAAGGCACAGACCTATGAGGACTTTCTCACACGGCTGGGTATCAAACACCTGGTTGAAAATACTATGAATACACTGCAAATGAACCAAGAGGGAGGGGGGTGAATTGGTTCAAACCGGATATTTAAAACTTTCTAAAACAAATTGCGGAATTAAAACTTTGGATCGTATCACTAATTCACCTTTTTCAAAATCAGAAATCTTTCTTCACCCAAGGTCACCCTTAGTTATGAAAGCAATGACAGAAAATTTTTCTTTGATAATAAAAGTTGATTTCACAAAGACATGCAATGAAACATACAGAAATCTAGTTCTTCCAACCCACACTAGGTTAGAGTAATTACTATATCAAAGAATATTTTACAAGCAATCCACAAGTGACCTCTTTATCAACTCTAAATAAAGATACAGATTCTAAAACCCTATTAGAATACAAATCACCAAAATAATGAGAACCCTACTCAGAATCTCAACCCTAGAGAACCCTACTCTAGTTTGCTTGAAAAGAAACACAATGATATATCACAATATAATCAGAAAATTGTTAAAACATCTAAAAGATAGGTTGAAGATAAACACAACCTGAGATATTTCATGTATGAATGAATGAAATGGAATGAGATTACCAAACTCTTCAGGTTGAAAAGAATAATAGCTCAGAATCACAATCTTGAAAACCTTCTTTCTTTAAAACATCTTCTCTAAAAACTCAGAAATCTTGATCACACAAGATGTTGTTTGAACCCAGAGTAAAACAGTAATTTGGGCACTTATGAAAGCTCAGAAACTTTTGGGTAAGTCACACTTGCAATGAGTAAATCGCTCAATGTCTATTTATAAGAAAAAGACTCACCAAGCTTTATAAAAAATAGAATTAACTGACAATAATCGATTAATCCGCTAGTGTAATCGATTAAATTGCCATATGTAATCGATTAAAGTAACTAAATAATCGATTAAACTGTTCATCAGCTTTCTGGAAATGGTTTCATGAACACAATAATCGATTAATCCGTACAGTAATCGATTAAACCAGAACAACATCATGATACACGAACTAAGATAATCGATTACGTAAGGAGGTAATCGATTATTCCAGTGATGCATGATTTTTAATAAAACACTGTGTAATTGATTAAAATGAGCGTGTAATCGATTAAACTGTTCTTCAAGGCTTTTCCAAAAAAGTTTGGATGTCTTTAATCGATTAAACTTCTTGTGTAATCGATTAAAGCAGTAAGTTTTGCTTTTTTTAAACAACTAAGCCATTGAGAACTTATCTTCTTGTTAAAACCATTTTGATTTCTTTTAAGATTTAAAAACATGAATGCATGATATGTGAATGCACATGCTAATGAAAGATCACAAGGCATTTAACTTCAACCACTTAGACAAATTACATATGCCATCAAATGATTGGGCATGTAAAAAGCTAAAACAAAACAAGTCTTCAACCTTGGTTCAATCTCCTTTCTTCTTGCAGCTTCCTTTAAACTCAACACTGGTCACCTCTATCGAACATCCTCAGACAAATGGCTAGGTAGAAGTGGTAAACCGAGTCATCCTTTGAGCCTTACGGACTAGACTTGACAAGTCCAAGGGTCTTTAGAAGGAGGAACTGCCCAGCATACAGTGGGCTTACCATTGCTCACCACAATCAACCACTCATGAAACTCCCTTTAAACTCACTTATGGCACTGACGCCATGATTCCTGTCAAGTTAAGGGACCATCAGCAAGAAGGCTATTGTTTCAAGAACAACACAATAAAGAAAACATGTGGGTTGAGTTAGAAACCACAGAGGAAGCATGAGACATGGCTCGAATTAGAGAATAAGCTATGAAATGTCAGATGACACGAAGATACAATACCAAGGTTCAACCATGAACCTTTCAGCTAGGCGACCTAGTCTGATGTGTCCGGGGTGAAGTAATAAGAGATCCCCGCGTAGGCAAGCTTGGACCAAACTGGGAAGGCTCGTTCAGAGTTATTAACAACCTGGACAATGGTGCCTACAAACTACAAGAACTAAGTGGTAAAGACATTCCAAGAACTTGGAATGCTACCCACTTGAAGTTCTACTACAGCTGAGGAATCGAAGGTCGATGGCGTACTCTTTTTCCTAATCAAGTCTTTTGTTCCACAGGGTTTTGGCTTGAAAGGTTTTAACGAGGCCCATTCGAGGAATAACAAAGGGAATATATACATTGATTGACACATTAATAAAACATATTTCTCTTTTCTTTTTTACATATACTTGTGTTAACCTTGCAGGAACATAAGTAAACTCAGGAACTATCGCTTGATTACTCTCCCAGGTCCAGCCTTGACAAAACCTAGGATCCACTCTTGGTACCACAACAGGTTCTAAGGATCGGTTCTCCAACAACCCCCTTAGTCAACCTTACAGGTCCTTAAAAGTCCGGAGTCAACCAAATGCGGCACTCTCGGTCAGACCTCACAGGTCTTTAAAAGTTTGGAGTAAGATAGGGAAGGGCTCTTGGTTAGACCTTACAGGTTCTGAGGCTTGGCTTTTCATCCCCCTTGGTCAACCTCACAGGTCTTTAAAAGTGGACCTCACAGGTCTTTAAAAGTGGACCTCACAGGCCTTTAAAATTTCGGAGTAAGATAGGGAAGGGCTCTTGGTTAGACCTCACAGGTTTTGAGGCTTGGCTTTCTAGCAGCCCCCTTGGTCAACCTTATAGGTCCTTAAAAGTTCGGAGTTAGCCTCCTGCGACACTCTCGGTGTGACCTCACAGGTCTTTAAAAGTCCCACTAGCCTGTGATAACACTTTCGAGTAAAACCTCACAGGTTTTTAAAAGTCTAGAGTTAGACAGGGAATGGCTCTTGGTAAGACCTCATAGGTTCTAAGGCTTGGCATTCTGATAGCCCCCTTAGTCAACCTCACAGGTTCTTAAAAGTGGACCTCCAATAAAACCCAAGATTAGCTCTTGGTACAAAACCCAGGGTATACCTCTGGTAAACATTTAGGACAGACGCGTCCCTGGTTGATTCTCGACACATTGCAAAAACCCAAGACTAGCTCTTGGTACGTTACAGGTTCATAAACCCAAGGTCCACCCTTGGTAGACCTCTGCCTTCAAAGGTTCATAAACCCAAGCTCTAGGTAGACCATCAAGGTTCATAAATCCAAGCCTTGGTAGACCATCAACTCAAAAATCCAGGACCAATTTCTGGTACTCTCCAAAGGTTTGCAAAACCCTAGGGCTTCCCTAGGTGGACCTACAACAAAACCCAAGGCAACCCCTTGGTCGATAATAAGTTCATAAACCCAAGTTCTAGTAGATCGCCAAGGTTCATGAACTCAAGTCTTGGTAAACCTCCTCATTGCTAAGTTTCCCAGGCAGAAACTCAAGGTAAGCAAGGTCTATCCTTGGCACATTTTACTATTCCTAAGCTTTATTCTTGCATTAGTATAAGTTGGCAGGAGCACAAAACCCAAGGTCCGTCCTTGGTATACAAAACCCAAGGTCCACCCTTGGTATACAAAACCCAAGACCGGTTATTGGTAACTTACAGGTTCAACAAACCTAAGGTCAACCCTTGGTGAACTTCCAACAAAAATCTAGGACGGAAAATTCCCCGAATACAAGGTTAGACAAACCCAAGGTCTACCCTTGATAAGCCTAGACAAAACCCAAGATGGACAGCTCCTCTGGTATTAGACTTGGCAAAAGAAAGTTTGTTCATCAAACCTAAGGAGGTTAAAAGAGTGATGTTAGCTAGACAATAAATGTATTTACTATTTTCAAAATACATGTGTTTGTCTTTTAGTGCCTAGAGTTCCCTCAAGGTTTTGATACACTTTTAAAGGAGTTTGAGGATGTCTTTCCACAAGACATACCTCATGGCTTTCCTCCTTTAAGAGGAATTGAGCATCAAATTGATCTTGTTTTGGGAGCTTCACTTCCTAATAGGGTTGCTTAAAGGAGTAATTCGGAAGAGACCAAGGAGATTCAAAAGCAAGTTGAAGGGTTGATGCAAAAAGGATGGGTGAAGGAATGCTTGAGCCAATATGCAATGCCGGTCATCCTAGTCCCCAAGAAAGATGGCAAATGGAGGATGTGCACGAATTGTAGACCCATCAACAACATCCCGTGAGGTATAGACATCCTATTTCTAGACTTGACGATATGTTGGACGAACTTCATGGTTCTTATGTTTTCTCCAAAATAGATTTGAAAAGTTGTTACCATCAAATTAGAATGAGAGAAGGTGATGAATAGAAAATCGCTTTCAAAACTAAGTTTGAACTTTATGAGTGGTTGGTCATGCCTTTTGGCTTAACCAATGCACCAAGCACTTTCATGCGACTCATGAACCATGTTTTGAGGAACTTTATTGGAAAATTTGTGGTTGTTTACTTTGATGATATTTTGATTTATAGTTTAATAATGGATGACCACTTATACCATGTTAGGAGTGTCTTGGAAGTGCTTAGATAGGAAAACTTGTTTGCTTATAGGGATAAATGCACATTTTGCACTAATCAAGTAGTGTTTTTATGTTTTGTTGTGAGTACTAAGGGAGTCCAAGTGGACGATGAGAAAATTAAATCTATTAGAGATTGGCCAAAATCCAAAAATGCGAGTGATGTGAGGAGTTTTCATGGGTTGACTAGTTTTTATAGACGCTCTGTCAAAGAATTTAGCACCATAGCATCTCCATTGAATAACATTGTTAAGAAAAATGTGGTATTTAAGTGGGAGAGTGAACAAGAGAATGCCTTCAATGAATTGAAGGAAAAGTTGACAAATGCACCCATTCTTGCTCTACCAAAATTTTCAAAATCTTTTGAAATTGAATGTGATGCATCCAATGTTGGCATAGGTGTTGTTTTGTTGCAAGAAGGTCACCCAATTGCTTATTTTAGTGATAAACTTAAGGGTGTTATCTTGAATTATTCCACCTATGACAAGGAACTCTATGCACTTATTAGAACTTTGCAAACTTGGCAACACTATCTTCTTCCTAAGAATTTTGTGATTCATAGTGACCATAAGTCACTCAAACATTTGAAAAACCAAGGACAGCTTAATAAGAGGCATGCCAAATGGGTAAATTTCTTGGAACAATTTCCGTATGTGATTAAACACAAGCAAGGCAAGGCTAATGTTGTGGCCACTGCACTTTCAAGGAGATATGTTTTAATCTCCATGCTTGAAACCAAGATGTTTGGATTTGATCACATAAAGGACTTGTATTCTTAAGACCATGACTTCTCTAAATTGTTTGAGTTATGTGAAAAGGGGTCTCACCAAGGTTTCTTTAGGTATGAGGGATACTTGTTTAAAAATAAAAGATTGTGTTTGCCTATAAGTTCTTTGTGGGAACTCATGATTTATGAAGCTCATAAAGGGGGGTTAATGAGACATTTTGGGGTGGAAAAGACTTTAAACATATCGCATGAACATTTCTTTTGGCCTAAAATGAAACATGATGTTATCAAAGTTTGTTCTAATTGCATTGTGTGTCATAAGGCCAAGTCCAAAGTCATGCATCATGGTTTATATACTTCATTGCCAATTCCTATCTCACCTTGGACTGATATTTCTATGGATTTTATACTTGGTCTTCCAAGGTCCAAGAGAGGCAAGGATTCGATTGTTGTGGTTGTTGATAGGTTTTCCAAGATGACACATTTTATTCCATGTAACAAAGTGGACGATGCTTGTCATGTGGATGATCTTTTCTTTAAAGAAGTAGTGTGTCTTCATGGATTACCTAGGAGCATCGTGTCAGATAGGGATTTTTCAAGTTTTTAAGCCACTTTTGGAAAACTGTGGGGAAAACTTGGAACCAAGATTCTTTTCTCCACCACGTATCATCCTAAAACAGATAGGCAAACCGAGGTAGTCAATAGAACACTCTCACAACTCCTAAGGTGTTTCATCAAAGGTAACTTGAAAACTTGGGAAGAGTGGTTACCCCATGTAGAATTTGCTTATAATAGGGTAACCAACCACTTCTTTTTCTCCTTTTGAGGTTGTTTATGGTTTTAATCCTTTATCTCCTCTTGATTTAATTCTCGTACCTAATGATTCTTCTATTTTGAGCAAGGATGAACTTTCTAGAGCCACTTTTGTTAGAGATCTCCATGAAAAGGTGTGGAATCAAATTGAGAAGAAGATGGAGCAATATGCACGACATGCCAACAAAGGAAAAAAGGCCATGGTTTTTGAACCTGGAGATTTGGTTTGGGTACATCTAAGGATGGATAGGTTTCCTTCCCAAAGGAAATCTAAACTCCTACCTAGGGGTGATGGACCTTTCAAGGTCCTTGAGAGGATTAATGACAATGCCTATAAGATTGACTTGCCAGGTGAGTATAGCGTAAGTTCTAGTTTTAATGTCCCTGATCTTTCTTCTTGTGATATAGGTGTTTTGCATGTAAATCTGAGGATGGATTCTTTTCAAGAAGGAAGGGATGATAGAGGGCTATCCAAGGATCATGAAGACCTAGAAGCACTCATTGAATTGATGGGTCTAATGACAAGGTCCAAAACCAAGCTTCTACAAGAAGAGATGACCAAGAAAATCATGGCGGGACTATTTATCAAGGACAATGATGGAGGAAGACATAAGGAGCTGAATTGGAGTACTTTGAAGATTTTTGAAGAGCTCGCTTAACGCAAATGTCACCCTTAATGCACCGCCTTTGCCCACTTAGCGCACATGTCGCGCTTACCCCAATTCCTTGGCAGAGAGTTTTTTAGGCTTAGCGTGCGTGGCTCGCTTAGCCCAATTCCTTGGCAGAGAGTGTTTTAGGGCTTAGTGCGCATTGCTCGCTTAGCGTAATACCTTGGCTCGCTTGCCACGCATGTCGCGTTTAGCACAATTCCTTGGCAGGGAGTTTTTTGGGCTTAGTGCGCCTTGGCTTGCTCAACGCGCATTGTTTGCGGGGATTTTTGTAATTTTGTAATGAGCTTTAATGTTACCAAAAATAGGTGTAAACTTACGTTTTTAGGTGATTATTAGAGGCTTAGCTCTATAAGTACTCAGACTATGCTATTTTTGGACAACTTTTTATTAATGAAATTAAGCATTTGCTTAAATTAAGAGCTTAGCCTCTTCTTGATTCTTGACTAAAACCAAACCCATTCTTATCAAGGAAGCTTTCCTTTGTGCCGAATCCTCCTCCGACTTATTGCTCCGTTACGGATCGCGGTGTCATTCATTATCATCTTCTTAATCTTCACCATTTTCTATTTTTAAGTTTCCAAACAATTATCCATGGAGTCTTGAAATTTGCATCTGGAACGATCAAAACCAAGTGTTCATGCATTGGTCGTCATCAACAACGTCGTAATACTTCACAAGTAATGTGTGGCCTGATGTTCAAGCAACAAATATTTCTTATGCTTATTCACTCACCCAAATTATACGTGGCAATCTTTTTCATTGGATGACCAACGAAGATCCTTATGCTCATCTAGCTACTTACATTGAAATTTGTAACACAGTCAAGATTGCTGGAGTCCCAGAAAATGTCATCTGCCTAAGCTTGTTCTCATTTTCTTTGGCCGATGAAGCTAAGAGATGGTTGCACTCGTTCAAATGTAATAGTTTTAGGACATGGGAAAAGGTGGCGGAGAAATTCTTGAAGAAGTACTTTCAAAAATCTAAGACAATCGAGGGTAAGGCAGAAATCTCATATTTTCACTAGTTTCCTTATGAATCACTTAGTGAAGCTCTAGATCACTTCCGTGGGATGCTTCGCAAGACTCCCACACATGGGTTTAGTGAGCCTATCCACCTCAACATTATCATAGATGCTTTGTGACCCCATTCAAAGTAGCTTTTAGATGCATATGCTAGTGGAAAGATTAAACTAAAGATCCCTGATAAAGCAATAGAGTTGATAAAAAATAATGGCTCAACATTATTGGCTCAGAACAAGCTCTTAGTGATGACTACCAGGACATGGGATTTGATTGTTTCCAGAGGTCAAATTACAGGCACCAGTGAAATAGATAGTAGAACTTGTAGATAAAAGGTGGGGAAGAGTAGAAGATGGTAATGAATAATGCCACGATCCTTATTGGAACGATAACTTGAGGAGGATTTGCCACATAGGAAAGCTTCCTTGATAAGAATCAATTTGGGTTCAACCAAGAACCAAGGAAAAACTAAGCTCTCAATTCAAGCAAGTGCTTAATTTTATTCAATCAAAAGTTTTTCAAAACTAGCAATGTTTGAGTACTTATAGAGTTAAACCTCTAATAAAACCTAAAAACACATAGTTTGGGCCTATTTAAGTCCACATTGAGGCCCAGTACACAAATAAGAAATTACTAAATTACGACAATACGAAAATTATGAAAACTAGGAAAATTACGAAAGCTACTAAAGGAATTGCGCTAAGCGCGATATTCGCGCTATGCGAGCTCTCCTAATATCTTCAAGGTGCTCCAATTCAGCTCCTTGTGTCTTCTTCCATCCTTGCCCTTGTTAAATAGTCCAGCCATGATTCTCTTGGTCGTCTCTTTTTGTAGAAGCTTGGTTTTGGACATTGTCATTGGAACTTTCAATTCATGGAGTGCTTCTAGAACTTCATGCTCTTTGGATAGTCCTCTATCACCTAGCCAAGCAACTGGAGACCGTCATTGAAACATTGAGCAAGCTTCCTCAACAACTGCATGCAATTCAACCAGCTTCACCTTCTATGATGCAGGTTGGAGTATGTGCCTTGTGTTGAGGGGCTCATGTCTCTAGTTTATGTATGACTCAAGAAGAGGTGTCCAAGGAAGTTAATTTATGGCTAATCCAAATCGCTAGGGTTTTCATCAAGGGGGAAACTCAAGTTACCATTTGGGAGGTAACTTTTCTCAAAACCAAGGCCAAAATTGGAGGTTCCATCCTTGCAATAATTTCAACAAGGACCAAGGGGGCCCGTCTAATCAACCTCCTAACCAGGGTCCTAACCTCTATGATCGAACCACTAAGCTGGAGGAAACCTTGACTCAGTTCATGGAAGTCTCTATTTCCAATCATAAGAGCATTCAGTCAGCCATCAAGAATCTTGAGGTGCAGGTGGGCCAGTTGGTGAAGCAAATGGCTGAGAAATCCTCCGGAACTTTGTTGCCAGTATAGAAAATAATCTGAAGGAAGAATGCAATGTGGAGGTAACCAGGAGCGGGAAAAAAAAGTGTCTTGAGTTTGACGAGAGAGTGGAAGGAGTGGTAGAAGATGCTAGTGATGGAGAAGAAGATGAGAGAAAAATAAGAGAGACTGAAAATAAAGAAAGAGAAAAAGAAAGTGAAAAAAAATGAAAAAAAAAGAGTGGTATGGAGAAGGATGGTGAGGTCTTAATGTCCAAGACCAAGAGCTACTAGCAATAGAAGCCAAGAATGAAGCACCAATAGTTCATGCTAAGGATGTTCCATATCCTTTAGTGTCGTCCAAAAAGGAGAAAGAGTGTTACATCGCACGGTTCATGGACATTTTTAAGAAGCTAGAGGTCACCATCCCTTTTGGTGAGGCTTTACAATAGATGCCAATGTACACGATATTCTTGAAAGATTTGCTCACCAAGAAGAGCAAGTCCATCAATAATGAAAATATTGTGGTAGGGGAAAACTGTAATACTGTTATTCAGAGAATCCTGCCACATAAATTCAAGGATCCGAGGAGTGTGACCATTCCATGTTCTATCGGAACGGTATCTGTTGGAAAATGTAATAACCCGCCTCGTCGCTACGATGTCACTCTCTAAACCTGAAAATTTCAATTTTTAATAAAACTCCATTAATTTGATTATGAAAATTAGGGTAAATTTTTTTTTCTTCGCGATAATACATTCATAAAAAACACACACATATGTAAATAAACACATAAATATCTGAAACATATACATATTATTCCTCAAAACATAACTTAGTTTTTACATATATCTAGGCTTGAGATTACATGTCCAATCAAACAGAAACAATGAACCAACTAAGAAAGAGTTGATAACAAAATACAACTCTCTCCCAAAATAAATTCCAACGTTGTCACGTTGGCTTGGCGGTTCCAACCAAAAGAAATCTCTCTCCAATATCACCTATTGCTGATCATTTGCTATCACGAACAAAGGTTCATGATCATCACATGTACCAACCACACAGTACAAAAATTGCAAGGGTGAGTTTATTTAACAAAACCAGCAAGCATCAGATGACAGTAATTAGAAAGGAAACAACATTAACAACCACAATCATTACCAAAAATTCATCAGTCCAATACACACTCAACACACCAATCATCTACTTCATTTCACAAATCAAACAATCATGTTATGAATGATGCATGCACTTGACTCAAATCTCATAATGCAATATGGTACCATATCCCGGAAATAGCCTCTCACAGGAAAAATGATTCACCGCCTATCAGGGCCACCCTATCATGCACTGGCCATTCCCCCCCGGTGATCAGCCAACGTCGCTAGGTAATTCCAAACCTGATGACCCATTAGTACCTGGGTTTTCAGCCCACTGAAACTCACAGGTACGAGCGTGCCTTCATTCTATTTCCATCCATGCACATGAAGTATAAAACATAGGCATCATCAATGTATGACCATGGTCATGAACAAATCCTTCCCCACAAGGATGACCAGTCATACACCCCCTATGTACATACATAGCACACCAATGTGGGCTCACCAATGCACTGACCGTGGCTAGGAACAAATCCTTCCCCGTAAGGATAACCAACCGGTCACTATACCCCACGTGTTACATACACAGCATACAACCATGGGCACTATCAATGCATGACCATGGCCAGGAACAAATCCTTCCCTTCAAGGATGACCAGTCATGCACCCCATGGATATCCATGTATATCCACATCACACAATGACATTGTTCACGTCAACATTATCTCTCATCAATGTCATTTTCAACATCAATATCATATCATCTCAATATCATCATCATACATATCAAACTCATCTCATTTCAACATCATCAACTACATAAACATTATCTCATCATCAACCACATCATCATTATCTCATTTCAACATTATCATCACAAACATCAATATCATCTCATTTCAACATTATCATCATAAACATCAATAATAAATTCATCGCAACTCATTAGTTAAAAACATCGTTTGTTCTTGAAAATAAGCATACACAGGAGCAAACACACATCAATCATAAATACATCACATCCAATTAGTTAAAAACTTAGTTTTTCTTGAAAAACTAGCACGCAACAGGGACAAACAGTTATCTCCATAGTTGGGCTCCTTGGCTCCCAACTATGGTGTCAAAATTATAACCAAAGAACAAAGTCACCTTACTTATCTCTATCCCTCTGATAGCCCCCTTGTAGTGTTGTTTTGAGCTCTCTTAAGTTCACATGCCTTGGTCCAAGCGCAAAGCTCAATATACCAAATTGAAAATAATTTAGTATAGATTTCTCTCCATATATGATTCAGTTTTTCCTATAATTTGTGCTAATCTGAAAGTTATTAAATTCCCATATTTTAGTATGTTAAACTAGACTTCCTAAGCTTTCTAACAAGGTATCACATTCCTTATTTGGATTTCTAAAACTCTAGCTATAGCATTTTTAAAACTAGATGAAAGCTGCCAGCGAGCTCCAATTTCCACACTGACATCTGTTAGTGTTTTCGTGACTACAAGCAGTACAAAATCTATATTTAGCTGAATTTTTTATATGTTATATTTAACATCTAGATCTTTAATTCCATAAATCATACACCTTATTTGAGTAATAAATGAGAGAGATATAAATTTTTAAAAATAGATGGCAGTAGTTGTTTGGGTGAGGACAGTTTCGGACAACATGGGTTCAAATAAATTCTGGGCATGATTCAATGCTCAGTTTGATCCCATATTTTCGGACAACATAGATGACATCTTAAGCTTTAAAATGAGTGGTTAAACACCTCGTTGGCTTAAGTACAAAGGGAGATACGAAATTCTAAAAACAGTCCAAAATTTCAGCTTAAAATCATACGAATTTTAACAGCAATACTTACCAAAGTATTTGGCTGGAATGATTCAAGAGCTTGAGGAGTAAAGTTGCCATCTTCTAATAGAATATTTTGGATGAAGACATGATAGGTAATTTGGTGAAAGGGGCTGAAGTTTGAGTGAGAAGAAGAGAAGAGAAAATGAAGCAAAAGTGAAGAGAGAAAAGGAAGCAAGTGGCCGTGAGTTTTGAATGAGGCTTGCATGTGCTGATTTTCATCTCAAAGGGAGTATTTATAGTAGAAGGACTAGTTAGGATGTAATCTAGCTAGTCCTTGGTTTGGTTCTAATGTAACCAAGTAATCATGACATAAATATTTTTTTATCTCCATGCAATTAATGCAAGCTTACCTAGTCATCATGCAAATATTCCCTTCATTATGGCCTAAGGTTCACGTGCATTGCTTCCTTAAGAGACTTATTTTTCTTGTTTCATTGAAATTCACGTATTACAATACGGAAAACAATAGGAATACCCACAATAACCAAGAGGGGGGGTGAATTGGTTAAAACTTGGTCTTTTAAAATTTCTTTATAAAATTAGAGTAAGGATCTTAATCACTTTTAATCAATCAAATCACTTAGCTCAAGAAATCAATAGCTCAAAACAGAACTTGTTGAGTAATGATGAAAATACAAAGAAGAAGATGACTAATAGAGATTGAGATAGAGAGAATTAACACTTGAATTTATACTGGTTCACTTCTCAAGAGAAGCTACATCCAGTTTCTTCTAATCAACACTAGATTAGAGTTCCACTATTATAAATTTCAGTTCTTAAAAGCTTTATTACAAACACTCTTTATCAACTCTAGATAAAGAAAAGAAATCTAAAACCCTATTAGACTTCTAGTGAACAAGAACCCCAGAGAACATTACTCTGTTATTCCCTAGAGAACACTACTCTAGTACAAGCTTCAAAGAACAATTTACAATAGCAACAAATAACAAAAATTGCAAAAACAAATTTACAACCAAAGAGAATGGAAAGAAACAACATGATGATCTAATGAATATGAATGCATGTGGTTTATCAATCAGAGTTGAATGAACAAAATGAATTTCAGAACATGCTCTCCTATTCTTCTTTGAAAACTCTTGCCCAAGAAATCATTCAATACCCATGAAGATTAAAGAGTGGGACAAGAAGTTAGTTAACCCAGAAAAGCACTTTCTAACTTTGTGAAGGCTTGTATGTATTCAGAAAATTCGAAGTATTCAAGTTAAATCTCAAGCCAAGCCTCACTTCTATTTATAACAGTTTTTTGTAACTAACTGTAATCGATTAAACGCGCCAAATAATCGATTAAAGTGTTCATGCTGATTTCTAGGTTTGAACAACGATCAGAATAATTGATTAAACCGAAGTGTAATCGATTAAAGCAGTGAACCATGTTTTTCTAAAAAGCCTTGTGTAATCGATTACAAGAACTGATAATCGATTAAATCAGTGAAACAAGCTTTTCTAAAAACCTTATGTAATCGATTACAGGAAATGGTAATCGATTAAAACAGTAATGCATGTTTTTTATTTTAACACTATGTAATCGATTACAAGAAATGGTAATCGATTAAATTGTTCTTCAATGCTTTTCCAGATTTAAGATCAAAGCAAATAATCGATTAAACTGTAGTGTAATCGATTAAAGCAGTACGTTTTGCATTTTTCCAAAAACATTTCCTATTTAGTTCTTTTCAAAAATTGCTTTAATTCTTTGATGAAAACATTTAAGCATGTACATGATTAAGTGCATGCAATGCAAGGATCAACAGATTGGCCTCTTCATACACTTCAATTTGAATTACATTCTTCAAGGCATGTGAAAAGCTCAAAACATTCTTCCAAGTCCTAAGCTCAAAACATTCTTCCAAGCCCTATATCCAACAAATACACCCACACAATTGGACTTCAAATTGGCATCTCATTTTGGTTTTTGCTTAAATCATACACACACATATGTGGCTACATATTCACGTGGCTTCCTTATGAATGCTTTTCAATTAATGTGATAGCCACTAATGTGTGATTCATCTAAAGTCTTAATCCTTTATCCCATATTTCACATGGGTAGATCTCTTTATGTTACTAAAATTTTGTTTCTTATAGTTAAATAATCACGACTAAATCTATTCTAAACACTTCTAAACTTGCCACTTGGATCCATTTGCTTCTATCTTATCCTTCTTGTACAACCATCACAGGTGTTTCTCATGTGATAATTTTCCTCATCATATCATCATATGGTCTGAAACTATAGCTTATGAAAGCTTTAGATATTCTTGTGATATTCCTTCATTTTTACTGTAAGGTTTATTTTGTTGTATTTATTATATTAAGCAGTAAAATTTAGAGACTTATCTTCTAGCTTATCCAATCATAAATTTTCGGCCAGTAAATACTCCTAGTTTTCTTGTGGTGTTTATTTGTTACTAAGGGTAATTTGTCATCCCAGGGGCATTTCTGTAATTTCCTCAAGTTTTCACAAAAATATCTAAGGCAAAATATCCAAGGGTATTTTGGTAATTTGTCACTTACTCCAGGGGTATTATTGTAATTTTCACTTCAAAATATCTAACTAAAATATCTAAGGGCATTATTGTAATTTTACCTCAAGGGCATTTTTGTAATTTCTACTTCAAGGGTATTATGGTAATTCTTACATCAAGGGAAAAGGTAATATGGTCATTTCCCTTCAAACATTTTTTGTAATATCTTCAATTATCTATAATTAACATTTCACATAAATAATTCAAACATAGACCAAACAAATTTCACATAACCTAACATTCACATCAAATAGTTGTACAAGGATAATTCACACAACATTTCAACCATATATTTTCAGTTATCAAAATTTCAGGGTGTTATAGAAAAGCTCTTATTGATTTGGGGGTGAGCATTAATTTGTTTCTCTTTATGTCGAAGGATTGGCAATTTGAAGATACTCCCAACAAGGATGACCTGCAGCTAGTGGATCGATTTATCACGCGACCATATGGTGTAGAAGACTATGATGTACCCTGCGCGCTTAGCCAGTTCATACTTTCTCAATTATGTTCTTCGTGTTCTTGATGTTCACCCTTCACATTCATGGGGTGTTCACCCAAATCTGGAGTTTTCTAGACTTTGGTGCCCGCTAAGTGGGCCACATCATTTTGTTAACATTGCTAGTGGGCTAAGCGCACTATACCCATTAAGCCCCACCTGATTTTTGGCCTTCTCCAGCAACATGCTTAGCGCACACATTTACGCCAAGCAGGCCAACTTATTTTGTGCTGCTGCTAGTGGGCATAGCACGCCATCTCGCGCTAAGGTCCCCTTGGCATTCTATGAGCAGTAGCTTAGCATGCATCCTTCACGCTAAGTAGCCATTACAATGCATTTTACTCAATAATGTTTAGGCTAAGCGTTCCATGCACGCTAAGTCCAAATAATTCTCTGTCATCCATTTATTTTATTTGTGCTAAGCATGCATTCTCGTGCTAAGTGCCCGTGCTTCCAGTAGACTTTCTGTATCGCTAAACACCCATTCTCGCGCTAAGCACCAATGCTGGCACCTTTTGTATTAGGCTAAGTGCGCCATCTCACACTAAGCCAATTACTTGTATGTTTCCTTTTTTGCATGAATTGGGCTAAGTGCGACATCTCACACTAAGCCCACCTCATTTACTGTCTGTTTTATTTTGGGAGGCGTTAAGCGTGCATTTGCTCGCTTAGCACGACACCCATGTTTATTATTTTTATATTTTTCACTTTTGATTTTTATTTTTTATTTCTGATTTTTATTTTATCTCACCTTTTTGTTGTCATTTTTCAATATGGCCTCTAGGAAACGACGTAGTCCACATCACAACCACTCATCTAGGAGCCTGACATGGTTCACGTTGCTTTGGACTCTACCCACTTCACCTCCCAAGTTGCCTGGGTGCGCTACTCAGAGAATGTCCACCACAGGAACATCTTTTCGAAGCGGAATGTCACATGATGTAACAACTTGAAATTTTGACAACAAAAAATAGATGTTTGATGTATTTCTTGTGTTATTTGATTATTTGATTAGTTGAAGTGTTGGGTGAATTATTTTTGTGCAACTGCTTGGTATGGATGTTAGGTTATGTGAAGTTTGTTTGATCTATGTTTGAAACGTGTGATTTATAGTTTGATCCAAAACTTGTTTTGGTAAAACCCCGATCTCGGGATCGTTAACCGTTGGATGACCTTCACTCAAAGCCCTAACCCTTCGCTTCCACCACCCACGACCACCGGTGACCGCCACGAGCTGTTGTTGCTTGCCCCCGGACCACCGCACGGAGAGGAACAATTTAATTGGAGTAGAATCTTCAAAACACAACTTGAGGATTTGGTAGAGAATGAGGCCTCCAATCCTCTATTCGTGATTTCTTCTAGTTAACTGTGTTTTCTATGCCTTCTCCTAGCTAGTTTGAACCTTTCTTAGTATCTTTTGTGAATTGGGTACCGTTATTGGATGTTTTTACACTTTCTATGAAAAACCTATGAAAATGAGACATTGTAAAAGTTACCTTTTTATAATATTGATTTCATTTTTGTAGCCTTTGTTGAACCTCAGTCACATTGGTATCATCGGAATTTCAAAATGACATATTTTTGATGTGGACTCCCAAAACACCATTTTAATACATTTGTTATTGATTTATGAAACTGTGAATGTTGTTGTTGTTGTAATGATTAGATTTTTTGGGAAAAGCCTTAATACAGAGGAGACTCTGCCCAAAATTTTATGATTTGTTATTCTATTTACTTCTTTATTAAATTTTAAATGGGCATGAGTTTGTTTTGTATATTATAGTTCTCCTCTTTAATTTAGAATTTTCCTGAAATATCAGTCTTATGGTGTTATGGATTGTAAATATGTGAGATTTGTGTTGTCTGAAGACCTGGAGAATGTGAATCTCAAGCAAGTGTTATATGTATATATGTGGAATGTGATAATTGCTTGTGATGTTGATGATTATATTAATATGAGATGATATTGATATTGATGATGACATCGAGATGAGATGATGTTGATGTTGATGATGACATTTAAATGAGATGATGTTGATGTTGACCATGTCTTTGCGATGGTTGTATGTTGTGTATGTACATGGTGGTGCAGTGACTTGTTGGATATCGCTGGAGAGGGAAGAGGGTTGGTTTAAGAATTTTAAGCATCCCTGGAGAAGGAAAGAGAAATCTTAGAATTTTTAAATGGTGCCCATGTTTCATACTTCATAATTGCATAGAAATAGTATAAATGGTGGCAATAAGTACATGTGGCTTTTCATGAGGATTAAAAAACGGGTATTTGGAGGCATATCCCTTAGTATGGAACTCCCTTGTGACTCAGGCTGATCACCATGGAGGAGTTGCCTGTGCACGATAAGGTAACCTCGACAAGTTACTGCATCATTTTCCTAAGTGAGAGTGTCATGTGGGGACGCTTAGGTGATTTTGAATGGAAATCCTTTTGTTGGAGCCGTCATGATAACGTTGAAGTTTATTTTGGGAGAGAGTAGTATTTTGTTATCAACTCTTTCTTAGTTGGTTCCTTGATTCTCTTGATCTGGCATGTAAATTCAAGACTTAGATATATGTAAAAATTGAATTATGATCTGGCATGTGAATGATATGTAATGGTTTACAATTTATATATATGTATTTATTTACGTATTTGTGCATTTTTATGAGTGTATTATCGCAAAAAAAAATTACCCTCATTTTTATAATCAAATTAGTAGAATTTTCATTTAAAATATGAAAATTATACGTTTAGAGTAGTGCTATCATAGCGACGAGGCGGGTCGTTACACCTGGGGCCCGGTCAATATTACAAATTCTGAAATGAGCTTTCCAGGGATAGTTAAAATTTCTAAGCAATTTCTATCCCTCGATCTCCAAGGATGCTTAAAATTCTTAAACCAATCATCTTCCCTCCTGGGGATATCCAACAGTTCACTGCACCCCCATGTACATACACAACATACATCCATCACAATGACATCATCAACATCAACATCATCTCTCATCTATGTCATCATCAACATCAATATCATCTCAATCTCAATGTCATCAACATCATCTCATTTCAATATCATCAACAACATCAACATCATTTCATTTCAATATCATCATCAACATCAACATCGTCTCATATTAATATTATCGTCAACATCATAAGCAATTGCATTCCACATATACATATATAACACATGCCTTGGATTCACATTCCCCATGTCTTCAAACAACACAAATCTCATACATTCACAATCCATAAGCCCACGAGACTGATATTTTAAGAAAACTCTAAATTAAATAGGAGAACTATAATATACAAATCAAACTCTTATGCCCATTTAAAATTTAATAAAGAAGTAAATAGGATAACAAATTTTTAAATTTTGGGCAGAATCTCCTCTGTAATTAAGACTTTTTCCAAAAAATCTAATCATTACAACAACAACATCATTCACAATTTTATTCATCAATAACAAATATATTGCATCCCATTAGTTTAAAACATAGTTTTTCTTGAAAACCAACACGCAATAGGAACAAACATACATCCCTATAATTAGGTTCCCTTACCCCAACTATAGTATCAAAAGCTATAAACAAACAATAAACTCCCTTTCACTTATCTATATCCCTTTGTTAGCTCCTTATGACATTGTTTTGAGATCTCTCAAGTTCCCATATTTTAGTCCAAATGCAGAGCTCTTTATACTAAATCAAAGACAATTTAGTATAGATTTCAAAGACAAGGTAATATTAACATTCGGGGTCAAATACCCATTCAAATTTCAAAAGGGCTAAAATGGTGTTTTAGGAGTCCACATAAAAAAGATGTCATTTTGAAATTTCTATCACACCAATGTGATCGGGGTTCAACGAAGGTCACAAAAATAACATCAATATTATAAAAAGGTAACTTTTACAATGTCTCATTTTCAAAGGTTTTTCAAAGGAAGTGTAAAAACATCCAATAACAGTACCCAAGTCATAAAAGATACTAAGAAAAGTTCAAACTAGATAGGAGAAGGCATAGAAAACACATTACCTCGAAGAAACCATGAAGGGAGGATTGGAGACTTCATTTTCTATCAAATCCTCAAGTTGAGTTTTAAAGATTCCACTATAATTAAAGTGTTCCTCTCCATGCGATGGTCTGACAGCAAGCAACAACGATTGATGGCGGTCATCGGTGGTCGTGGATGGTGGAGGAGGAGGATGAGAGCTTTAGTGAAGGTTTTGGGGAAGAAGGCTGAAAATGCGTGGTTTCATGCTAATGCACGTATTTGTAGCCAACTTTACTCGTCCAGGTGAATTCCACTTGCTTAGGCAAGTTGACCCAATCTTAACAAATTTCACTGCTTCTGTGAAAAGCTTATATCTCACTCTCCATATGTTATTTAGAAAATCCCAACGGTAAACATTTGCATATGGTTATGAGTCTCCCTTTAAAATTTGAAAGCGATCCAGCAGTTAAAAAGCTCGGAATAGGGATTTTACTGAAACAGGTTTTGGGTAAAACTCAGAATCACACAACTCCAATGCAAATCAATCAAACTCCACATAACCTAATATCCACACTAAGCGGTTGAACAAGAATAATTCACACAACACTTCAACTAATCCAAATTAATCAAGTAACTAAACATATATTTTCAGTTATTGAAATTTCAGGGCGTTACAAAATTCACCTAGAATCAAGGGGTAAAAGCTTTGGAGGATTGAACCGAGTGAACCAAAGTGTGTTATTAGCAGAGATGTAATTTTTGATGAAACCAAAATTGCTATGAAGGCTATGGATCAACAACAGACTAGCAGTCAAGGCAACAACTTAGACATTACTGAAGTTGAGGTGGAGCTACCAATACAAAGTGTTCAAGTTGAGGAAATAGATAATGGTTAGCAACCTAAACCTGTAGTTAATGATTACAACTTGGCCAGAGACAGAGTTAGAAGAAACATTGTGCCTCCTAGAAGATATGGACAAGCTAATCTAATATAATTTTCTTTGACAGTTGTTGAATACATTCAAGCTACTGAACCTAGAAACTTCAAAGAAGCGTCGAACAACAACGAAAGTGAAGAATGGATCACAACCATGGAAAAAGAAATGCTTTCTCTTGAGAAGAACAAAACCTGGATTCTTGTTGATCTACCAAGAAATCAGAGAGTTGTAGGGTACAAATGGATATTCAAAAGGAAAAAAGGTGTTCAAGGTGTTGAAAAGGATAGATTCAAAGCACGACTTGTTGCAAGAGGTTTCTCTCAAGTTGAAAGGGTCGATTTCAAAGAAATTTTCTCACCTGCTGTGAAGTATTGATGCATTAGAATATTGCTGGCCATAGTGGCTCAGTTTGACCTTAAATTGGAGCAATTAGATGTCAAAACTACTTTTCTCCATGTAGACCTTGAAGAAACCATCTACATGCAACAACCTGAAGGCTTTGCTAAGGATAACAGGATGGTCTTCTTGTTGAAAAAATATCTATATGACCTAAAGCAAAGTCCTAGGCAATGGTATGAGAGGTTTGATGACTTCATGATGAAGATTAATTTTCAAAGATCCAACTACGATAATTGTGTGTACATTCTAAAAATAGATGAATAGGTGCTTTTGTATTTGTTGATGATATCTTATTGGCAAGTTCTAAATTGATAGGATCAAGGCTATGTTGAGCTCTGAATTTAAAATGAAGGAACTTGGGAAGGCTAATAAGATGCTAGGAATGAACATTAACAAAGATAGATCAAAAGAAGAACTTTTTCTATCTCAGTAAGGCTATATGAAGAAAGTTGTTGAAAAGTTCAGAATGCATAAGTCCAAACCTGTCTCAACTCCTTTGGGACAACATGGCAAGCTTTCAACCAAGGATGCACCCAACTCAGATGAAGAAAGGGAAAGGATGGCATTAATTCCTTACTCTAATGGAGTGGGAAGCATTATGTATGACATGGTTTGTAGCAGACCCAATTTAGTTTATGTTGTCAACATGGTTAGCAGGTTCATGACAGATCTAGGACCAACACATTGAGAATCTTTGAAATGGTTTCAAATATCTAAATGGTTCATTATCTTCTGGTTTAAAGTTCAAAAGGAAGATGAAAAGTGAAGAACCTATCAAAGGTTACACAGATTCTGATTTCGCTAGAAACATTAATACTAGGAAATCTTTATCTGCATTTGTCTTTACCCTTTTTGGCACTATTTTTAGCTAGAGGTCAGTCCTTCAATTAATTGTGGCATTATCTACAACTGACGTTGAGTTCATTGCTCTTACATAAGTTATCAAGGAAGCTAGGTAGATCAAAGGGTTGGTAGGTGAACTTGGGATCACTCAAGACAATGTTATTGTTTTCTATGATAGTCAGAGTGGAATTAAGCTTTCAAAACATCAAGTTTACCATGAAAAATCCAAACACATTGAAGTTAAGCTAAAATTCATTTGATGTTATTGAAACCAAGGAGATTTTGGTTGAGAAGATTCCAACTGAAGAAAATCTTGTTGATGCTCTTACCAAGTCTGTACAACAATTAAATTTCAAGCATTGCCTAGACTTGATTGGATTCTGTGAAGAGTATAAGTTTTGTGGGAATAAGGAAACTATGATCTAGAGACAAGGTGGAGATTTGTGAATATGTGTTTCTAATATCAATTTACAAGCTATCAAGTTAATTAGAAACAATTTTCTTATAAGTTAGTTGGTGGCCAACAACTAACTTTTTTTTTCAATTTCTCTATTTTGGTAGTTTCTCTTTGATAGCTTGTTTTCTTGAGTGCTATAAAAACATAGGAGTATTTCCTTATGGGTAAGATGCACCAGTGATGATGTATGGCTGAACCCATTAGCCATTGTTATCTCAACAGCGAAAGGACCAAACAGGATTCTATTTGTACACAGAGATCTTTGTAACACTTGCACCATAGTAGATCATTTTCGCTTCCTTCCCGTGGATGTAGGTCCATTGTGGCTGAACCGCGTGATTTCTCGTGTTCATCTTCTATCCCTTATCTTTGTTTGATTCAATTTATTTTTTGTCATTAGCTTTTGTGTGCTTGTTGTTGTGTTGTTTGATCTGTTTGTTGGTTTTGTAAATTAGTTGTAGGTTTAGAACCATAAAAATAGTATAATCACATTGTAGCATAATCGAAATCGAAACTTGAGAGCAAGTGTTCATCATAAAAAATTGTATTCAATTGTTTTATGCAAAGAAAAAAAAAACTCTAGAAGCTTATTAATAATAGAGGAGTTAATACTTATAACCGATGAAACAATAGCTAAAACAAAGGGACATTGAAGACAGAACCCAAAGATAGGAAAACAAAACCTAAAAAAGGTGACATTCAAGACAATTAATAATTCCAAAAAGGAAAGAAACAAACAATGAAGTACAAAATATAAGAAGAACCCATTACCAAATGAATTTTGTCAGGATTCTTAATTATTAATGATCAAAACAAGAAAGAAGTAAAAAACCATTCAAAAAAATAGAAAGAGAGAAAGACAATATAACCATTGGATGTAGTATCTTTTAAATGAAGGGCTGAGTAAAAAAAAAATAATATTTCTTTCCCAATTTAACCCTACCCATTTCTTTCTTCGCAATTCTTGGGGCCACCTTCAACACCATACTCCCTTAGTAAGAATGGAAAATTGTGATTGAGTGTCGGAGAAAAGGAAACTGCAAGTGGAAGAAGGGGAAATTACAAGGGCAAAATTGAGAAACATAGAAAAAGCTTCAAAGTTTTATGATTCAAATAACCAACCTATTGTTACTCTTATTTATAGCAAAAATCACAAAAATGCCACCGCGTATGAATTCAAGCTCTAAGACGACGGTTCTCGTAATAACCGCCGTTGTTATTTACCTCATATTTACGTTAATGCCACCACATACCATACTAAGATGGTTTTCATATAGCCGTCGTCGTATGTGCGTCGTGAAAGACTATATTTGTAGTAGTGATATTATAATATATTATAAATATAAAATATTAGTAATAATTTCAATTCTTATTTTTATTTTTCCTCATCTTTTATTTTAGATATAATGGGTGATCATATATTTTTCAATTATTTATATTGGGCAACAGTAATTAATGATTTAAAATTTATTATACTTTATGATACATGATTGAAATGTAATACAAAATTCTTATTATATTTAGTTCATAACCCCTAATTTAAATTTGTAAAAAAGTTTAAATGTTTAAAATGTAATATATTTTTATAGCATTGTTTACACTATATTCATGCATGACATGCAAAGCTTGAATTTAGATTTTAATTTAAAAATAATATCATTTCATAAAAATATTTTGTTTTATTCTAACTAATAACTCTTATCTTATATTGTTTAAAATATTATTTTATGATAATTATTTAAATTACTATCTTACATAATCCAACTAATTTTTACTTTTCTCATCATTCATTCTATTTTAAAAATCATAGTCGACAATATATATAATCAACTATATATTGATAATCAAAAGTTACTTATATATTTAAAATATTCTATAAAAATATTCATAAAAATTATTTTACCCGTGCATGACACAGGTCATGACATCTAGTTTGTATATAGTGTTGTATGTGCATGTTAGTGATTTTCATCTCAAGGTGGTTGACCTTTGAGTCTATATGTTCCCTTACCTACCCATTTTAAAGCCCTCATTATTGGCCTTGATGCCTCCCATTGATAATATTTCTTCTCTCTTCACCTTACCCTTTCCAACCCTTCACCTTTACTTGGTAGCATGGAGGTAGAGACATAATTTATTTTTGAAACCCAGCCTTTGTCCCTTAATCATGTATATTATAGATTCACTTATCCGCTATAGAATTCTTCTTATTTCGTGGACAAATCCAAGATTCTAGAAATAATGGTGCTAGTGAGAAAGAATTGGACTTTGTAACTTGCATGTATGCCATCTAATCATGCGGTAGTTACCTTGGCTAGTTAGGGTATGTATTCAAGTGTTTTGGAGCCAAGTTGAGACTCCTCTCAATGCCATCATAGAGAAACTTATGAAGATTCCCTTAGGATGTCTTAGGCTTTCTTTGTCTCTTGCTTTTTGTATTCATATATCATAAAAAAAAACTTAGGATTTAATTTGTTAGATTTTTTTGTTGTTATCTTTTGTATTAATTGTTTTTAATATGAAAATTATGGCCTTGTTTTTTGCATCACAAATATTTGAAACTGAGAATATGCAAAACTTTAATGTCATATTTGTAGATGAAGTGAATCAGTCTATCTTTAGAAGGGGATTGAATAATGACACTTTACTGATCTGGCTATTTTTGCACTAACACATTAGCTTATGAATTTCTCTCTAAGCTTCTCCGACCACTTTGAGAATCAGAAGACTTAGTAGGAGTAACCCACTTGCTTACAAGTAAACTTGTTGGTCGTTTCTTTAGAACTTCCTCATAAGTGATACAAAATATGTTAATTTCAATTTCTAATTCACGCTTGGTTGCACGGAGTAGAGTTGCTTAGCTTCTTAATGATAAAACAAATTTATAAAACCTCTTGATCAAATATCAAATTTAAGTTACCAACGGGCTTTTACATGAACAAATTTTAAGCGTATAGCAACAATAATATGAAACCTTAAGAAGGAAACAACACACTAATGATTTATACTAGTTCATCCAATCTGAGCTATATCAAGTCCCTACAACTATAGACTTTCCACTAAAATTATTGGACTCTAATGTCCAAATAAGATTTTAAATGTTTGGTAATGTTAGTGTCAACTTTTTTTGTTAGTTAAATTAAACTATTTTTAAAAACTAACTATAAAAAGATCAAATTAAAAATATTAAAATCCGTTAGAAACCAAACCACATAGTTTGATATGAATCTTATATATTTAAACCCAACCCATAATTTTTATGTTTAACTCGAATGACTTTTTAACCAAAAATTGTACAAAATCACATAGCCAACACCCCTATCAACATGACACTGTTACTCTGGAAGCATTCTTGTTTAAGTAAAAAAAATAAAAATGAAGAACTTTAGTAATGCATTGTAGATGTTTTTTGTTTTTTCCTTAGAATTCATAATCATTTAAATAAGGTATGTTTGTTTGTGTCTCCCTACCCGAATTCGATTACAATCAAAAGGTGTCTCTTGTCCGAGTTATTGCTGTTACTGTGAAGGGAATTTTGAAAATGAATTCCACATATTCTTTGGTTATCAACAAGTTAAACATGTTTGGGAAGTTGTAGCCCTTTGGAATTAGATTTCATCAGAGATAGGCCTGACCGAATATGCTAAAGATCTTATCTTCAATCTTCTGGAAATTCTGAGTCTCTGAGTTCGCTACATCAACTGAAATTTGCAATGATGCCATGGTGCATATGGAAACGAGTGAACGAAAAATTATGGGAAGGTCTGGACAGCAATCCAAATATATCGGTCTATCTGACAATGCCAATTCTTCATGAATGGAGGCATACGCGCAATCGCCCAGGGCAATCAACGGTTTTGGAGCGCTCAAATTCAACTCTATGGTGTAAGCCTACTCACGATTTCCTTAAATTCAACGTGGATGCAGCAATATTTGAAAATCAAAAGCACCTTGGGGTTGGAATTTGTATAAGAGATGATAATGGTACGTTTGTAAAAGCCAAAACTTTTTCTCCAGGATGGGCGGAACCGAGGGAAGCTAAAGCTTGGGGTCTTCTTCAGGCTATTTCATGGGCTCGAGAGATCAATGCAACTCATGTCATCTTTGAATCCGATTGCAAGGTCCTTGTTGATAACATACTCTCTAGTCAATATGGTTTCTCTGAATTTTACATTCATGTTGATAGATAGAGCAATGTTGAATGTAATTCCAAATTTTTTGGTGAATTTTATTAGGAGACAATCAAACCAAGTAGTCCATTCTCTTGCAAAGGCTTCTCAATTTTTTAATTACATCCATCAGTTTGATTATGTTTCAAATTGTATCTTTTCATCTTATTTCTAATGAAATAAAATAGTCTTCTGTCTAAAAAAAAAGTATTTTTGTTTTTATAATAAATGAATATCATGTATAATCTTTCATTTTGTAGTTTTGAACTTATGTATTACGTGACATTAAAAAATTATTGGTGGAACCAAGATGTACCACTGAATAGTAATTAAATATATTCCTCTAAAAAAGTTAAATATATTATTCCTCAACACGACTAAATTGCTTTCACATATATTACACTGAATTGATCCATTACTTTCACTCTTTATCATCTTTGTTTCTCTATAACTCTATTAATGCCCCTATCATTTTTAAAGTGGGATAGTTTGAAAATGATCCAATAAAATATATAAATAGATGGTGTTGGTTAGTTGGGTTAAGGTCTTAAGCTTCTTGGAGTCCAAGTGCCACCCCTTTTTTGTTAAACTTTAATTTTGGCATTAATATAGGTGTAATTTTGGGCCTTAAAAAAATCAGTTTTCTTTTTTAAAACATTTTCGATAGGCTAAAAAATAATATTTCAGAAAAATCAACCGCAATAGGCAAGAAAATGAAACACGTTAGTAATCCATGGTTCGGTGTTTTTTTATGTTTTCCTTAGAATTCATAATCATTTAAATACAGTATAATAGTTTAGTTTTCCGGCCTTTTACATGCATTAAAGTTACATTTTATAATTTATAGGAATATTTTTATATTATTTAAATTTTAATATATTATTAATTATTTAGTTTAAATTTTAATAAATATATGTTATTCGATATGTTAATAAATATTTATATATATATTTTTATATACACTCATGCTCCAAAAACTTGTTACCATTGAGAGTGTTGTTCTAGATATGATTCTCTTCACTTTAGCGATACCATGTGTATTGTACAAAAAGGTAGAATTACACATGGTTGTGTGGTCACTGTACACGTGTCCACCCTCCGTGTCAACCCTACTACAATAATTGAGTACATTTCCACCTTAATTGTCAACCTCAACACAATGATAAGACATGTTCGTCTGCCCTCCTTGTCAGTTTTGCTATAGAAGTGCGGACGTGAAGAGTAGATATCTCCTTGTTAATAGCATATCTGCTATGCCTTATCATTCAAAATGGTGCAACCACCTTATCTTTTATTATCTCTCCAATTATTTACAAGTTGTTACTTATCTACAAGTAACCACATATCTACAAGGTACACATTATCTTCTATTTAAATTACATAACTACCTGCAATTATCTATTATCTTATCAACAGATTAATTAACAAACAAAGGTTCAAGCCCATACTCCACGTTATAAATACAAGTCCTCTCTAAACCTTTACTCATGCTTATTGATCATCCGAGACACCCTCAAAAACTCTCCACTCTTATAATTAATTATCCTTCTTTAATTAAGTTACTTACTTGAGCGTCGAAGTCTTTTCCTTTGTTTTGCAGGTCCCCCCCCTTAACAAAGATGATTCATCATCCGAAGTGCAGAGTTTGGAACCCACTTGTCATCATATGAAAAATTTCCAGATTTTGGTAAAAACATTTGGCGTCCACTGTGGGGCCACGATAAAACATACCCTGCGGCCTTGCATCCTTACAAACCCCTGGAACGTCCATGAATGGTCAGCACACATTCCGGTATCAGATGCGACACTCCTGTGGAGGCATCCAATCCTCCGTAGACTACCATGACGAATGCTGACACACATCAGCAACTCCAAAACTGCGTAGCGGAGATGGAGCGCAGACACCAAGAAGAGATCCAAAGGCTAAAAGCTAATTGTGATTAGTCGGAGGCCAGAGTGAGACATTAACATGGAGACAAGCATTATCCCTTCACAAGAAACGAGATTACTTAAGGCGACCCCCGACAACATGTCAACCCCCTAGGCTGTCCTAGTTTAACACATGTATACCGTCCAGAAGGGCGGACAACACAATGACATCCTTTTGTTGATCGTATTATGGAAGTCGACCTTCCTCCTGGGTGGAAATCTCTCGATCTGGAAAGGTACGACGACACCACAGATCCGGATGAACATTTGGACGCTTATCTGACTGTGTCGAGTTTTCCCTACCTCACTAAAGAGAGCAGCTTTGGCATGGTATGGCGGACTCCCTTCAAGGTCCATTGACAACTTCGACACCCTGGTCGAAAAATTCCGCGCACAGTAAGTGACTAGCCGATTCTACAGGCTAACTTTCGCCTCACTGGCCACTCTGCATCAGGCAAATGACGAACCTCTTCATAGGTTCATGGATCGATTTGGACAAGTCACTGTTCAGATCAGGAACCTCAACCCTAAAGTAGCATTGCCCTCGATGATGCATTACGGCCTGACAAATTCATGGATAGTCTATGCAAGAAACCTCATTCTAGCATGGATGAAATCCGAGAACACGCTAAAGGCTACATATAGATGGAGGAAATGTCTAAGTTCCAAAATGAGATCAGACAAGCCAGACAGAAGTGAAAGAAGTAGGATGTGACAACCAAGGCCGACTTACAAAGGTCACACAAGAAATAGAGGATGGACAAATACCACCCTCTCCCGAAAGCACCAAGGTACAAAAGATACACCAAGAAATGAGATCATGGAGGAAGCTTTCAACACAGAGGTACAGGTAAAATTGCCAATACCATCAACATCAACTTCTCTCAAGCCAGGAGTAGATCCCAACAAATATTGCCAATTTCATCGCGACAATGGCCACAATACTGAAGAGTGTTGGGCCCTGAAGGACAAGATAGAAGAACTCATCCAAGCAGGATACTTGTCACGGTTTGTCAAAAGACTTGACAATCCCTTAACTGGAAACAAACCTTGGGGTTGACGAGAAGATCAGTACAGAAACCATGATAGGAATCAAGATGCTGGTATAAGGCCTGAAGAAAGGGGAAGACAGAGACGACAATAGCATAGACAAGAGCGTCAGCCTCCTCGCCAACAGGAGAACGAACCTGCCCAGCACATCAGGGGTGAAATCAACACCATCGTGGGCGGATTTTCATATGGAGGTTCATTAAACCAGTCGCGGAAAAGACACTTGCATGCCATACGGGACATTGACATTAACTATGTCGATGTTCCCTCACCACGGAGCCTCCCTCCTTTTACTTTCAGAAATGTTGATTTTGCAGGGATTGATCCTGTTAACCAGGGCGACCAGATGGTGGTTTCCCTCATAATCGCCAATTTCAAAGTGTCGAAGGTCCTTATCGATCAGGGCAGTTCTGTCGACATATTGTGTTACAGAGCTTTTCAGAAGCTGGAGGTTTTTCTAAACATGATTTAGTCTCACCCCGGACCCTCCTGGGATTCGTAGGAGATAGGGTAGACACACAGGGGTATGTAGACCTTATGACTACCTTCGGCCAAGGACAATTTTCCAAAAGTTTCACAGTCAGATACTTGATCGTAGAGGCTGACACTCTATACCTAGCCTATATCAGTAGAAAAACTTTGAATGAGCTTGGGGCCATCATTTCCATGCCTCATTTAAAGATGAAGTTTCCCACTATGACAGGGGAAATTATCACTGTTAAAGTAGACCAAAAGCAAGCCCGACAGTGCTACGCAGAAAGCTTGAAAGTGGCACTGTATCCTTCCAACAGAAAGTAGGGCAGACATAGTCCCACTTCGGGGGGCACTAGTTATGTAATGAGCATAGACAAAGGGTCCACCTCTTACACCCTGACTGTGTATACAGCTCACCATGACGACACCTTCTATGTGGATCCACGAGATGACGATGTCGACAAGGGACCTAAACCAATTGAAGAACTCGTCAAACTACAGCTCGGACCAAAACTCGGGTAGTGTACACAACTTAGCAAAGACCTTACTAGTCATGAGCACAGGCACATAGCTGACATTCTCCACAAGAATGCAAACTTGTTCGCTTGGCAACCATCCGATATGCCAGGCATCAATCCCAATGTCATATGTCACAAAGTTGGCAATATGTACATAGGCTAAGCCAATAACCCAGAGGAAATGGAATGTGGGAGAAGAAAGACGAAAGGCAGTGCAGGAAGAAGTCGACAAATTGCTCAAAGAAAATTTTATCGGAGAAGTTAGGTACTCTACTTGGCTCGCCAACGTTGTCATGGTTAAAAAGGCTAGTGGCAAGTGGCGCACGTGCATAGATTTCACCAATCTCAACAAGCCATGTCCAAAGGATGCATACCCCTTGCCCAGTATTGACAGACTGGTCGATGGTGCATTTGGATTCCACATCCTGAGTTTCCTAGATGCATACTCCGGGTACAACCAGATCAGGATACATGCCCCAGACGAAGAAAAGACAACATTCATTACAGAGGATGCCAACTATTTCTACCAAGCTATGCCTTTCGGCCTAAAAAACATCGGGGCCACATACCAATGATTTATGAATCGTGCTTCAGAAAACAGATTAGACGCAATGTTGAGGTCTACATCGATGACATGGTCGTCAAGTCTCAGAGTGTAGCACAACACGTGGCGGATTTGGAGGAAGTATTTGAAGAGGTACGGAAGTATGACATGCGTCTCAACCCCAAAAAATGCACATTCGGGGTGGGGACGGAAAGTTCCTTGGATTCACGATTACACACCGAGGAATTGAAGCCAACCCAGACAAATGTTCAGCCATTTTAAAAATGCATAGCCCTACTAACTTCAATGAAGTTCAAAAACTGAATGGAAGACTAGCGGCTCTATCCTGATTCCTCCCAAAGCTCGCCAAAAAAGCGAAACCCTTTTACAGGTTGCTCAACAAGACTGAACCCTTCCTCTGGGATGAAGCCTTTGAAACATTCAAGAAGACCATCACTTCACCACCAGTCTTAAGTCGACCTACACCAAAGGCACCATTGCTTCTGTATCTCTTAGTGGCAGACAAGGTTATCAGTTCAGCACTCGTCCAAGAAGAAGGGAAGCACCAACTCCCTATCTATTTCACCAGTCGTATGTTACATGACACCGAAAAATGTTATCAGATGATAGAGAAGATAGCCTTGTCACTTGTCACCTCTGCCAAACGCCTCCAGCCTTACTTCCAAAGTCACCAGGTGATAGTGAAAACCAACTATCCTATCAAGCAGGTACTGCGAAAATCCAAGTTGGCGGGCAGGATGGTGGCATAGTCTGTCGAGTTTTCAGAGTTCGACCTCGGTAAGAACCCCGTGGCCCCATGAAGACACAGTTCATGGCGGACTTCTTAGCAGAATTCGCAGGGGATGACAAATCCACCCTAGACTAGTGGAACCTTTATGTGGACGAAGCGTCCAATGTAAAGCGAAGCGGAGCAGGAATTATCCTTGAAGGTCCTGGCAACATCATGCTAGAACAAGCCCTCAAGCTTAATTTCAAAGACTCCAACAACCAAGCCAAGTACGAGGCACTGATTGTAGAACTTAAGCTCACGAAAGAAGTTGGAGCTAGGTATTTGCGGTGCTACTCCAACTTGCAACTTGTTCAAGGGAAGGTCGCCGACAAATTCCAGACAAAAGAAATAGTACCCCTCCAATATTATCATCTGGTCAAGACACTCATCGACAACTTCGACTGTTTTGAGATGTACCATATACTGAGAAAAAGTAAGACAAGGGTTGACCTGTTCTCCAAGAGAAAGTAACACAAGGGTTGACCTGTTCTCCAAGCTTGCCACTACTAAGAAGATCGGGCACCTCGGGACCATCATCCAGGAAACACTCCAAAATCCCACCATTGACACCCAAGAGGTAATGGCCAGCTAAGTGGAGGAACCTAACTGAATGACCCCTTACCGAAACTTCTTCACTAAGGGGACACTACCAACAGATGAAAACGAGGCTCGACATTTGGAAAGGAAAGTCAGCTACTACGTCATCCTTAATGGCGAACTGTTCAAAAGAGGGCTGACAACACCTCTACTCAAGTGTCTGGACAACCAACAGGCGAACTACATCTTGAGAGAACTCCATGAAGGGATCTGCGGTCTCGATAGAGGGGGGCGCTCCCTGGCCACCAAGGTAGTACGAGCAGGATACTACTAGTCGATGCTCAAGATCGATGCCTTTGAGTTCACCCGAAGATGAAAAAGGTGTCAGGAGTTTGCGGACGTCCCACAGATTCCCCCTGATAACCTTCACACTATCACTTCTCCATGGCCCTTCACAATGTGGGGGATGGACATCTTAGGACCACTTCCTAAAGCTCCAAGAATGGTCAAGTTCTTACTAGTGGCAATCGACTACTTCACCAAGTGGATCGAAGCAAAGCCATTAAGAGAGATAACAGCCAGCGAAGTCAAAACCTTCACCTGGAAACATCTTATATGCAGGTATGGTCTATCCTACGCTATT
>CM023954.1:23491354-23536317 GCA_013407115.1 Glycine latifolia
GTTACTGACAACGGTACACAGTTCAAGGCACAGACCTACGAAGAATTTCTCACATGGCTAGGTATCAAACACATGGTCACCTTTGTCAAATCCTACGCTATCGTTACTGACAACGGTACACAGTTCAAGGCACAGACCTACGAAGAATTTCTCACATGGCTAGGTATCAAACACATGGTCACCTTTGTCAAACATCCTCAAATAAATGGTCAAGCAGAAGTAGCCAACCGAGTAATCCTTCGAGCCTTACGGACCAGACTTGACAAGTCCAAGGGTCTCTGGAAGGAAGAACTACCCAGCATACTGTGGGCTTACCATTGCTCACCACAATCAACCACTCATGAAACTCCCTTTCGACTCACTTATGACACTGACGCCATGATTCCTGTCGAACTAGGGGAACCATCAGCAAGAAGATTGCTATTTTAAGAACAACACAATGACGAAAACATGCGGGTGGAGTTAGAAACCGCAGAGGAAGCACGAGATATGCCTCAAATTAAGGAAGAAGATATGAAATGTCAGATGACATAGAGATACAATGCCAATGTTCAACCACTAACCTTTCAGCCAGGTGACCTAGTCTGGGGTGTCTAGGGTGAAGCCAGAAAAGATCCCCGTCCAGAAAAGCTTGGACCAAACTAGGAAGGCTCGTTCAGAGTCATCACCAACCTAGACAATGGTGCTTACAAACTACATGAACTAAGTGGTAAAGATATTCCAAGAACTTGGAATGCTACCCACTTAAAGTTTTATCTCAGCTGAGGAATTGAAGACCAGATGACGTACTCTTTTTCCTACCTAAGTCTTTTGTCCCACAGGGTTTTGGCTTGAGAGGTTTTAATGAGGTCCATCCGAGGAATAATAAAGGGAATGTGTATATTGATTGCCACATTAATAAGACATATTTCTCTTTTCTTTTTACATGTGCTTATGTCAATGTTGCAGGAACATAACTAAACTTAGGAACTAGCCTGATTACTCTCCCAGGTCTAGCCTCGACAAAAAGTCAGGATTTACTCCTAGTACCGCAACAGGTTCTAAGGATCAGTTCTCTAGTGACCCCCTTAGTCAACCTTACACGTCCTTAAAAGTCCTGAGTCAGCCAAACGCGACACTCTGGGTCGGACCTCACAGGTCTTTAAAAGTCAAGAGTCAAATAGGGAAGGGCTCTTGCTTAGACCTCAAAGGTTCTGATGCTTGGCTTTTTAGTCCCCTTGGTCAACATCACAGGTCCTTAAATGTGGACCCCACAGGTCTTTAAAAGTCTAGAGTCACACAAGGAAGGGCTTTTGGTTAGACCTCGTAGGTTCCGAGGCTTGGCTTTTCAGTAGCCCTATTGGTCAACCTCACAGGTCCTTAAAAGTCTAGGGTTAGCCTCCTACGACACTCTCGGTGTGACCTCACAAGTCTTTAAAAGTCCCACTAGCCTGTGACGACACTTTCAGGTAAGACCTCACAGGTCTTTAAAAGTCCGGAGTCAAATAGGGAAGGACTCTCGGTAAGACCTCACAGGTTCTAAGGCTTGGCATTCCAACACAAGTTCTTAAAAGTGGACCTCCAATAAAACCCAAGACCAGCTCTGGGTACAAAACCCAAGGTCTACCTCTGGTAAACATTTAGGGCAGACACATCCCTGGTCGATCTTCGACACACTACAAAAACCCAAGACTAGCTCTTGGTACCTTACAGGTTCATAAACCCAAGCTCTGGTAGACCGTTAAGGTTCATAAACCCAAGCCTTTGTAGACCTCCAACTCCAAAACCCAAAGATCAGCTCTTGGTAACTTACAGGTTCACAAACCCAAGATCATACCTTGGTGAATCTTGACAAAAACCCAGCACGGACAACTCCACTGGTATCAACCTTGACAGATATAAGGTACCACTATGTGTACCCTCGACATATATTATTATTATTTCTATATTTCATCCTTGCAGAAATACCAGTTCTCAGGAACATAAAAACCCAAGATACACACTTGGTACACAAAATCCAGGGTCTCCCCTAGGCCTACTAAACCCAATAAAACTCTCTTGGTACTCTTACACCTATGGAATCCCAACATGTCGGACCATAGGATTGTTTGTTTTTGCAAGAACAGGTGTCAGAGGTCTACCCTTGACGCTGCAAACCCAAGACACGCTCTTGGTACTCTTATTCACTTGGAACCTCGACAAGCAATGCTACAGACTTAGCCACTTACAAAAGCAGGAGTCTAATACAAGTGTCCAAGGTCCACCCTTGACACTCAAAACCCAAGACATATTCTTGGTATACATGTTCACTTGAAGCTTCAACAAGCAAGGCTATACACTTAGTCATTTACGAAAGCAGGAATCCAACATCAGTTCAAGAATCACACTTGACACTACAATCCCAAGTTGCATTCTTGGTAATTCATTTGCTTCTGAATCTCAGCAAGCAAAACAGGAAGCTATCAATAACAGGGTCTCAATTTTTATGATGAAAGACACAAGTCAAGCGTCTTATATTCATCAACACAAACATTCACAAATAGAAGACAACTTATAAAGTGAAGACACATAAGAATTGAAGAAAGAGGAAATTTCATTAATTTTTTAACACTTTATAATGCCTTCATGGCCAAAAGTTAAAACAAAGCGAAGTAATAGAAGCAAAGAAACATAAAAGATGGCAGCCTACACATTGGCCCCATCACCATCAACGTTCTCTTCAGCAAAGTCCTGTCTTGCATGACTAACTTGTTAGCATCAATTCTGACATGCATCAGACTGCCCACTAAGTTTTTCCAACACCTTGGCGGCTCTGGTGAGACAATCTACACTCTTTCCAATAGAGATATTGAGGACGAGCTCCTGCACCTTTATCTCCCTCATTGGGTTCGACGGTTTCTCCTCTAAAGCCACTGGATTTGGAGGTTGAAAAGATGCCTTGCTGAAGTGGCAGGGTAAGAGAAGACTTGTTCTTCGAAACATCTTCCCTCACCCACTTGAAACCAAACGTAGCCAGAGCAGGAGTTGGCGACCTAGTACTGCGACTGCGATGCACGCGAGGAAAAGCTCTCGCACTCCTAAAACTAGTTGGCCTTACCATTTCAGAAGCAGATGAAGGGGGAAGGATGATGAGCGGCAGAGGCTCGCTTACCTTAGGGGCGACAAAAGGCTTTGCCTGCTGACAAGGGTGAGAAGTACCCTCACCAGCCTGACGGGAGCTTGCCCTCCTCCCAGAAGAGAAAGACCCATTAGAGACACCACCATAGGTATCCTCTTCCGAGGAGTCACTCCTGAATCACTACCTGCTATACCCAAAGCAAAATTAGACAGAGGGGATTTAGACATTTTCAGAAAAGGTTGGTTTGAACAAGAGAAGATGAAGGAAGCAGAAAAGTTTTAGAATGCAAGGAGGAAAGAGGATTGGCGGTGGGAGAAATGTCAAAGGTCTCATCCATTTAAAGAGGACATGACTACTGAGCAATTACGCGCGAATTTGAAATGTTTCCCTTGCAATCTATGCCACAATCAATGCCCACTCACCCACTATCACACTACTGTAAGTCTCCACTCCTTGAGGGACATGGATGCACGAGTATGGCAAGTGTGCTGCACGCACATGGTGAAATGACAAAGCACCACGCATGCTTTCAAGGCTCATGCCAATGGTCAGATATGTTGGATGTAGGGGGAGCAACTTGAAGTTTGAAGCTTAGGACTTGGAAGAATGTTTTGAGCTTTTCACATGCCTTGAAGAATGTAATTCAAATTGAAGTGTATGAAGATGCCAATCTGTTGATCCTTGCATTGCATGCACTTAATCATTTACATGCTTAAATGTTTTCATCAAAGAATTAAAGCAATTTTTGAAAAGAACTAAATAGGCAATATTTTTGGAAAAATGCAAAGCTTACTGTTTTAATCGATTTCACTACGGTTTAATCGATTATTTGCTTTGATCTTAAAATCTGGAAAAGCACTGAAGAACAATTTAATCGATTATCATTTCTTGTAATCGATTACATAAGGTTTTTAGAAAAGCTTGTTTTACTGATTTAATCGATTACAAGTTCTTGTAATCGATTACACAAGGCTTTTTAGAAAAACATGATTTACTGCTTTAATCGATTACCATAATTTGTAATCGATTACACAAGCTGCTTCTGTAACATGCTTCACTGATTTAATGGATTATAGCTCGGTTTAATCGATTATTTTGTCCGTTGTTCAAACCCAAAAATCAGCATGAACACTTTAATCGATTAAGTGGCAATTTAATTGATTACACAAGGCTTTTTAATCGATTATTTGGCGAGTTTAATCGATTACAGTTAGCTACAAAAAGCTGTTATAAATAGGAGTGAGGCTTGGCTTGAGATTTAACTTGAATAATTTGAATTTTCTGAATACACATAAGCCTCCACAAAGTTAGAAAGTGATTTTCTGGGTTAACTAACTTCTTGTCCCACTATTTAATCTTCATGGGTATTGAATGATTTCTTGGGCAAGAGTTTTCAAAGAAGAATAGCAGAGCATGTTTTGAAATTCATTTTGTTCATTCAACTCTGATTGATAAACCACATGCATTCATATTCATTGGATCATCAGGTTGTTTCTCTCCATTCTCTTTGGTTGTAAATTTGTTTTTGCAATTTTTGTTATTTGGTGCTATTGTAATTTGTTCTTTGAAGCTTGTACTAGAGTAGTGTTCTCTAAGGAAAAACAAAGTAGTGTTCTCTGGTTCTTGTTCACTAGAAGTCTAATAGGGTTTTATATTTCTTTTCTTTATCTAGAGTTGATAAAGAGTGTTTGTAATAAAGCTTGTAAAAACTGAAATTTATAATAGTGGAACTTTAATCTAGTGTTCATTAGAAGAAACTAGATGTAGCTTCTCTTGAGAAGTGAACCAGTATAAATTCAAGTGTTAATTCTCTCTATCTCAATCTCTATTAGTCATCTTGTTCTTTTGTTCTTGGTATTTTTATCATTACTCAACAAGTTCTATTTTGAGCTGTTGATTTCTTGAGCTGAGTGATTTGATTGATTAAAAGCATTCTTGGTTTAAAAGTGATTAAGATCCGTACTCTGATTTTATAATGAAAATTTTAAAATACCAAGTTTTAACCAATTCACCCCCCCTCTTGGTTATTGTGGGTATTCCTATTGTTTTCAAGATATTGGCAGAAGTGCCCAACCTCGACGCTTCATTTGCCTGACATATTTGACTTCACCAAATATAGCAGATGCATCCATTATGGACACTTCAACAGTAACAACCCAAACAACACAGTCTAGGTTAACTGGCTTGACATAGCTCCACATTCTTTTTTCACAAAGACATCAACATTAACATTGGACATAACTTATCTACCCTCGGGTGTAACACCCCGTATGCATCCGGCGTATTAACAATTACTTAATCAGATAGGCGCAGTAAATCATTTAATTAAGTACCACGGAAGCGTTTTTCAAAACCATATCTCTTGATTCATTATGTATGGTAAGTGACCTCAATTAAACATACAAATTCATACACTATAGCCAGCCTCATCAATCCAAAACAACATAAAGAATGGCAGATGCATCAATAATATCTCTACAGATATAACAGGAGAATAAACCACATGTCTCAATATGGTATAACATATATACATCATCTCAACCACCGTTGTGGCGATACAAAAGAATAGGCATCCATTGCCATGTTCTCACAGATTACATCCTCCGAGAGGGCATACAAAACCAGCAGCGTTTACTCATCATAAACATAAACATGAGCATCACATGTGTACACACACATCTTCCCTGAACCAGGGGTACAAAATACATCAACATAACCAAGGAGCCACCATGCTCTCAAAATGCTACCAAACAGCTACACAGGAACTGTCTCTACTAGGGCCTCCCACCCTGAGACCTATCATCTCTGCCAGATGAATCACCTGTGAAAACATAATCCCCACACAGGGTAAGATACACATCTCAGTAAGCTCAGGGCTCTTGGAGGCTTCTCCTCCTCCCTCTCTCACTTCCATGACACGCAACATCAAAGGCATCACAATCACTAGGCCTCTCGGCCCTCACAACAATACATAGCCATCATCTAGCTCTAATGTATATCCGTGGTACTACGCCCGCCAAAGATGCATCATCATCAGCATCTGGGACTCTCAGTCCCCAGTGCAAGACTGGAACTCACACCCGTGTCATCCCATCGGGAGCTACCCTGTTACACATGGATGCACGTATATGGCACCTTCGAGAATAGGCTTCAACCGCGACGGGACCACCTATCTTTTGGTCTTAAGGGATCATCATCACCCTTTACGTGAGCAAACCAAACTAGGAGTTGCGCTCTACTCCTAGGGAGGTCCATATCTATTTAACTGGCCAGAAGATCTATTCAACAGATAACCATCCACACAAAGCATAGAATCATGCATACATATTATCATGAGAAAAATTGTAACATCCAATTCAATGCATATGAATCATGTATGCAACCATCATTCCCTTTGAGTGTGGTGGAACTCAAGCAGTGGGAAACACTCCCAAGAACCACGAACTTACCTGGCAAAGCCGTTCTCTGCTGTTCAATCCGTGAACTGTGGCCTCCACCACTGACACCCTCGGTGTCACGCCCTGTACAAAGGCACACAAGCATGAATCAACAATCATCCTATCCGTACAAACATTTAATTATACCAAAACATACGGAAAACAGAATTTTCTGCATAAAATTATGCAGATTTTGTACCTATTTCGAAAATCCATAAATTCCTGTAGGAAGCTCCTAAAATCAAGGAAATTTAGAGGCATCTAGATCTATCTCTCATCTTTCAAACGCAACTGGTTTCATCCATATCCATAAACCACAGCCTCTGTAGCAATCAAAATACCAGAACTGTCATGCACTAAAACAATGCTGACAGCAACATACCAGCCCAAACAGCCATTTTTAAACGGCAGCCTACACCAGGATAGTCATCCAAATAACCTGAGATTTTACAGGTATAAATTACACATACATATCTTTCTATAGCCACTAGAATCACTCAATTTTGATCATCCTAGAATGATTTATGATTTCTTTAAGATTGGCCTCTGCAACAGAAAAATCTGCTAAAAACAGAGTATAAGAGCCTGTTATACTCTGCACCATAAATTCTGAGGACCTCCAAAAATAGCACCAAAATTCCAGAATATACCTAACTCTCTTAGCTTTCGAATGGCACCAATTTTAGACCATTTGGATGCCGATAGCTCCGGTTATACAGAAAACACCAGAACTGACCAAATTGGTGTTCTTGGCTGTCATGAACTAGCATGTATGTTTCATGCATGGAACACCATTTCAACTTAAAATCAACTTCTACACACTCCAAATCATACTTTAAAACTGTCTCACCCTCCCAATACTCAGCATTTATCAATCTCACTCCAAACCCTAACCCTAACCTTAAGAATCAAGGAGAAATAGGAGGAGATTACCAACCTTAGTGTTCAATTGACCAAATTAGAGGGTGGACCAGCTCTCTATGGCTTCCAATTTCGGTCCAGCAGCTCAGAACGAAAGTGGGCAGATTCAAGCTTCACTCTTTTCCTCAAATCACTCACCACCAAAGCTCAACAACAACAAAGGACAAAGAAAAGAGTTTTCTTTCTTGCTTAGTTCATAATTCCAGCCACTAATCAAGAAGGAGTGGCACGAAATGCAGCTTGGGTGAGGAGAAAATCAGAGAAGAAGAAAGGAGAAGAAGAAAATGAAGGAAATGTGGTCAGCTAGCTTTTTAACATGGGACAGGGGTGCATCCAGCAATTACTTGTTACACCCTTACCTCTGGCAAAGACCAAATTGCCCTTCCTTTCGTTAATCCGTTTAATTAAGCAAATACCACCGAAAATTACATTGATTATAATTTTTTAGTGATATTACATTCACCCCACCTTTTAAGAATTTTGTCCTCAAAATTCAGGAACATACCTATAAACAACTCGGGATACAGCTGCATAAGCTCCTGCTCCCGTTCCCAAGTTGCCTCCTCAGGTGTCCATCCTTCCCACTAAATCTTGACTATCGGGATTGTCCTACTCCGCATCTGCTTCTCTATCCTGTCAAGAATCCGCACTGGCCGTATAGGACAAGTTAGATTCTCCCTAATCTGCACAGTGTCGGGCTCCACCACATGCGACGGATCAGCCACATATCTCCTCCACTGTGACACGTGGAAAACGTCATGTAGCCCTGACAATTGGGGAGGCAGAGCTAGCCTGTAGGCCACTGGTCCTACTTTCTGGAGAATCTGGTAAGGACCAATGAACCTAGGACTGAGCTTCCTCACGCCCAATTCCCGTCCAACACCTGTAACTGGAGACAGCCTCAGAAACACATGGTCGCCCTCATCAAACTGCAGCGGCCTGTGTTTATGATCATAGTAGCTCTTCTGCCGACTCTGAGCTCTCAACAACTTATCTCTGATCAAACGAATCTGCTCAGAAGTCTCCTGAACCATCTCTGGTCTAAGAAGCTGTCTCTCACCTACCTCAGTCCAACAAATAGGAGTCCTGCACCTTCGACCATACAATGCCTCATAAGGTGCCATGCCCAAACTAGCATAAAAACTATTATTATACGAGAACTCCACCAGAGGTAGGTATCTATCCCACCTAGTACCCTGCTCCAATGTACAGGCTCTCAACATATCCTCCAGAGTCTGGATAGTCCTCTCTGTCTGACCATCAGTCTGTGGGTGGTAGGCTGTGCTAAGCCTCAACTGGGTCCCAAAAGCCTCCTGAAGAGCACCCCAAAACCTAGAGGTGAACTTCGGATCTCTATCACTGACGATGCTCTCGGGAACACCATGCAATCTGACAATCACTCTGACATATAGCTGAGCCAACCTCTCTGTGGTATAGTCAGTCCGGACAGGCAAGAAATGAGCGGACTTGGTCAGCCTATCAACAATCACCCAGATGGAGTCACATCCAGTCTGAGTCCTCGGTAGTCCAACTACGAAGTCCATGGAAATGTTATCCCATTTCCACTCTGGAATCTGCAACGGCTGTAGTAGGCCTGACGGTCTCTGATGCTCAATCTTCACTTTTTGACATACCAGGCACTTAGCCACATACTCAGCTATGTCTCTCTTCATCCCTGGCCACCAGAAATTCCTCTTAAGGTCCTGATACATCTTGGTGGCACCTGGATGAATGCTAAACTGGCCCTTATAAGCCTCAGACAGAACTGCATCCACCAACTCGCCCTTAGGCACAACGATCCGATCTTGGTACAACACCAAGTCATGAGTCTCCCAAGAAACATCATGTTGACCAATCATGGCCCTCACAGTATCATCCTACTTCTGAGCCTCTTGGATCCTCCATATCAAATCATTATCAACCTTGATCTCTCTCAACTCGAGACCACGAGCACCCTCTGTCATCGTCAGGTGCATATCTCTGAACTGCTCAATCAGCTCACAGTCCGAGATCATCATGCAGACAACACTCACATGCTTCCTGCTCAAGGCATCAGCAACTACATTCGCCTTGCCGGGATGGTATCTCAACTCAAAGTCATAATCTTTGAGGAACTCCATCCACCGTCTCTGTCTCATATTCAGCTCCTTCTGATAAAAAAGATTTGAGACTTTTGTGGTCACTGAACACCACCAACTTGGCACCATACAAGAAGTGCCTCCAAACCTTTAGAGCAAAGACAACAGCTGCAAGCTCTAAATCATGTGTAGGATAAGCCTCCTCGTGAGGCTTCAGTTGCCTGGAAGCATAGGCAACCACCTTCTTCTCTTGCATCAGTACACATCCAAGCCCCCGCTTGGAAGCATCACAGTACACCTCAAAGCTTCCTTCAGGATCAGGAAGGGTCAACACCGGAGCTGTAGTCAACCTCTCCTTCAACTCCTGGAAACACTACTCGCACTCATGGGTCCAAACAAACGGAATCCCCTTTCAGGTGAGGCGAGTCAAAGGTAGCACCAGCTGTGAGAACCCCTGAATAAACCTCCGGTAGTAGCCTGCCAAACCAAGGAAACTCTGGATCTCCGATATTTCCTTGGGTCTCTCCCAAGTCATCACGGCCTCTATCTTACTGGGATCAACTGATACCCCAGCTGCAGAAATCACATGGCCAAGGAATTTCACCTCTGATAGCCAAAACTCACACTTTGCCAACTTGGCATACAACTGATCATTCCTCAACGTCTGAAGAACAATCCTGAGATGCTCGGCATACTCCGTCTCCGTCTTAGAGTAGATTAGTATGTCATCAATAAACACCACCACGAACTGATCTAAGAAAGGTCGGAATACCCTGTTCATATAGTCCATGAACACTGCAGGGGCATTCGTCAGACCAAAAGGGATGACCTGATACTCATAGTGACCATACCGAGACCGGAAGGCTGTCTTCGGTATGTCTGCGGGCTTGATCCGAATCTGGTGATATCCGGATCTCAAGTCGATCTTAGAGAACACACTGGCTCCCCTCAAATGATCTAACAGATAATCAATCCGAGGCAAATGATACTTATTCTTGATAGTAACCTTATTCAGCTGCCTGTAATCAACACATAACCTCATACTGTCATCCTTCTTCTTCACGAAGATCACCGGTGCTCCCCACGAGAAACACTCGGTCTGATGAACTGCTTGGACAGCAGGTCCTCCAACTGCACCTTCAGCTCCCTCAACTCCAGAGGAGCCATACGGTAAGGTGCTATAGATATTGGCCCTACACCGGGAGCCAAATCAATGGAGAACTCAATCTCTCTCTCAGGTGGTAGCTGTGTAATCTCCTCTGGGAATACATCCACAAACTCGCTCACCACCAGAATCTGTGAGAGATCAACACTCAGCTTATCTTCTATCACACATGCGAAGATATAGCCCTGAGCTCCTTCCCTAATCGCCTTGCGAGCTTGTAAGACTGATAGGAAAGGGGTGGAACTCAAACCAGCTCCATCATAAGGCACAACAACCTTCTTTCTGTAACAGTCCAACATCACGCCATACTTGGCCAACCAATCCATACCCAAAATAATCTCAAGGGTAGGCATAGCTAGGTAGTACAAATCAATCGTGTACTCTCTGTCGTCAAACTGAAACTGCACATCTTTGCAGTACGTGCTCACTTGACATCTCTCACTAGATGCAGTGGTAACCTCCATTGGAGGAGAAAATCTAGACATGGGCAAGTTTAGCCCAAATGCAGTCATGTCTTGGATGAATGAATGCGTAGCTCCAGATTCAAACAAGACTCTCACATCATAAACATCGATCAGAATAGTACCTCTGATCAAGTTAGGAGCTCTGGCTGCCTCTCCAACATCAACTGTATACACCTAACCTGCTGTGGGTACTGTCGTCATCACTGGAGCAGCCAGTGTCCGGCCCCCTACCTGCGGGCACTCACGAGAAATGTGGCCTGGTTTGCCACACCTGAAACACACCAACTGGCCTGAGGGGCATACTCCCCAGTGCTCTCTCCCACAAGCTGGGCATCTGGGAGGAGGTCGCCTCCGTGCTGAGCCACTCAGGCTAGAGCCTCTCTTAAATCTGTCTGATGGGGTAGAGACTCTCAAGTCCTTGCCCTTACCTTTACCGGGTGGGCCTGAACTGTTGGGCCTCCTCACCTCCTGTCTGACTGAGGGAGTAGGATGACTGCCTTGGTGTCTGTGAAGCATATCCTCCACCTGGCGACATTGTCTCACCAGCCTATCCATGTCACGGGATCCATTACCCGCAACTCGCTCCTCTATGCTCTCCTTAAGTCCCCTCTAGAACTTAGCAGCAAGAACATCAGCATCAGACAAGGATCTCCTGAAATTTGAATATTTGGCCAGTTCATTGAACCTGGCCAATTACTCATCCACTGTTATGCTCCCCTGAACAAGACTGTCAAACTCTGCCTGCTTCTGCTCCCTGGCATCCCTGGGAAAGTATCTGTCAAAGAAATAGGCCTCAAACACCTGCCAGGTGATCTCCCTAGCCTGGCCTCTAAGCAACTGAGCAGTGGTGGTCCACCACTCATGGGCATCACCCTGTAGCAAGTAGGTCGCATACAACAACCTCTGGTGATCAGAACACTCCATCACCGTAAAAATCTTCTCCAGTGCCTGGAGCCACCTAGCTGTCGCAACTGGACCGTATCCTCTAAGGAAAGCTGGAGGGTCATGCTTACGAAAAGCGATAAGCATCTTCCCTCGGGCTACAACATCATCATCAGCCTCAACATGGAACATCGGGTCCCCTCTCAGGCTGCTACCTCTAGTCGGATGGCGACTACCCTCGCCATCATGCGTCGGAGGTGGAGAGGATGCTCTATCATCCCTCCTCAAGGTCCTTATCTCCTCAAGCATCTCCTAATTGGCCTTCATCAAGGCCTCATTCATCTCACGGTTTGTAGCCATCTCACACTGCATAGTCTCCTGCATCTGCCTACTAGCAGCCAACTCATGCTGCATGGCTGCCAACGCAGCCGCCACTGGATCGAGCTGGGCATTCGTCACCCTACTGTTGTTCAGGGATCTCGTCATGACATTGAACATGTACACCAAAATAGTGAGTTGATCAAGCCCACAATTAGTGCCCACACATGCAATAGCCACGGCAAACTCAGACAACAGTCAAGAGCAACACACAATTACCATACATAATGCTTCCATCAAGAAACTGCTCTGATACCATAAAATGTAACACCCCGTATGCATCTGGCGTATTAACAATTACTTAATCAGATAAGCGTAGTAATTCATTTAATTAAGTACCACGGAAGCGTTTTTCAAAACCATATCTCTTGATTCATTATGTATGGTAAGTGACCTCAATTAAACATACAAATTCAATACACTATAGCCAGCCTCATCAATCCAAAACAACATAAAGAACGGCAGATGCATCAATAATATCTCTACAGATATAACAGGAGAATAAACCACATGTCTCAATATGGTATAACATATATACATCATCTCAACCACCGCTGTGGCGCTACAAAGGAATAGGCATCCATGCCATGTTCTCACATATTACATCCTCCGAGAGGGCATACAAAACCAGCAGTGTTTACTCATCATAAACATAAACATGAGCATCACATGTGTACACACACATCTTCCCTGAACCAGGGGTACAAAATACATCAACATAACCAAGGAGACACCATGCTCTCAAAATGCTGCCAAGCAGCTACACAGGAACTGTCTTTACTGGGGCCGCCCGCCCTGAGACCTATCATCTCTTCCAGATGAATCACTTGCAAAAACATAATCCCCACATGGGGTAAGATACACATCTCAGTAAGCTTAGGGCTCTTGGAGGCTTCTCCTCCTCCCTGGCTCACTTCCATGACACACAACATCAAAGGCATCATAATCACTAGGCCTCCCAGCACTCACAACAATGCATAGCCATCATCTAGCTCTAATGTATATCTGTGGTACTACGCCCGCCAAAGATGCATCATCATCAGCATCTGGGACTCTCAGTCCCCAGTGCGGGACCGGAACTCACACCCGTGCCATCCCATCGAGAGCTACCCCTTTACACATGGATGCACGTATATGGCACCTCCGAGAATAGGCTTCAACCGCGACGGGACCACCTATCTTTTGGTCTTATGGGATCATCATCACCCTTTACGTGAGCAAACCAAACTAGGAGTTGCGCTCTACTCCTAGGGAGATCCATATCTATCTAACTGGCCAGAAGATCTATTCAACAGATAACCATCCACACAAAGCACAGAATCATGCATACATATTATCATGAGAAAAATTGTAACATCCAATTCAATGCATATGAATGATAAATGCCATATATAAGTCAAAATAAGGTCACATTTAAGGCATTTATTTAAGGTTTTATTGAGAAAATCCATCTAATCTGCCCTAATTTAGTTGTTAGGATAAGAAGCTTAGCATCAATGCCGCATTTATAATTTCAGAACATTAATCCACTCATATTTCATATTTTTCTAGATTCCGTGGAATTCTAAAACTTTCGGAAACAAAAAGTAAGCAGAATGGAAGAAGAAAGCAAAACAGGGAGGTGCATCCAGCAAATCAGGCCCAAGGCCCAAAAAGAAATCTCCAGAAGTACCTTTAACTCGCTTAAGCGAGTGAACATAGTGCAATCTGCTAGCTTAAGCGAGCTGCACTGCAAGTGGACAAGCAATTGGGCCTAGTGGACGTGCAAGTGGACCCATTAGCTCGCTTGGGCGAGTTAAACATGAATAAAATGGTCGCTTGAGCGACCAAACACGTACAGATCCACCCCTATAAATACCCAAGCACCCCCCAAGGCCAAACAACTTCTTCCATTGCTTTCTTTCTCCCTTGGGCTTCTAAGGTGCTCATAAAAACCTTAGCTTTTCTTCTAAACTTGTATTAAGGAGTGATTTAGTTAGGGAGAGATTAATATAGAGTGCGGAAGCTCTGTCGGACGAGAATGATGATGATACTTTTCATCTATTTTTCTAAGGAGACCTGCTCCATGGTTGGCTAAACTTCGCGCACACGGATTGGATGTAATCTTCTTACCCTAAACTATTTCTTTTAATATATTTATTCATGCATTAGTTTTTCTATTTATTTTTGATAGATTTATTCTGCGCTTAATGCTTGATTCTACTTGATCAATAGTCTCACGAAGTAGGTTTCTAAGTTTAACTGGAAAGTACTCTTAAAACTGGAACTGGATAAATTTATTCTTTACGTTACGATCACTAGGAATAGGGCGTATCGTTTAGATTGCAAATTACACGAGAATATAAACGTAATGCTGGGATATTTATTTTATATGCGAGGGATCGATATTTGATAAATATTCTTAGAATTTCCAATTGCGAGGAATCGATTTGGAATGATTTTATGTGTGCATCAATAATAAAAGGAATTAACTTATGCATGGTAATATTAATTGAATATTAAGGGGTAAGAATGATGAAATCCAATCTTGTGCTTCTCTTTAATTAATCTCGTTATATTTATTTTCGTACCTTTCCGTAATTGTTCGTAATCAAGTCATACTAAGTTTATTATTTCCGTTTTTTGTTAATTTCTATTTAAATCAACACTTGAATGAATTCCGTTCACTATCATTGTACATAACTATTAAACTGTTAAGTTTTATTTAAATTAATTAAGTAAAACCAAATCCCTGTGGAGACGAATCTTATAAATTTTGTAACTTGCAACGATAAATCGGTACGCTTGCCGAGAGTTTTTCCTAACAATGAATCATGTATGCAACCATCACTCCCTCTGAGTGTGGTGGAACTCAAGCAATGGGAAACACTCCCAAGAACCACGAACTTACCTGGCAAAGCCATGCTTTGCTATTCAATCCGTGAATTGTGGTCTCCACCACTGACACCCTCGGTGTCACACCCCATACAAAGGCACACAAGCATGAATCAACAATCATCCTATCCGTACAAGCATTTAATTATACCAAAACATACGGAAAATAGAATTTTCTGCATAAAATTATGCAGATTTTGTACCTATTTCAAAAATCCATAAATCCCTGTAGGAAGCTCCTAAAATCAAGGAAATTTAGAGGCATGTAGATATATTTCTCATCTTTCAAACGCAACTGGTTTCATCCAATTCCATAAACCACAGCCTCTGTAGTAATCAAAATACCAGAACTGTCATGCACTAAAACAGTGCTAACAGCAACATACCAGCCCAAACAGCCATTTTTAAATGACAGCCTACACCAGGATACTCATCCAAATAACCTGATATTTTACGAGTATAAATTACACATACATATCTTTCTATAGCCACTAGAATCACTAAATTTGGATCATCCTAGAATGATTTATGATTTCTGCAAGATTGGCCTCTGCAGCAGAAAAATTTGCTAAAAACAGAGTATAACAGCCTGTTATACTCTGCACCATAAATTCTGAGGACCTCCAAAAATAGCACGAAAATTCCAGAATATACCTAACTCTCTTAGCTTTTGAATGACACCAATTTTAGACCATTTGGATGCCGATAGCTCCGGTTATACAGAAAACACCAGAACTGACCAAATTGGTGTTCTTGGCTGTCATGAACTAGCATGTATGTTTCATGCATGGAACACCATTTCAACTTAAAATCAACTTCTACACACTCCAAATCATACTTTAAAACTGTCTCACCCTCCCAATACTCAGCATTTATCAATCTCACTCCAAACCCTAACCCTAACCTTAAGAATCAAGGAGAAATAGGAGGAGATTACCAACCTTAGTGTTCAATTGACCAAATTAGAGGGCGGACCAGCTCTCTATGGCTTCCAATTTCAGTCCAGTAGCTCAGAACGAAAGTGGGCAGATTCAAGCTTCACTATTTTCCTCAAATCACTCACCACCAAAGCTCAACAACAACAAAGGACAAAGAAAAGAGTTTTCTTTCTTGCTTAGTTCATAATTCCAGCCACTAATCAAGAAGGAGTGGCACGAAATGCAGCTTGGGTGAGGAGAAAATCAGAGAAGAAGAAAGGAGAAGAAGAAAAGGAAGGAAATGTGGTTAGCTACCTTTTTAACATGGGATAGGGGTGCATCCAGCAATTACTTGTTACACCCTTACCTCTGGCAAAGACCAAACTGCCATTCCTTTCGTTAATCCGTTTAATTAAGCAAATACCACCGAAAATTACATTAATTATAATTAGTGATATTACATTGGGAGCTTCTTGAACTCACTATTTCTCTTATTGTCAAGAACATCAACCTTCACATCAGACATTCTCCATCAAAGCTTACTCATCCTCTTTCACCTACAAGTTGGCTCAGACGTTGAGGGGCTTCTGTAGTGTACAAAAAGGTAAAATTACACATGGACATTACTGTGGGGTCACTGTACACGTGTCCACCCTCCGTGTCAACCCTGTTATAGTAATCGTGTACATTTCTACCTTAAGTGTCAACTTCGACACAATGAAGACACGTCCGTCCACCCTCCGTGTCAGCCTTGCTACAGAAGCGCAGACGTGAACAGTAAATATCTCCTTTCAACAACATATATGTTATGCCTTATCATTCAAAATGGTGCAACCACTTTATCTTCTATTATCTCTCCAATTATCTACAAGCTGTTACTTATCTACAAGTAACCACATATCTACAAGGTACTCATTATCTTCTATTTAAATTACATAACTACCTGTAATTATTTGTTATCTTATCAACAGATTAATTAACAAACAAAGGCTTAAGTCCACACTCCACGCTATAAATACAGGTTATTTCTAAATCTTTACTCATGCTTATTGATCATCCAAGACACCCTCGAAAACTCTTCACTCTTATACTTAATTATCCTTTTTTAATTAAGTTACTTGACCGTCAAAGTATTTTCCTTTGTTTTGAAGGTCCCCCTCCTTAACAAAGATGATTCATCATCCGATGTGCAGAGTTTGGAATCCACTTGTCATCATACGTGAAATTTTCAGATTTTGGTAAGAATACCATGCATGTTTTCTTTTGATTTTTTTTAAAGTTGATTTAGTTCATTATTTTATCTTTGTTTGCACACTTGATTTGCGATATAAAAAAAATAAAGTAAAGTTGTTTAATTACAATAGAATATCATGTTTTGTTAATTAAATATATTTATTATGATTTGCAAGCATATTTTTATATTAGATAAGAAAACGCGAAGCGTTCTATTGGTTTCCCAACATGTTGCTTCTAAAGGCTGCCCTCAAATTTATCACAACTAAAAAAATAAAATATCTATTTATTATTTTGATCACATGATAATTGATTATTGTAATAATAAAAACTATACCAGAAAAATTATAAATTAATTAACGTATTATATATAATAAAAACTCATATAAGATTTAACGATTTAATTAAACCAAATATATACTAATTTTCTAAATTATTTATATCATTCTATCAATTCTTTTATAAATATTTTTTTGTTAGAAAGTAACCAAAAAAAAGGGAGAAAAAATTACAAGTAGAATAATAAATAAAAAAAATTTTGATTTAATTAACCTACAAAAAAATGTAGTATGTCCTTTATTAAATAAATTTTGAATTTAAATTTATTTGATAAATTATTTAATTATCCATCAAACACTAATAATGCAATCAAATATGTCTAATTAAAACAATCAAATATTCAATATATTAACCAAATTTTAATAAACGATAATTAGCATGAAAATTATTATTTAGTGGTATAATTATTTTTGGTATTAATATTTTATTCTAACTTAATGCATTAAAATAATTTTTATCCTATATTACTATACAAATAATTTATTTTGAAGCTTAAAATTTTTAAACTAATTTTATTATCATGACTGAAGCAAACAATAAGGGATAAATAAGAATGCACATATAGGTTTATCTATTAAAAAACATATTTTGATTAATAAAATTAAATTTACAAAATACAAAATTTCTAATTCTCAATTCATAATGCTATAAAATAGAAGTTTTTTTAGAGACCTATAAAATACAAGATAAAACACAACTTTGATCAATAAAAATTATACCATATCAATTTATATTGTTCTTATATCTACTATATAAAATTTTGCAAATATTCCAATTTATATGGTTCTTATGTACTATAATTGATTTAAGATTCTATAATTGATTTAATTTATTTAAGATTCTATTGCAAATATAATATAATATAATAAATATAAAATATGTATTAATTGAATTATTTGAAAAGAATGAATATGAGACTTTCATGTGACATCATCCCAAAAAATAAAATTTTCTTATATACATACACACACACACACACACACATATATATATATATAATATTTAATTTATTTAAGATTCTATTGTAAACATAATATAATAAAATAAATATAAAATCTGCATTAATTGAATTATTTGGAGAGAATGAATACAATAAGGGTGTCACATGACATCATCCCATAAAATAAAATTTTCTTATATATATATTAGATTTGTTTTGATTTTACGACAAAGGATTATGTATAATGTTTGTAATTTTGAATTCATGTATTATATAGCATTAAAAAGGAATATTGGTAGAATGAAGTTGTACCATTGAATTGTAATTAAATTTTTTAACCCTAAGACTATTAAATTGTTCTCACATAGGGTAGAATGACTTCATGAGTTACTTTTACTCTTTCTCACCATGTTTCTCTATCACTCTCCTATTGTTCCTATCATATTTTAAATTAGGGTAGTTCTTTTTCTTATTGTTTTGTTGACAAATTGGCAGTATATAAAATTGGACCTTAAATTTGACTACCATATAAAAAAAATGGTATAAGTTAGAAAATGGTATAACAAAATATGAAAATGTGGTGTTGGTTACTCAGGTTAAGGTCTTAAGCATGTAATTTGGTCCTTAAGTTTCTTTGATTTAAAGTAACACTCATTCCTGATAAGGTGTAATTTGATCCTTGTTAGCTCTGGACGGTCCACATACCACTAGACGACCTATCATATCCTAAATTTTAAATTAGTTATGAGAGTATAAATTGTTGATGGACTAATGGATTGTTTTTAAGTGAATTGGATCTACGTCGTAGGAAAGCTTATTTGTTATTAAATCAAAATCTATAACTGGTAAGTAGGTGTCTAGATTATGTGTCCACTCTTAAGTGAAACACAGTTATGTTAAGATATATTCACCATCCAACACATTGTTAAATTAACCAAATTCACTTATTGTGAAAACCAATGTTTACACACTGAGCTATTTTTATAAGTGTCCAATGGACTTAAATCACTTATACACTTATTTTATATCCTCATAAGTGATATCCAACAAGATATTAAAGGACAATGTTAGGTACATATGAAAGTTCACATTCTCTCTTTTCAAATTTTAGCTTTGTCTCTCTTTATTTGAATTACTAACATTTAAATTTAAGGAAATGACATAATAGAAGGGAAACAAAAGAATTTTAAAAATATTCCTCAAGGGTCACTTTCGTCATGGAAGAGGAGCACATGCAGTTGCTTGTACCCTTATTTCATCCTCATTATTAAGAGTGTGTCATGTGGTTTTGCCTTCAGCTGTGAGACAACGGTCATATCAAGGCTCACCACTGATCCTATAACGGATTCTTCACTGAAGTCTATAAAATGTGTCTCGTTTCAAGAAATCAATAGGAATATACATCAACAAAAAAAAAAGAGCATCAATTTTCTAAAGCGACAGTCTGCTAAATTAGTAGACGACACACGCAACACTTAATCTTTTTATCCTTTGCTAGGAAAAGTTTATTTGTGTTTGAGCTTAGTTGTTTATCCACTCTCTGAATGTTTTTGAATCATTGTGTTCATTCAAACTTTTGTTTGTGAAAGTTAGGAGTGACTTAGTGTTAAACAATATTTGGATGTTCTTATATTCAAGGGAGGTCTAAGGATGTGTCAGAAGTGACATAGTGAATACTTGTAAAACCAGAAGTGGGAGACTGAAATATTTGATTGTAACCAAAGTTTTGATTAGTGAAACCTTCTACAATTGTGTAAAGGAGAACTGAATTAGTTCTATTTGATCAGTGAACTAGTATAAACCAAGTGTCTTTATATCTCTCTTAAGTTGTTTGATTAACTATTATTTTAAGTTTATCTTGACACGTTTGCTTACTAAGTGTTTATTTGAGAAACCTTTGTTAAAATCATGGTTTCATATTACTAGATGATCAAACATTGTTTTTCATTAAAATTTATTTTTCAAGTCCGTGGATGATTCTGTTTATATTTAATTATCCTTTTAAACTGATGATAAAAAGTATTATTTTCAAAATTTTATCATCTTTGATTAACACACTATTTAACCTCCTTTTTAATATGATGGTTGATATTTCAATCTTAATATATATATATATATATATATATATATATATATATATATATAATATTTTCTCCTTAATATAAAAAACAATAACATTTCCTTTTTAAAACATTCTCGATAGACTATTTATAAAAAAATTGCAATAGACAGAAAAATATATATTACCATGACATCGTTACTCTAGAGGTATTCTAGATCATTTCGGGAAATAAAAAATAAAAAATTAAACACGTTAATAATCCATCGTCGGTGTTTTTTGTTTTTTTATTGAAATCATAATAATCTAAATAAGGTATTTTTTTTATTTTATGACAAATGGATTATGTGTAATATTTCAATTTGTAATTTTGAACGTATGTGTTACATCACATTAAAATGGAATATTGGTAGGACAAAGCTGTATCATTGAATTGTAATTAAATTTATTAACCCTCAAAACTATTAAAATTATTCTCATATGGGTTACAATGACTTGATGAATTACTTTCACTCTTTCTTATCGTTGTTATCTATCACTCTCTTAGTGTTCCTATCATTTTTCAAATTGGGACAATTTGTTTCTCTTTTTTTACCCAAACTAGGTGTTCTTACCGAAATCTGGAGATTCCACGTGTGAGCTAGACATGGTCTGGGTGGATTCCAAATTCTACACGTCGGATGATGAGTCGAACTTGTTTAGGAAAGGGACCTACAAAATAAAGGAAAGATACTTCGACGCTCAAGTAAGTACATCAATTATTAGAGAATAACTGAATGTGTGAGAGTGTGTATGAGGTTTCCGAGGGGGCCTCGGAGGTGTGCCACCATGGGTGAACAATAGGAGTACGAATGATGAATGAATATTGAGTATATAGGTTTAGAGAGAACCTGTATTTATAGTGTGGAGTATGGACCTTGGGCCTTTGTTTCTTAGTGATCTGTTGATAAGATAATAATAAATAATAGAAGGTAGTTATCTAATTTAAATACAAAATAATGTGTACCTTGTTGATATATTGATACTTGTAGATAAGTAACATCTTGTAGATAACTTGCAAAGAGATCAAGTGATAAGGTGGTTACACCAATTTGAATTACCAAGCATAGTTGATATGCTATTAATAAGGAGATCTGCATAGTAGGCGTCTGTGCTCCTATAGAAGGTCGACGTTCGCACTCCTGTAGCAAGGTTGACAAGGAGGGCGGATGTAACGACCCCGTATGCATCCGGTTCATTAACATTATATTATAGTCTTAAGCACAACAATTACTTAAACGTAATTAAATAAAATCGGAAGCAATAAAATAAATAAGACGTCATCCTACGTCATACAATATAATAAAACATTATGTATGGAATTTTGTATACAACCCAACACCCGGGTACTATTTCACAATGTACATCGCAGTACAAACCCATACCGGGTTACAAAATGTACAACAAAATTGAGCCAACAAGCTCGCAAAAAGTCCGCCTTCAGGTTTCCACACACTTGAACCCATCTCGGCCTCTTGTCTGGGATCCTCGAATCACAGTCAACCCAGCCTCGGCCTACTCGACCTCTCAATCGAAATTCACCGAACAACCCCTACTCGGGTCTCTTATCACGGACCTCGTCCTCAGCTTGCTGGTTATTACCTGTAGTGAAATAGAATCCCCAACCGGGGTGAGATACAATCTCAGTAAACTCAGGATTCTTGGAGTCTCTTCTCCCCCTAGTTCACTTCCATAGTACATAGCATTTAAGTTGGCATCGCATATAACATAGCCATCCCAGCTTGCCATCTCAGCTTGCCATTCCGGCATTTTAAGAAAACAACAGTATAGCCATCCCGGCTTTCATACACATCACATGTATATAATCACACCTACGTGTCATTCTTGTTGGACGCTACCAACATTGGGAATACAGGACAGATATAACATATTTACTCGTGCACATCTCATGCACATATGCATATATCTTTCCGTGCACATCTCATGCACTATCACGTATCCCGACCTGAGGTCCTGGACCACAAACTCCACATGTCGGACGTATATGGCTCTTCCGAGAGGCTCATCCCAGATGAGTCTAATTCTCTCAGGGTTTTTACTCATCTATAATTGACCACTTAGAGTTGTTCCATATCACTTTGGATCTAAGGGACGTCCATATTTTGTCCACTTCTTTGACCAGAGGATGTCATATACTATAACACATTATCACAGTGCAAATCATTTACATGTATGTTATCAATCAAAAAGCAGTAACACACAATTTAAATACACGCACCATGACATACAACAACCATCACTCCCCAGGAGTATGGTGGAACACAATCAAGGGAACAAACTCCCAAGAATAGAGAGCTTACCTTCTCTGATCGCAGCACTGGCTCTCTCAGCCTCGTCGTTACAACCACCGATATCTTTTGTATCACGCCCTACACCAGGCAAGCAAGATATCAAGAATGGTTCTCAACCGTTTCATGAAAAGAACCCAGTTCTTTTCCAGGTATCATACTCATGCACCCAACAGTGACTTGTAAACCCCACAAAGATCTTTCTGGGTATAACAAAATACCCAAAACCCAGAAAAGTTAGCTTTCAAGGTTACACCTTCATCACAACAACCTCTTAAACATACTTTTCCAAAGGAACACAACCCAATACCAGCTCTAAATCATATGGGTCATTTTTCCCCTAGAAAACCAAACTCAAAACAAACGGTAAAACTTACGTGTCTTACCTTAAAAATGTCAAGGACGGCTAGAGGATAGCTTCTCAAAGCTTGGATGTCCTTAAAGTGCCTTCTAATCCTTAAAGGTTGAAACTTTGAACTTCCTTTGGAGAAACGATCTCCTCGTAGGGTAGTTCTCACAAAGAACAAAGGGTGTAAACTAGTTTATAGGGTGATTCTCTTCAATCCTTACGTTGGATGTGAAGGTTTTTAGGTCAAGGAATTAGTAGCTATGAAGCTTTTCTCACTTGATAATGGAGGAAATGGAATAAGAGAGAGAAAGTGTTTAACAAAGGCGGTGGGAAATTAGGTTATGTAACACCCCGTATGCATCTGGTGTATTAACAGTTACTTAATCAGATTAGCACAATAATTAATTAAGTCCAACAGAAATGTTTTCAAAAACATGACGTCATCATCATTTCCTTTCAAAACCATATTTCTTTATTCATCATGTATGGTAAGTATCCACAATTACATATATGAATGCCAAGACACCACAATGAGCCTCTACGATCCAGATAACATAAAGGACGGCAGATAAAACAATAATATCCATACAGATATAACAGGAGAATCATAAGCCACATGTATTAATATATACATACATCAAAACATTCACTGTGGCTATACAAAAGAATAGGCATCCTGTGTCATGATCTCACAGATCACATCCTCACAAGGGGTACAAAATACAACATATACATAAACAGTGGGCCACCATGCTCTCAAAATAATATGCCTAGGGTTCACACATAACAAAGTTCCTACTCGGGCCTCTTGCCCTGGGATCCATCAACCGCTCGCTGAGCATCACCTGCAAAACATAATCCCCACACACGGGATGAGATAAAAAAATCTCAGTAAACTCAGGGTTCTTGGAGATCTCTCCTCCCCCTGGTTCACTTCCATGACATATAGCATCAAAATTGGCTTCACACCATCTAGCCATCATGGCTCTCATAAAATACATCACATGTATACACAACACATGTGCCATTCCATTGGGCTCTACCAACATCAGGAATGCAACACAGATATACCATATATATATATATATATATATATATATATATATATATATATATATCATAGCATTGCCTGAAGAAGATCATCCACTGGAGGGCACATTCTCTCAGGACATACATATATGGCTCTTCCAAGAGAAGATCATCCACGACGGGTACATTCTCTCAGGACTTATTCACATATATCATTGCCTGAAGAAGATCATCCACTGAAGGGCACATTTCCTCAGGACTTTATGTCAATGCCTGAGAAAGATCATCCCTTGAAGGGCACATTCTCTCAGGACATCCCGCATCATTGCCTGAAGAAGATCATCCACTGAAGGGCACATTCCCTCAGGACTTATATCAATGGCTAAGAAAGATCATCCATTGAAGGACACATTCTCTCAAACGTACATGGCACTACCAATAGAAGATCATCCACTTAAGGGCACATTTCCAAAGGAAGTCCATAACTAGTCTATTCTACTGGCCAGAGAATCTCATCAATCACACAACATATCATCATAGTGTCATCACATACATGTTCTCAATAAAATAAGTAACACACAATTTCAATACACATGTATCATGATATACAATAACCACCACTCCCTCAGAGTATGGTGGAACACAGTCAATGGGAAACACTTCCAAGAACAAAGAGCTTACCTGACAATACAGTGCTCTGCTGTCCAATCCCTGAATTGTGGTCTCCGCCACTGACACCCTCGGTGTCATGCCCTATACAAAGGCACACAAATAATCAATAATGGTTCTCAACCGTTAGAATGAAAAGAAATGCTATTCTTTTCCATTTAACCTTTTTTTTCTAAGTTTCAAATACTAGTCACCTAACCAGGGACTTACAGACCCCCAACAGGATCTATCTCGGCCTAACCAAGGCCCTTCTCTAAAACTCTGCATAAACCAATTCAAAGAGTTCAACACTCTATCGTAGCCAAATCTCAATGATTATCAATATGGCTAAAACGATTACTTCAACACATTTTCACCGCTTATATAGCCTCCTAAACGCATTTTATAAAAGCACCAAGGCTCATGCACATCATAATATCATCAATCTAACCAACATTCTTCCTACACATACATTCTTCAGAGCCAAATTCCAAAGTCCATAAAAATCATATTTCAAGGCTAATCCTCATCACAACAACCTCCTAAGCATACTTTTCCAAAGGACCCAAGCCTAATTTCAGCTCTAACTCAAATGGGTCACTATTCATCTCAAGAACAAATTCTTAATTAATCAGTAGAATTTGTGTTTCTTACCTCTAAAACGACAAGGAAGGCTAGAGGACAACTTCTCCAAGCTTGAATGTCCTTAAAACGCCTTCTTTCCCCTCCAAAATCAAACTTTGTGAAGTTCCCTAAAGAAAATGATCTATTCGTTTGATGGTTTTTAAGTAAAAAGGAGGTTGGAGTCTAACTCATTGGATGATTTCCTTCAACTTTCATGTTGGGTGCTAAAGGTTTTGGTCAAGGAATGAGTGGGTATGAAGCTTCCCAAGCTCAACAATGGTAGAAAACGCTAATGGGAAGAAGAGAGTAAAGCTTTGGGCCAGAAATCGCAAAAATGGCCTTTTATAGTGGTCCTGCCCGCGTTCCCGCACTAATCGCGCCAATCTCACGCTATTGGCGCCAAATTCCAGAGGTCTAGACGTGTTCCTGGCACTAACCGCGCCAGATTCCAAAGAAAAATGGCCTTCTGGTGCATTCTGGCGCTAATGGCGCCGCATCTGGCGCTATTCGTGCCAGGGTTTAGCCGTCGCTAACGCCTTTTGTGACAGAATATTGTAAATTTAAATTTTTTAGGCTTGGTCATTATAGGTTACTACTGAAATATCCCACTCGCGCATATCTTAAATAGCCTAAAAGTTTACACACCTCATATCGTAATATGAAAGTCAAACATTTGTCATAACATAACATGAGAGTCTTCCCGCGTCAAAACAACAAACAGGGAATCAACACGTGTCACTTGTGTAAAGTGAATATGTAGAGGTATTTGACTGCTCGGTTGGGTCTACTATTTGGCAAGCCAATGTGTTATACCTCATATACATGTTAGTGTGACTACCGGGTTCTCTAAACCCTACTGATGCTGTCGGGTTCTCTTCATATTACTAACGCTGCCAAGTTAGGTTTATATATATATATTACTACTGAAATATCCCACTCGCGCTTATCTTAAATAGCCTAAAAGTTAACACGCGTCATATCGTAATATGAAAGTCAAACACGTGTCATAAGATAACATGAGAGTTTTCCCGCGTCAAAACAACAATCAGGGAATCAACACATGTCACTTGTGTAAAGTGAATATGTAGAGGTATTTGACTGCCGGGTTGGGTCTACTATTTGGCAAGCCAATGTGCTATACCTCATATACATGTTACGTGTGACTACCGGGTTCTCTAAACCCTACTGACGTTGTCGGGTTCTCTTCATATTACTAACACTGCCAAGTTGGGTTTATATATATATATATATATATATATATATATATATATATATATATATATATATATATATATATATATATATATATATATATATATATGTTCGTTTTAATCAATTACAAATGCTTATGTAATCGGTTGCATAACATTAGGGCCTATCCTCGATACTATATTATGTCCAAGGTTCTGCCCTCCTCCGACCTTATCCGACCTCATCTAACCTCGTCCTGGTTCCTACCTTGGTACTTCACAAGTCCAAGGTTCCTCCCGACCTCGTCCAGGTTCCTACCTTGGCATTTCACAAGTCCAAGGTTCCTCCCGACCTCGTCCGAGTTTGATGGAGGTCCATTGCAAGCTAAAGGTCTAGAAGGAAAGCTTGAAGCACTTCCTTTGGTGAGCTTTAAAGGACCAATGACAAGAGCAAGGACTCAAGCACTTGAGGACCACATCCAAGCTAACTTGGACAAGCATGAAGCACACCAACTCAAGGACAACAAGGGCTGGATTTTGTATTCTAAAGTTGAATTTAATTCAATACATTCCAGCATTTGTTAGTGGCAAAATTAGTTGTAAGAAAAAGGCTTTAAGTGCATTAGTGTAAAGCTTTGTAAGTGCACTTGTGTGTGAAGTGTTGGCTGCACTTAAAGGCTGAAAAACTGCACCCTAAGCATTAATATACTGCACCTTACACGAATTAGAACAACCAAAAAGAGCTTAGGGAAGTTGGCATTACAAGCTCATTTAGCTTCTTAATTTGCACTACATTTAATGTGGGTTTCATGTGCATTTAGGCTCAACAATTGCATGCAAATAAGGCTGCTAAAACTGTTTGTAGAGAAATTTTGATCATTTTGAATACAAATCAGAAATTTGTGAGAAGTTTTCTCTTTGTTCTTGTGCAAGAACCTCTTATTTCTTATCAATGGCTTCAAGCTATTGTGCGATTCTTCCTAGGCTTATTGGAAAGCTTTTCCATGGTGCCATCCACCTTCATCCCTTACCTTCTTCCACCTTCCATTGCTGAAATTAAAACTCCTAAACAGCCAAGGTTCCCACGTTAAAGTGCTGCAGATTTTGTTCTTGAGAAAATCTTGAAGTTTGGGTTTCAATGCAAGGAAGATTTGGGAAAATTTAATGGCTGTGGGTGCAGCCATACATCAGGGTTCCTACCTTGGCATTTCACAAGTCCAAGGTTCCTCCCTTGTCCGAGATCACTAACCCGGTAACTCTATCATAAGGGGTTGCGAGCTCTTCCGGTCTCTCTACCCAGTAGCTCTTACAAGTTAACCAAAATACGAGCTCCTCCGGGATCACTACCCAGTAGCTCAAAGGAAAACACGATACGAGCTCGTCCGAACTCAACCGAGATCACTACCCAGTCGCTCAAAGAAAAGGAACATACGAGCTCAACCAAGATCACTACCCGGTCGCTCTTTCCTTCCTTTCTTTACATCAGCGTTTTTCCCCAAAAGTGTTATATACACACCCTTACATAAGTGATAACCCGGTCATGCACTAACCCGGTCTCCTTATTAATACTAACATTATTAGCACGATCCCGGATTTGAAAAGGTGCTATCTACACCCCTCCTTTATCTGAATTCCAAATTACAGCCCCCTATGTAACAACCCAGTCGCATGAACCCGGATTTGTCACAGGGTCATTATAGCGGACAAGTGTGTCCGGGTTGACACTTGGAGAATAAATAAGCACTATTAATGTAGCAGTGCTGACGTGGAGGGTGTCCATGTGTATAATGACCTTTCAGTGATGGCCACATGTCAGTTTACCATTTTGGACTATACACTAGGTATTGTATAAAATTGGACACTAAATTTGACTACCATACAAAAAACGAGTTATTATCTCCATGATAATTGCTTTTGGTTCCTATCAAGGGACTAATACTTTTTTTTATTCTAAAAACATCCTCCCCACATAATTAAGATTTCGTTGTACAAAAAAATGGAATTGTGATTCTGTTACAAATCAGTTCCCCTTATACACAACAGAATCACGATTTTATTATATTCATATACAATAGAATTCTGATTTCATTGTAACTTTTTGCCCCAAGCATAATAACAGAATCATGATTTCATTCTAAATGATTTTATTTATCACAATGGAGTGATTTTGATGTGATAAGAAAATTGTTCACAATGGAATCGTGATTTTGTTGGAATAAAAAATATCTACAAATGGTATCTTGATTTTATTGTGGTGTTTTTTTTATAAAAAAGAAGAAGAAGAAGAAACACATTTGTGTGAAGCTTAAATGTGTTTTTTTTATTGGACACGACAATGCTGCATTTATTGCCCATTTGTTGACTTAAACTGTTTTTTTCCTAAACGTAATAATTAAACATTACTTTTTCCAAGATGTATTTACTGAACAATCATTTTTTCCTTGATACGTATACCAACTGTATTAAATATAGATACAATCTAAACCATTTATGTTTTGGGTGTCATCTCAACCGTTGATATGGTAGCTAGGGTCATGAGAAAACAGTAGGTCATCTAATATAAATAGCAGTAGGGGTTTGACGCAACTCAGAATATTTGCTTGATATTCACCATATTACTTAAAACATAGAGAGTGTATCTACGCTTGTGTATTGCATTGGTGACATGATTCCATCATCTAAAGGGATATTGTCTGAATGTCCTAGTGGTCCTCAAGTCGTCACAATAAGTGACCACATGTAACTTGATGCCTTAAGAACAACAATTATTGAATGTGAGTTTATGAATCTTAAATGTGACGAAGATGTGAGAAAAATGTTTTCATCTTTTTTTTGAACTTAGTAGTAAAGATTCGATTGAGTTGAATGCAAATTTTTGTCGATCTCTAAATGAAATCTTTACCCTATTGTACAAACCAATGAAACCAAAAATGTTTTCATCATATGTTGTTTGTTTATTTTATTTTCAAAAAAAGTTTGTATTATCAATATTTATTTAGTTGTTGTTTATCCAGATGTTTGTTTTATCAATCAATTGAATATTTTTTGTTACTACTAAGTGAGTGTTGTTTATACAGTCGATGAACACAAAAAATAAGTAAATGAAATATTCCATTAACTAAAAAACAATTATGCAAATAATAATAATTAAATAATCAGTCGCCTCTCCAACCCTTCCTGTCACCCTTGACAACTCTTTTCCTTTGCCTCTCTAAGCTACACCCAGCTTCGAAGCCCTCATGCATCAATTGCAGGGCTTGTTGTATAGTCTAATGATGACTGGTGCCCTCTGGCACAACTCTGGGGTCCAACAAGCTTTGATGGAACTGACGCCATTCATAATTAATCTTGCAAGAACAATTTCAATTAGTAACTATTTTTAAAGTGACAATTTAAGGGGAAAATTAACAAATAAAATTCATTTTGATTTATCAAGCAAGAGTAGTCTTCACTTGGTACATAGTCTGCCAGTCGCTGCCCAGGCAGTAGCTTCATTGGGATGGGCGTAAACGTACAAGAGGACGTGGTGGCTCTCCCTCCTCTGGGGGAATGGCATAGGGTTGGGAAACCCAGTAAAGGTAGATAGTCAGGGGTACAAGCCCAAGGACCCCTGGGTGGCATAACATCACCCAACAGAATGATATGTTGTTGCCACTCCACCATGCCATATCAGAAGTCTCACACCTAACACACTGTGATGGATGGTGTGAGATGCACTGAACATGACCAAACTACCTCAACACCCTCTTTAGATTATACGACCACACATCCATATCACACCAGGTGAAGCCAAAGAAAAGGGCCTACTAGGGGAAAGGCTTAACACCCTTGTGGCGCTCATAAGGACACCAGATGACAACATCCATGTAGAGGTCATCTAGCTTCTCCCTGATCAGATGAGCCTTGCCAATGCCTCGTGTTGGCTTCTCTCTATTGGCTATCGGGTCATCCAAAGCATTGGTCTTAGGGACGAAATAGCCTATAGTGGACAAATGCAAAAATGCACAAGCCTGTAAATAAAAAACATTGTCAAACAAATTAGTTACAGAAATAAAGAAAATAAAAATACAAATAATCACAATTAAATAATTATTTACTTTCCATGACTAACGTCATGTAATTTCCAACTTGCTGGTGTACTGACTCACATAGGAGAGATGGTCATATAGGTATGCTAGTGCAGCGACTCCTTAGGTGTACCGATGGTAGTCATCCAGGTTGTTGAGGTAGAGGAGGTAGGCAACGTGGACGTGAGTTAAGGACTTGTTGACAAATATCATACTACCGACAAAGTGCAAAAGGTAACTTGTGGCAGCCCACATGCATGTATGATCATGGCTAGACGTACCAATGATATAGGTCTGTTAGCCACATCAACCTAACCTTAGCACCTACAGTGGTCATCGCTATAAATTTTTTCTTTGTAGGAATGCCAAGGCGAGTCATGAGCAAAACTTTCATGACCTCTTTAGTGAAGGTGGATGGGACATGATCAATAGGCATGTCTATCACAGGTAGGTGCAGGAGACATAACACATCATCTAGAGTGATGGTCATCTCTCCGACAAGTAGGTGGAAGCACAAGGTCTACTAGTGCCACCTCTCCACAAAGGCATTAACAAGTCCTTATTTGTGGCAGGATATTCATCATAACTAGGGTTGATAACCCTGACTGCAACACATAAGCCCTCATTGTCGACTCAGTGGGGAATGATAAGACCTAGCCACTGTGGCTGACCAACTTCATCTATGGTCGCGACTGCAACATAATGGTCCCTGTAAGATTGCATCAATGAAAAATTAATTGGATCTCCTCAACATGGAGGTCCAATGATCCTGTCAGATACATGTGCCTTTACCTACGGCTCTGGCTCTGGCTTTGCCAACGGATGTCATCGATCGCATGTTGATGAAGTGAGCCTTTTATGCCTCTCTCCAACATCATCCCCTTCATATCAGGGGCCCAGGCCCTCACGAGAGGGATCGAGTCCAACCACGTATGAAACATGTTTAATCTAAGCCATCTGAAATTAAAGGGAAAACAATTAAACTATTAATAAAAAATAACCAAAAAATTAATTATTCAAAAAAACATTTGAAACACAAAACAAAATCTCGATTCTGTTTTGTATTTTTCCAGAACACAAAATGGAACCGAGATTCCATTGAGGGTTTTGCCAACAATCACAATGGAAACATGATTCTGTTGTAGAAAAATCTATAGCGAAATTACAATTTTGTTGTTGCTTTTTTAAAAAAAAAAATAAGAAAATTATGATTCAATTGTAGAGAAATCTACAATGGAATCGCAATTTTGTTGCTAACTATAACCCAGAAAAAAAATTACTTGAAGGTTGGGGAAGGGATGGGCTGCACAAAGAAGGAAGGGTTGGGGAAAGGTTCATTGGAGTAGGGGAGGAGAAAGGAAAGGTTTGGGTCGCGCAAGTAGGAGGAAGGAGAAAGAGAAGGAGGTTCAAAGAGGAAGAAGGAGAAAGGGGAAAGAGGGGTGTCAGGAAGGGTTATGGGTAGGGTTGAGGGAGAAAAGGGAACATTTAGAAATTTGAAATGGGATAGCATGGAATTTTCCCCTCTGGGTAGGGACCAAAAGTAATCCTAGTAGGGGCCAATAGTAATAGCCTAAATTTTTTTATAAATTTTGAAAATGATCCAATAAATCATATGAAAACATGGTGTTGATAAGTGTGATTAGGGACTTAAGGTCTTAAGCTTGTAATATGGACTTTACGTTTCCTTGGGTTTAAGTAGCACCATTTTTAAATACCGTGTAATTTGGGTGTCTTTTTAGGAGAAAAAAATCTAATTTTTTTAAAGAGACAAACCTTTTTTTCTTTTTAAAAAAATCTCAATAGATTAAAATATTTTTTTTAAGAAACTAAATTTCAATGGACAAAAAATAAATATCACCATGACATTATTACTCTGGAAACATTATTGTTTAAGAAAAAAAAATGAAACACATCAATGATAGATGCATCGTCATTTTTTTCCTTTTCTTGGAATTCATAAACATTTACATAAGGTATTTTGTTTGGATTTTATGACAAATAGATTATGTATAATCTTTCATTTTGTAGTTCTTAACTGATGTATTATATCATTAAAAGGAAAAATGGTGGAATCATGTTTTACTGTTGAATAGAAATTAAATATAGGATAAAATATAAAAATTGTCTATTATCTTATTTTAATTTTCTGAATTGATCCCCTTATTTTTAAAATTTTTAAAATAGTCTCCATATTTAACTCATGACAAGTTAGTCCTTTTGAAAAATTGATTATTTTTTATATTTGAACACGATTTTCAACCATTTTTTGATGGGTTCAAGCACTGAACATGTTTCATTAGATTCATCTACATGAAAACTTGATAAGTGCCCTAATTCAGTTAAATTCATATTTCAAATACAGGCACTTATCTTTTGATTTCAATAACTTTGCTTATAAACTTGCCCTAAACCTTGTTAAATTATATTTATTACTTGTATGAATGTAGTTTTTATATTTCGGAAGATTAATCCAATCATATGTTGCATTTTGATAGGTTCGAGAAATTCTGAAGCTTCCGAACACATAAAGCAAGCAAAAATGGATCATAAAGTAAACATGGGAGGTACAACAAGCAAAACAGGCCCAAAATCCATCAAGGCCCAAAAGCTTCTTTTGGATGGTACGTTTAACTCGCCCAAGTGAGTGAAACATGCACAAAACACTCGCTTGGGCGAGTGGCTTCTGCAAGTGGGCCTCCAAGTGGGTTTTAAGCTCGCCCAAGCGAGCAAACAAAGGCAAAAGCACTCACTTGGGCGAGTGAACTCGAGCAGCCAGGCCTCTATAAATAGCGATGCACCCCCCAAGGAAAAATCCATCCCTTACACTTCTTACATTCCATTTTCTCCTCCTCCCTTGCTTCTTGGCTTGTTCTCAAGCCTTAGGCTCTTAAATATTAGTATTAGGTAGGTTAGAAAAGTGAGAGAAGTGAGATTTAGTGTGGAGACTCTGCCGGAAAGAAGCGGTGATGGGGCCCTTCATCAATTCTTCTCTTAAGGAGGTTCTCTCCATGCTTGGTTAGTTTCTCTTAAGGATTGGATGTAATCTTCTACTTTTAAGTATCTCTTTTAATATTTATTTATGCATAAGTCTTTTCTATTTATTATTGGTAATTTTGTTCCGTTCTTAATGCTTGATTCTACTTGATCACTAGTTTCATGAAATTGGATTCTAAGTTTAACTGGGAAGTACTCTTAAAATTTGAACTGAATAATTTTACCTTTTATGTTACGTTGCTAGGAATAGAGCATAACGTTTAGATTGCAAATAGCACGTGATTATGACTGTAATGCTGGGTTATTTACTTCGTATGCGAGGGATGGATATTCGGTAAATATCCTTAGAACTCGATTGCGAGGGATCGATTTGAGGTGAATTAATGTGTGCATCAATAATAATAGAAAATGATTTATACATGGTAATATTAATTGGATACCGAGGTATGAATGATAAAATCCAATCCTACGCTTTTCTTGAATTAATTAAAAACGTTTTATTAGCTTCCGTAATCTTTCGTAATCTTTCTTTATTTCTGTAAAACCATCAAAACTTCGACCATACTCGTTGTACATAACTATTAAACTGTTAAGTTTTATTTGGAAAAACTGAGTAGCACAAGTCCCTGTGGAGACGAACTTTTATAAATTTTGTAACTTACAACGACAAATTGGTACACTTGCCAAAAGTCTAACAAGTTTCTGGCCTCTGCCTCTGGAGGAGTGAGTCTGGATTTTTTGAGAGACTCAGAGAGAGAGAGAGAGAGACTCATGAGACGGTGAGAGGTCCTTGTAGAGAGAGATCCTGCACCGCCGCCGGCGTCTCTGTCCCCACACCGCCGGTGTTTTCGTCCATCCCAGAAGCAAAAGGCAGTGTCTCCTTTGTTTTGGATCTGAGTCCCAATGCCAAGAAGAAGACCAGGTCCCCGGCAAGTCGGCGTCGGAGGTAAGGGAACACCATGAGACTCTCGTCCACGACGTCTTCGAGATCGATTCCACCGAGTCGAGGTCCCAAGTTACGTCGATGACTCGGTGGCAACGCCACCCAATGGCGGTGCTGGAATTTCTACATGGGACAATGCTAATCAGATCTCATTCGGTTCCAAGCCTAAACAACAAGGCGATAACACAGGTTTGTTAACGCGTCAAAGATTTTGCTTCAATTCGATTCCTTCTTTTTCTATGTTTGGGGTTTAGTGTTTTGATTTTGGGTTTTTATTCCTTTTTCTTTTTAAGAGAGTTGTTTAGGTGTTGTAATTTTTTAAAACAAAGGAAAAAATTTTCAAGCAACTTTGGCTTTATGTTTGATGCTATTTTGACTTAGGATTTTTTTTCTTGAATTTTTTTTCTTGATGACCGTTCGATTTTATAATCTGAGGAATTGTTTGTGTATTTTTTTTCTTCTGAGAACACGTTATGTCTGAATATTTTAATTTTCAATTGTACTTAGCTGGAACCTTTTTTTTTTCTTCTGAGAACACAAGTGAAGTTATGGTTTCACATCTATGAGCCCGATTGAGTTTACCCATGAAACATATCCTTTAGTCATCTATTTGCTATCTGATGTTTTTTTTACATGCTGATTGTTGATCTCATTGTATGTGCTGGTTGAGCGTAAATTGAGCATTGAGGATAGTCTATTCAATTTGGAAATTGTAAAGAAAAGAAAGCTCTAAGCTGGTATAATGTTCATGTTTTGGATCGTATTTGCTGAAATTATAATCCTACAATTGTATGCGTTCTTTTGGTTGCAAGGCTGATATACTTTTACTTACTAGGAGAAAATAGAACTAGTGGATCATCCACACCAACAATGGCTGCTATGAACCAATATGCTATGAAACCCTGCAGATTAAAACTGATTTACTTTTGATTTTTAAGTGGCTACAGAGTAGTAATATCCTAAATAAGTTGTCTAATAATTGTTCTTTTATGACTCTTTTTTTATGGCTTACAAAGGCAGTTGCTCTTTTATGACTCTTTTTGATGTTCATTGTCCAATAATTGTTCTAGCTATTATCCTAAATAAGTTGTTAAAACATGAATTCGCAATGCCTCTTGAATAATATGAATACGCAATTCTGCAGTGCTTTTCTTTGAGTAATTAATTTTTTTATAATTTTTGTCTTTTTTTAAAAAAGTTAATTTTATTTATTTTTTAGGTGGGCTGGCCCGCTGGCCCACTAATCCACCTTAAAGTGGGGTGGATTAGCATTTCTAGCCCACTTTACAAAAGTGGACCAGCCCAGGCCTGCCCGTATTTTTTGTGGGCTAGGGCCATCTCGGCCCGTTTTTGGTGAGCTGGCCCACTTTGCCAACCATAGTGAAAAGTGATTCTCATGAATAACAAGAAAAAATGTGACATTTGATCTTCGGTTGATCATGAGACTCACTTTTCATGCATTTTCACCTTGTTTATGTTTCTTTCTAGTCCGAACATTTGCTAATTTTCATAGTTTTCATGTTGATGAATCTATTAAGATAAATTTCAGATCTTTAATCAATCAAAAAATTGTTCAAAATTGGGTTCAAAAATAAAAAATGATCAATTTTCAAAAGGACTAACTTGTTATGAATTAAATAAGGGAACCATTATATAACTTTTAAAAGTTAGTGGACCAATTTAGAACCAAATAATAAGTTAAGGACCATTTGTATATTGTAGTCCAAAACACCATGTTTATCATATTGATTTCACGTGGATTACAATGACGTAGTGAATTAATTTCACTTTTTTTTCATCATGGTGTCTCTATTTCTCTATTAGAGCATATTTAACAATAGATCTTCAAATGGGTTTTTAACCTTAAGAATGATTCTTGCCAAGAATCCAACATTAGGCCATCTCTAATAGAAGATCTTGGAAATAGATCTTAAGCTAAAGGTTTGTTCTTCGAAGATCCAGCTACAAGAGACACCCTCAAGATCTTCATGCTGAAGGTTTGGTTCTTGTAGAAGAACCCTGAAAATCTGTATGCTTTTTTAAAAAATCATTTTTTATTGTCTCTCTCCCTAACTGATTCTTTTGGGAGGAGGAGGAGGAGGATGAGGAAGAAGTCAACCAACAACAACAACTGATTTGCCACAGTCCAAAACAACCACACAACAAATACATAACAATATAATTTTAAAATAAACACTAAAAAATAAAATATATTACAAAATGTAAGGCCCATGCGGAGAGACAAGGCGGTGACGCACGATGGCCGACGATGGCCATGGGGCCATATCAGAGGCTTGCACGACCACAGGGCCTAGATCGGAGCACAGAGAGAAAGTGGATCAGAGGGGGCAGGTGTGGGAAGAAGAGAAGGGTAGAGCGGAGGGGGTGGGTGGGGGAAGATGAGAAGGGTGAAGGGGGTGGTGGGGAAGGAAAGAGAGGAAAAAAGAAAGAAAGAAGAAATCAAAAATATATAATTAATTATTTTAAAATAAATTATAAATAATTATTAGAAGGTGGATTCCTTATGGGGTTTACAAAAAATGGTTTAAAATCTCAAAATGAGATCTACTATTGGAATAAAAAAAATTATGAGATCTTAAAAGTGATGTGTCACTGTAGGATCCACCAAAAAGGTGGTTAAGATCTCAAAATGAGATCTTCTATTGGAGATGCCCTTAGAGAAAAACAAGGATCTCCTCCGTGTATGATCCGTTATCGTAAAAAAAAACCAATAAGATCTACACTGGTTTCGAAAAAAATGGTTTTTTAATCTTTCTGCCTAAACTTTGAGAGAATACCAACAAAATGAAGCGGGGAAGGAAGAATGGATCATACAACAATGTAAACAAACCCAACAACAATAGATCCATTACAACGACAACAAGACTCTATTTATTAAAAAATACAATGAAAAAATATAGAGCTTAAAAGTAATTGTCTGAGGCTTAGAAGTAGGCATGATGGTCGTCAGCGATGATTGCGGAAAAGGATTGGAAAGGGAGCATATTTGGGAACCCCAATTTGTGCCCTTTTGTTAGATTCGCAAGTGTGGAGGCCAGATTGAGAAATGAAGGCGCGATCCAGGTTTGGCAAAGAAGAAGAGGATTGGGCAGAGATGATTGTGGCTGCATAGATGATTGTGGCCGCAGACAAGAGGGTTTGGTGGAGACGACGGTTGAGAGAGACGAATCAATTATGGAGAGAAAGGTGGGGGTAGAGAGGAATGTGAAGTTTGGGGGAGAGGCAAAAGAAATTGAAGAGAGTTGGGGTTGAAGGAGAGGAGAAAGGGAAATCACACTTGAGGCATGGTTGAAAATGGATGAGGGTGGGGGCCACAGATGAAATAGGTGGTAGAGTGGTGTGGTCAGTCATGTGGGAGGAAGAGGCAAGAGAGGGTTTGTTTGAACAAGGAAGATGAAGGCAGGGGAGGGTTTCTATGGGAGATTTGGGGAAACTGAACTAAAAAAGGAACACTTGTGTGGGACAAAAAAAAAGAGTTTGGGATGTCTCATATGGTGCATGTCAAAGGAGAAAAAATTAGTACCATTGTGGAAACTGGAAATGTTGTCATTGCTTGTCATAGGTGATAAGAGTAGCCAAAAATCTAATGTGTTCAATGAAAATTTGCAAGGTTAAGTTCCTCTAGTGCAATTTACAATTAATGAAACTCCATATAATATGGGGTACTACCTTGCAAATGGAAATTATCTTGATTAAGCCACATTTGTGAAGACTATCCCAATGCCACACAAAAAAAATATTTGCAAAATGTTAAGAATCGACAAGAAAGGATGTGGATCCACGAACATTTGGTGTATTCAAATCTCGATTTGCAATTATATATGATCCATTATGTGTTTGGGACATCGATATAATATTAACATGCATTATATTGCATAACACGATTGTTGAAGACGAACAAGATACATACAATAATAATATTGATGTTGATTATGATCATATAAACAATGATATTTCAACCGATGAGGTATCTCATGGTGTTCATCCCAACTTTGCAGCATACTTGCAAATGAAACATTATATGCATACAAGAGAAATTCATCAACAACTTCAAGGAGACTTGATGAAACATATTTGAGAACGTTTTGGTGACAAGAATAATGAAATTTTATTTTCATTTCTCAGTATCGATGTTTCGTATTTTGTTACTTATGAACATTAAGTATTTTCTGTTGGTTTAATTTTTAGTCATAAATAAAAATTTTAATTATTTATATTTTTTCTATTTCTTAATATTATTTGTTTCATAAATAAAATGTATACAATTAATTACTTAAATTTAATTTAAAAACAATTCATTAAAATTTTAAAATGAAATCTACTATGGGACACCAAAAAATGCTCTAAAAACTCAAAATAAGATATATCATATTATAAACTCATAAAAAATGTTTTAATATCCCAAAATAAAATCGTACACTAAAATGGTCTTAGTGTCCCTATCTTTTTTCAAAGGGATTAGTTTGTTTCTTTTTCTTTTTTCTTTTTCAAAATGGTTATTGAACAAAATTATATCCTAATTTTGACAACGACATAAAAAAAATGGTTTGGATTAAATTTGTCAGAATGACTTGATGAATTACTTTCACTCTTTCGCGTAACTGCATTTGTCACTCTTTTCATCTCGTTATCATATTTTAAAACGGGTTGATTTTTTTTTCCTTTTTACTTTAGAGATTTTTTTCCCTTTACAAACCGCTTATATTGAACAAGAATAACCCTAAATCTGACTATCATATTACAATTGATGGTTGAACTTTTGAAATCGGTCCGACAAAATATATGAAAAAAGTGGTGTAGAGTGATATGGTTATGGTCCCATCTGTTTAATGAATTTTTTGTATACTATTTTGATTTTTTAGCCGAACTTTATATTTTAACCCATAATATAAGAGTTATTACTCTCATGATTATTAGAAAGTTACAGTTTTTTTTTTTCTTTTGTTTTTGAGCTAATGAGCTTTGCCATTTGGTTTTGGTTTTTGAAAAGAAAATAGAAAAAGGAAAGACTGCATGACAAAGGTTCAATTCCATCACTATCACTATCACACTGAATGGAGCAACGTAATGTTCATCGTGTGGAGCTTACTGATTTTATTGCACGTGAAATCAATGTGATGATAAACATGGTGTTTTGGACTTTTGATTTTTTTTTTTTTTTTGATATTCTGATTCTGTTTTGAAATATTAATTTGGTTTGAAGAGTATAATTTTCATATCCAATTTAAAGAGTTTTATATTATGGATCAATTAAAAGTTATCTTAAATATATTTTTAAATAATTATTACATAAGTGGAAAGTCTTACTATACATCACAATCTACAATTAAATGATTATATAAGTTTTACTTGTACGATGAATATATTAAATTCTTAAAAGAATGCTTTCTATTCTGTTTTTTAGCCAATCTATTTTTTATTTTAGTAACTAAAACATTATTTTAATTTTATTTTATTTTTATTTTAATTAATTTATAGTTTTTTATTATTTTTATAAATATTTATATAAAGTGAAAAAAATACAATATATAACATGTTTATAATTCAAAATGAAATCAGGAAATGAAAATAAGAAATATTTTTTTTGAAAGTTATGCGGCCCTAACCTCCAGTTTTTAACCTCAAACCTCCCATCTCAAAAGAAGCAGTATAATTAAGACAAGTATTATTACAAGAGATCAACACAAATTATGAAAAAAAAAATCCATTATTACTATTTCGTCTGAATTATCAACAAGTATTTGGTTCAAATTCGCTAAGGATTCGAATCTTGCAGTAAAAAATTGATTGAAAGAGAAAATATTACCAACCGTGTTAAGTAAAATTTTCTGACAGAAGACTAATTATTGACAAAACAAATATTTTGCACTTAACAATAATATGGTAAAAGAAAAAAAAAATACTGTTTTAATTATAACGGTTCAATTAGATATTAGTTGTTTGTTCTCATTTGTACTTGTATGCATTAATGTTTTCTTTCTCTCTTCGAGGCTCACCTTATCCCCTTATAGAGCATGTCGGCCTTCACCCCATGAATGTTACATTAGCATCTGCATTCAAATGGGTTTGGTGCAATTAATATATTAAGACACACCACACACACACTGTCTGTGAAACCGAAAAAATGGTTCTCCCATCGAAGAACCCCAGTGGATAAGATCAAACACTAAAATTTGTTCTTCTTTATAATTTTACTGCTCCAAAGAAGTTACCTTTCAATTCTTTCCTTTTCCCTATATATAATCCTTTCGTGACCACTTCAAACTACCACCACTCATTGCTGCAGTTTTTGAGTTACCTTTACATGCCTAAAGAAACCACTCGTACTCTCTACAGCAATTTTTATTTTCCTCCCTTCTTTAACTCTCAAAGGATATTTTTCTCTAATATCTAAGCTTCAAGATCATGGATGTTGCGCATTTCATTTTCGGGATATTTGGTGGGTTTAATTTTTCACAGATGGGTTTCTCTTATTTTTCTTCACAATGTTATTGCATGCATTGAATGCTGCGCTGCTAGTTCTTGCTTATGGTTCTTGGTTTTTTTCTCAATCTTCTTTTTTTGCGGTGCAGGGAATGCTTCTGGTTTGTTCCTCTTCTTGGCCCCAATGTATGAATCTCATAACCGCCTCCTTCTGGTTTCTCGTTGTTGATATATTTTTGTTTTTCTTTCCTATTCTTTAAAATGCACATAAAGTCATATTTTTGTGTGCGTAGAGTACCCATTTGAGCAAAATTTATGAGAAATTTGGTTTTGTAGAGTGACATTCTGGAGGATCATGAAGAACAAATCCACAGAGAAATTCTCGGGGGTTCCTTACCCTATGACACTTCTCAACTGTCTCCTTTCTGCTTGGTAAGTTTCCACTCAGCTCTTTCAATTCTTTTGCTTTATTTTTAGACTCTTTTTGTTGGTTATTGTTGTCATTTTTTCCTTTATTTTGCATCATTTTCATGTAGTACTTTTTGGTCAAAATCTTGTCTTTAGAAACTATACCATGTTCTTTCTTGCTACCCTTTTTTTTATTTTCTAATTAGCTCAATTTGAGAAAGACAAATTTCAAATGGGTTGATTCCAAACTAGTTAAGTTTGATTTTAATTTAATGATGGGTCTAACTCTTTTTCTTCTGATTTTACAACTCAGGTATGGTTTGCCATTTGTGTCCCCAAACAACATACTTGTGACAATAATCAATGGCACAGGAGCAGGGATTGAAATCATATACGTCTTCATCTTCATCTACTTCGCACCAAAGAAAGAGAAGGCCAAGATTCTTGGCCTTTTCTCCTTCGTGGTGGCAGTGTTCTCTGTTGTTGTTCTGGTGTCACTGTTTGCTTTACATGGCAATGCCAGAAAACTCTTCTGTGGCTTCGCTGCTGCCATATTTTCCATCATCATGTATGGTTCACCACTCTCAATTATGGTAAGCTTAGCTCACACTTTCTATGTTAATATTAATTCATTTTTGTCTATTCCCCACTCACACACACTTCCCTTATCGTGTGTCATTATGTCATGGCCAACTTGCCACACTATCTTTTCATTTTCCCCCGGCCCTTTCTTGTTTTGGTGTATTACTTTTTAGATTGTCTTTTCTGTTAATAATTATTTTAAGAGTGTCTGATGTTACTCTTGTTTGATTGGATTTTATGATTTTTTCTAATCATTCATTCAGTATTTAGAGATTAAATTATATATTTAAATATATTTTTTATTTTAAAAAAATTTAATTTTTATGTTTATTTTTTAATAAATTTTTATTTTATGTTGAATTTTTAATAAAATAGTAATTTTATTATTAGTCTTTTGATATCTTTTTAGTTTATGATAAATTAGTAAATTTTAAATTTATTTTTGATAATTTTTTTCATTTATAATTAATCAAAATTAAAATAAAATTTATTATATTATCAAAAAATAAATACAAAATTCGCTAAATTAATAAAGAATAAAACAAAATATCAATAATCAAAATCAAAATTATTATTTTATCAGAAAATTAATATAAAACAAAGATCTATTAAGAAATAAACAAAAAATTTAAAATTTATTAAAAATAAAAAACATATTTAATTAATCCTTAATTATTAAGGAGAGAATAGATACTCTCGTTTACTTACTTTAAATAAGTCAAAATTATAGGTAACAATTTGATGTGAATTATAAATATGTCAATATGCAAAATTAATTATAAAACTTCATTGGATTTGAGTAAAATGGTGGTAGCTGTGCACAGATTTAGAAGGGCACATGTAGTTCTGCCGAAGCGTATTTGTCTTTTTATTGGTAATGATTAAGGTTTAATTGGGCGGTGGCTAACACTTTACAGTGAAATCTGACATTATTTTATAAAGTCATTTTTATTTAAAGTTAGTATTTTTTTTATCTCCTTTTATGTCCAATTATTTTATTTACATTTTTTATAGTTTTATTCTTATCTCCCTGTTCTTATCATAAAGATAATGAAAAGAGATAGAAAGATGCTCATTAATAATACACTTTGGAATTAATACATTTCTTCTACGATACTCTATAAGCGAATAACTATTAAAAACTATAAAAATAAAAACCGAAGATGATTGTATCTAGAAAGTATGTTGCAATTATATTCCAAACATTATTGTATAAATTCCAAGTGAGATATTTCTCTATAGATTCTTCATTTTTTTAGTAAACTTTGGCATTGTGTGTGTGCAGAGGCTAGTGATCAAAACCAAGAGCGTGGAGTTCATGCCCTTCTTCCTCTCACTCTTTGTGTTCCTCTGTGGCACTTCTTGGTTCATCTACGGGCTACTAGGCCGTGACCCATTTGTGGCTGTAAGTAGCACACACATATTATCCACGTTTTATCAATTTTCAATTGGATCAATACAATACAAATTTTCACTATTTTAAACTTACCCTCTTGTGTTGCAATTGGTTTGTATTGAACGTAGGTACCTAATGGGGTTGGTTCTGCGTTGGGAACAGCACAGCTAATATTGTATTTTATCTACCGTGACAAGAAAGGTGATCAAATGAAGAAGCCAAGAACAGAAGAAGAAGAAGCTATGGAAATGGGCACCGCTAATAAAAATCCCGTATCCAACACGAATGGAACACAAGAGGGACACGTCTAGGGACGCGTGTTAGCATAAAAAAATGCCGTTATCTTTGTCTCTGTCTCTGCTAGCATTACGAGCACCTCTTTAATTGGGACTATGCTTATATCTTTTGTTGTTCTTGTTATCTTCGTGACTTTGTGTTTCCTCAACGATTTTTAATTTTTGGCTTTTCGTTATGATAATTGTACTACAAGCTTAACCATTGAGAGAAGTTTGAGTTGTGTCAATTTTCTTTTCTTCTTTTTCAGTTCTTTTGTCGAGACACATCCGAGCGATATCTTGTGTGTGGATAAAATTTAAAAGAGTAACGAATATGTGAATAGTTCGATGTTACAAATACTATATCTCACTTATAATGCTCTCAAAAAAATATCTCGCTTATAATATTTATATATATATATATATATATGAGATGAGATCCTTTTACACCGGTGTAAAACTTGATAGTTTTACACCATTTAATAACTTTTTATTGGATAAGTATTTTACAAAATCCACCGTTAGATTGAAAGCTTATATCATGTAGATCACATATCTCAAATTTCATATTAATCCGAAATCATTTGAAACCTAATTGATATATATAAAAATTAACGGTATATGTACTTCTAAAATATGTGAAAATTAGACTATTTGATTACATTCATATTAATGTTTAAATTTTGTGAAATTTGAGACATATGATCTACATGATATAAGCTTTCAATCTAACGGTGGATTTTGTAAAATACTTATCCAGTAAAAAATTATTAAATGGTGTAAAACTATCAAGTTTTACACCGGTGTAAAAGGATCCCATCTCTCTCTCTCTCTCTCTCTCTCTCTCTATATATATATATATATATATATATATATATATAT
>CM023954.1:23536417-23566427 GCA_013407115.1 Glycine latifolia
GATATCAAGCAGTGTATGATAAGTGTTTATCCATTATTTTTTTTAAAATTAAAACAAACTATTAATTATTTTTTAATATTAAATAATGACGTTTGGGTTAATTCTTTCTACTAAATTACTAATTTTATGTAAGGTTTGACATAAGAGATAGAAGAGAGAGAGAGAGAGAGAAATTTGAAATAAAATTTGAGAAGAGAATAAAGTTTTCCCTCATTTGGTTTAAGGGGAAAAAATGGAGAAGAGATTGAAATTGTGGGCTTCAAAAATTTAAACTTGAGTCTTGGTAACATACAAAGAATGTGACAAGGACAGAGTTTGAATCAAGGAACTTACTAATTTAGTAATGAGAACTGATTTTTCGTCTCTTTTCATGCACTCAACTCTTTTTGTAGAGTTAAGCATTTTCCTCAAGTAAATAGGAATGGTTATCAATTTTAATTTTAAAATTTACGATTTAATAATTTATAATTTTAATATAAATTTAATGAACCCCACAAAAAATTATCATTTCTCCATTTAAACTTGTGTGATAATGATGGAAAAAATGATAATAACAATGAGGTGATGTAGCAAAAAAATGGTGCAACAAAAAATATTCAACTTTTAATGAAACAACGTCAAAAATCATCATTGAAACACTTTAAAAATCATCATTAAAAGACTTTTTTTTTGTAAATATGTTGACTTCTTTAATTTTGATTTTTACAAAATCGATATTGTGTGTCGATATCAATATCGATTTTTTTTTGTTTTTATAAAAATCGTTGTTGTTTGATTAATTGTTAACATCGATTTTTATAAAAACTGATGTTGTATTTTATCCCCAAATTAAAACCTCCACTCTCAATCTCAATCTTCAGACCATCTTGTTTTCACCACTCCCCCTCGCGATGCTCACTCTCACCGTAGGTGTCACGACCCTCACCACTCTTCTCCGACAATGTTTTTGCTTTTGGAGGGAGCATTGTTGCTTTCGTATTCGACGATCTTTTCAGTGGGTTAGGTAAATCAAAGAAGGTGGAGAAATCCCTAAGCTTCACAACCCTCTTTGTAAAAATCCCTAAACCCTGTTCACATTCTCTCAATTACTTCTTCTCAAGTCGATGACAACGTATTCTTCTCGAGTAAAGTTGGTCACGAGGTGGATGCGAGCCCATGGTCCTGACTTTGAGTTTGAAAAAAACTAGCATAAGTGCAGAATTTTTTTCCACGTTCCTAACTATTTATACTCATTTAATCAGTTGTGTTTTAAGTGATTTAGTTGGGTTATAACTGAATTAGGATTTAGTTTAGTTAGAATCTAACTAAATAATCATCATTACCTTAGAAGATATTATGCTTTAAGCCTTATCTTGACTTGATTTTCTTGGTCAAGATTCTTTTAGTTATGGACTTTGGGGCAGCTGGCCTTCTATGTGGATCTTGGCTGAAGAGATTCATATCCTTTGCCCACTTTTCTTCAGCTACACACACGGCCAAATACATAACAATAGGCAAGTATCATAACAATAGGCAATTATGGACTTTGGGGCAGCTGGCCTTCTACGTGGATCTTGGCTGAAGAGATTCATATCCTTTGCCCACTTTTCTTCAGCTACACACACGGCCAAATACATAACAATAGGCAAGTATCATAGCTACACCAATAGTTTAATGTTTAAGGAAAGATTCCATTCATTAATGACCATGTGGGTATGTGAAAAACTTTGTAAAAATGACCAATTTTGATTGGTTCTAAAATATATGGCTGAAATCATTCCTTGCCCTAAAGTCCCTAGGCTTCCACGTTGATGATCTCACAAGATTGTTCAAGAATCTTGTTTGCAACTTTGTCTCATTCCCTTTATTGACTTCACCTTGACTTTTGTTTACCAAATTTCCTTTCTATCATTTCACTTAGTCATGCCTATTTCTATGGTTGTTGCACGTGAATGCCTTGGGAGTATTCATCCACTTCTTATTAGTCCAAATTTGGGCTGAATCTTCTAGCCTTTGTGCCAAAGTTTTAGGAGCTACAAGTTGCCAAGACTACATTTTCTTTCAAATAGCTAAAAAAAATGTTTTACCACACATATGGTTCGTTCTTTATTTATTTTGAACTAATCTACCAGTCCATAAATTTTCATCTTTTAGTATGTTAAACTAGAGTTTCTAAGCTTTCTAACAAGGTATCATGCCTTATTTGAAATTATAAAACTCTAGCTATAACATTTTTAAACTAGATTCCAAAACTGCCAGCAAGCTAAAAATTTCCACACTGACATCTCTTAAAGTTTTAGTGATTGAAAACAGTACAAAAACTAGATTTATATGAAATTTTTATATTTTATAATAGACATCTAGATATTTAATTCCATATATAATACACCTAATTTGAATAAGAATTGAAAGAGAAATAAAATTTTCAATTTGGGTGGCAGTAATGGACAGTTTTAGGCAGCTTATGTTCAAATAAATTCTATCATATTCTTCTTGTATCCAACTATCATCACACTTTCATAATTTAATGTATACAACAATAAGTAGTAGTTCTAGCAGTTCTTTTAATATTTTTTTTTAAAAATTACACTCATCGAAGACGGTTGTTAGGAATAACCGTCTTAGATGAGTGTACTTTTTTTTCCTAGAAAAAAAAAAGCTGATCTAAGACGGTTGTTAGGAAAACCGTATTAGAATGTTCACATTTTTACATGGTTATTCTTAAAAATCGTCGTAGATTTTTTTAATAAAAAAATTACACTTATCTAAGACAGTTGTCAGGAATAACCGTCTTTGAATGTGAACATACTAGGTTATTCCTAACAACCATCTTAGGTAAGCTTTTTTACATATATTGTTTTGAAAAATCTCCTTTCTAAGACGGTTTTTTAGGAGAACAGTCTTAGAATGACCACATTCTAAGAGGATTTTTTAAAAAATCGCTTAGAAATACATGTTATTTTTAAAAAAAAAAACCATCTTCTAAGACTGTTTTCTTGAGGAACAGTCTTAGAAAGTAAGCGCTACAAAGACTATTTTATAACCGTTGTTGAAAGTCAGTCGAAAGTGATGACTTTCAACGACGTTGGATACAAAGATGGTCGTACAACCGTCTTAGAAAGCGGTCTACAACCATCTTTGAAGATCGATTTTGTAGTAGTGATACTCCAACTGTCAGATATTGGTAAAAAGGTCCAACCTAGACACCTCACTTGCCTAACATGTCTGACCTCGCATACTGAACAAAGCATGTTCTCCATGGACAATTCAACAGTGACAGCTTGGACACCTTATGTTGAGGCTATGAGGCTTGACAAAGTTTAGCACTTATATTTGTTGAGATTATCACCATCGACAACAGATAGCACTTGTCCACACTCAGGGGATTCTTGAGCTCACCACTCTCTTATTTGTCAAGAACTCCAACCATGACACCAGAAAATCTTCATCAACACTTGTACAACATCTTTCGCCTGCATGCATCTTCCTAAACCTATAGTTGGGTTTGGGATTCAGAGAATAGGAAAGTAGTTTTCAATATAACTTTCTGAATTGAAAGCCTTTTCTCCTTTTTAAACTGATTTTTGTTAGCATTTGCACTTAAAAATGGTATATTATGCCCCAGATTGTATTAGTTTGTAGCTTATGGAATTTTTCAGTTGTAAAACAAAAAACCATACTATTTAGACCTTTCTAAGAAAATAATGTTGAGCTCTATTATGTTTACAGGTGTTTATGAAGAAGTTAGATGACAAAAAATCGAAAAAAGTTGAAATGCATAAGTTGATTTCAACTTATACAAGGAATCTAATTCATTTTACCTCTAAACTAGCTCTATATGTACTTTGCATGCAATTTTTAGTTCAGTATACATCTAAACATGCTCATACAAAATAATTTACTTGCATGAAACTTGACATATGGATGCTGGTGATTGTGTGATGTACAACCATAGATGATATGAGTATGTTGAAGGACTACTGTGTGTTCTTTAGGGGTTGTTATATTATTATACGTAGAAACTTCAGAGATCTTTCATTATTTTGGGGGTTTATATTTAAACTTGCTTGCATAAGACTTGAGAAGGAGATATGGATTTTGGTGATCTTGTGACGTAGAACAGAGAAGGAGCATTTTGTTTAGGGATTGTTATGTTTATCGAAGGATTATCCTACCAAGAGGAGTGATATTATTCTTCATTTTTGTTAATTAAAGGAGTATTCCTGGTTGCTTAACCTACATCATTGTGAAAATTAGAGAAAAGCCTTTTGAATCCTAAAATTTAATATCTTGTTTTCTTCACCCAAACTGTATTAGGTTTTAACCATTTTGAAATTTGAAGTGTTAAGGCTCACCATTTTGAATTTCAGGCTGCACTATATCAAGAAATTTTATGATCAGTTTTTATACTTAAAAAGGCTTTATTCCTCAAACTTTGTCCAGTTTAGTAGTTTTGCTTCTAGCCAGTGCTTTTTTTACTATGGAAGAGGAGGTTTTGTTCAATATACTGGTTTTGTCACTGATTTTGTAGGAAAGGCCCTTTATTACATACACAAGACTTTTACTACATCTACCTCAAAGTTGGAGAAGATTGGATATGGTAAGTGGAGATTATAGTTGTTATTTTGTTTTGGAAAAGTAAGACATTGTTGCTCATAGAAATGCTGCAAAAACTGGATACAGTTTGAAGAATGTTGTTATTAAAGTTTAACAACTGTAGTATTTTGTTCTTAACTTTTGTATTAAGGCAAGCTGCTATATAGTGTTTGTAGCCTCCCCTTTGTCCTTTTAAAGAGAATAACCTTTCAAAGTGAATAGTGAGATGGGCTAAATTTTTGTTTTTTAATTGCTAGAAATCCCAGTGTTAGGTTTATGATATATCATTTAGGGGTTGACATGATTTGGTTCGGGCTGAAGATATTTGTAATGATTTATAATGAGGAATTGAATTATCTTTTATGTGTATAATGTAATTGATGTGTTGACAATTTTTTTTAAAAATTTGAGGATTCTAAGACGGTTCTTTGAAAAATCGTGTTAGAAAGTCTAGATTCTAATATGGTTCTTAGAAAGTAGACATTCTAAGACAGTTTTCTGAAATTCGTCTTAGAAAGTCTATTTCTAAGACATTTTTTGAAGAAAAAAAACAGTCTTAGAATGTCTTTTTTTTAAAAAAATTAAATTCTAAGACGATTCTCACGAAAATTGTCTTTGAAAGTAGACTTTTCAAGACGATTATTCAAAAAACTATCTTAGAATCCTAATTTTTTTTACAAAAAAATTCTAAGACGGTTTTTCCAAAAACTGTCTTAGAAAGTATATTTTCTAAGACCATTTTAAAAAAATCATCTTAAAATGTCTACTTTCTAAGATGGTTTCATAAAGAATTGACGTAGAAATCAAGATTCTAAGACGGTTATGAAAATCGTCATGAAAAGTGTTGACTTTTCATGAAGGCTTCAAAGACGATTTTTGAATTATCGTGAAATGTGTTAAATAACTGATGTGGAAAACGTTTTTTTTAGTAGTGTGAGCATCCAAATTCCAACCTATCAAAATTAGTTTTTGACAACTAAAGAAAGTTGAAAATGCTATCTAAGAATTGCTTGTGTTTAGATAAATTATTACTTTTCCATTTTTACATATTTGTAAAGAAAACATTAAAAAAATTATTGTTTTCCCGTATTTTTTATCTCTTTGTTTTGACATGCAATAGACAACAATATGAAAATAAGTAAAATTTTTGTAACTACAGATTGTGAAATTTTGGGGACATAACCGTTTTTAAACTTTTTTTTAAGTTTCATTAAATGCAAAGCAAAGGTTCGATAGAAGTTTTGGGATGAGAATACTTATAAAACTATCCTTAGTTTGTGTTTGAATTAGTATTCATGATTTGTGTACGTTTGATTAAAAATTTTCACATTAAAATACATAAAAAAAATTAAAACTTACTTTTGTGATCTACGTTTGAGTTAAGCGGATGTGAATCCAAACACATTATTATATGTTTGATACTAATAAGATTGATTATCCAAACACATTATTATATGTTTGATACTAATTAATAAGATTTAGACTTAATTGGGAGTCATAAGGTGGTTTAGTAGGTGGGGGTATAAGGGTTAGAGTGAAAAGGAGATTATGAGTTCTAATCTTACCACTAATATAACATACTAATGTAAACTTAAATTATACATTTTGTTACTCATGTTTCACGATTTTACATATTTTTTTGGCTAACAATTTTATTGTATATTTGATCACTTAATTTTTAAAATTTCATACATCCACTACTACAAGCGAGACTTTCAAAGACGATTCTAAAACCCATAGGACGACGGTTGTAGAATTGTCGTTGTTGTGCGTGTCATTGAAAATCATAACCTTTGACGACAGTTCAAAAAACCGTCTCTGTTGAAATTTTGTTTTTAAACACCTACGAAGACGATTTTTAAGGCAAAACCGTTTTTGTATGTATACAAAGACGGTTTTGCCTTAAAAACCGTCTTCGTATATAATGTTTTTTTTTCTATGGATACAAAGACGATTTTTAAGGCAAAACTGTCTTTTTGTATGTGAACATACAAAGACGGTTTTGTCTCAAAATCGTCTTTGTTGATCCTTTTTTAAAAAAAACAACACATATGAAGACAGTTTTGAGTCAAAACCATCTTTGTATGTACACAAACAAAGACGATTTTGTTGTTGATCCTTTTTTTATAAATAAAAATACATACGAAAATGGTTTTTAAGTCAAAACCGTCTTTGTTGATCATTTTTTTTATAAAAAAAATACATATAAAAATGGTTTTTGTATGTACACAAAAAAAGACGATTTTGTCTCAAAACCGTCTTTGTTGATCCTTTTTTTTAAAAAAAAATACATACGTAGACAGTTTTGAAGTCAAAATCGTCTTTATATGTACACAAACAAAGACGATTTTGTGTCAAAACCGTCTTTGTTGATCGTTTTTTTTTTTAAAATTACATACGAAGACGGTTTTTAAGTCAAAACCGTCTTTTATATGTGTACACACGAAGACGGTTTTGACCGTCTTCGTATGTATTTTTTTTCCGTTTATCATTTTTTTAAAAATGCTTTCTTTCTCTCTCTCTCTCTATATATATATGTATAATAATGCTACTACCAAATGAAGCAATTAACTAATTATATAACAAAACAATACATGTCTAGGTGGATTTTTTTACTAGTTTTTCACTAGATTAAAGTTTTATTTAGTTAATATTTTTATACAAAATTTTCAAATAAGGCAACATGTTATCAATTTTGTCCTATCACAACTATGGTGACCAGACTTGGAAAGAGCACTTGATGCATGCCCCTATCACTTTTACTTTCTTTATATTTCCAGCAAGTATTATTCTTGTATAAAATTTAGAAATTTTCCAATCTGGACCCCCTTGCTTTATCATACTATTTCTGTTTGTACAGATAATCATCATATATAATTAAATCTACTAACCACATAAGCTCGACCTTCATCATTATCTCTAACCTCTTAAAAATATTAAATTCAACAATCAATTGCCATTATCACTCAGATCACAATTAATGCATAAATAATGAACCAATCCCTAATTCACTATGGTGATGATATCACAAACTTGTGCAGTTAACATTGATGGTTATGTTCCTAAATAGCACCCTCTCTGTCTCTGACACACACACATAAAAAAGGAACGCATAAACCAATGATGAAAACACATAAAGAAAATATGAAAGCAATTCATAGTGATAGTCACAGGAATAGGCATGCAAATTGATACAACACCACACAGGATGTTGCACGGATCAAAATCGATTGAATAAACAACAAACTGAATTAAAAAAAAAAAAGAGTAAGGAAGAGAAATAGAGTTGGTAGCAAAACTAGCGTAGAAGGCATAAGAGGGAATAGGAGTTAGGGAAATGCAATGCGATGCGATGCAATATGGATGTTATTCACATAAAAACACAGCCCAAGTGATCCGAGTGAAATTTCTCAAGCAACTCAGTCTGTGCTACATAAAATAGTCATGGCATGAGTAGCTACATCAAAGTTTATGATGATAAAGACAACAAAGTGTTAGAAAACTGTAACACCCCTTATGCATCCGGTGTATTAACATATTATTTAATCAGATTAGCATGACAATTAATTAAAACAAAATACTCAAATCACGCGGAAGCATTTCAAAATCATATTTCTTGATTCATTATGTATGGTACGTATAGACGATAAATTAAACGAATGCCGAAGCTCCATAATAGCCTTAACGATCCAGATTACTTAAAAAACGTGAATAACGACAGATAGAACTATAATATCACTACCTATAAGCATCTAAAATAATATACATAAACTATGTATATTCCCCATCAAAATATTCTAACTGCCTCCATACAAAATAATAGGCATCTAGTGTCCTGATATCACATATCACATCCTCATATAAGGGTACACAATATACAGAAGCTCAATATATGCAAACATACACATTTTCCCTCACAGGGTACAAAATAACAACGTATATATATGTCTATCTATATCTGTACACAACAGTGAGCAATCAAGCTCTCAAAACACTACTTCAAGCAGCTACACCATGCATGTCCCTACTGGGGCCTCCCGCCCTGGGACTTACCATCTCTGCTAGATGTACAACCTGCAAAATATAATCCCCACACACGAGGTGAGATAATAATCTCAGTAAGCTCAGGGTTCTTGGAGGTTTCTCCTCACCCTGGCTCACTTCCATGATCACATACATCAAAGGCATTACAAACCATCAAAACAACACATAGGCACACACAAGCTCTAATGCATAACATCATCAGTATCCAGGACCATCTCAGTCCCCTGGGACCATCTCAGTACCCAGTATACCATCATGGACCATCCTAGTCCCCGGGACCATCTCAGTCCCCAGTGTGAGGCCGGATCTCACACCTGTGTCATCCAACGGGAGCTACCCCTACGCAAGGATGCACGTATATGGTACCTCCGAGAATAGGCTGCAACCATCACGGGACCACCTATCTCTTGGTCTTAAGGAATCTCTCCTATGGAGCAAACCAAACTAGGAGTTGCGCTCTACTCCTAGGGAGGTCCATATCTATCTACTGGCCAGATCTATCCGAAAGGCAACCATACACAAAGCACAGATACATGCATACATATCATCATGAATAGAACTGTAACAACCAATTCAATGTATATAAATCATGTATACAACCATCACTTCCTCTCGGAGTATGGTGGAACACAAGTAATGGGAAATACTCCCAAGAACATAGAGCTTACCTGGCAAGGCAGTGCTCTCCTATCCAATCTCTGGACTGTGGTCTCCGCCACTGACACCCTTGATGTCCCGCCCTATGCAAAGGCACACAAACAAGTATCAAATAACGGTTCTCAACCATTTAAAAGAAAAGAAACGCAATTCCTTTTCATCTAGACATCTTTGTCTTCTATCTTAAAGTTATCAGAACTAGCCCCCTAAAAGGTGACTCACAGATCCTCAGCAGGATCTAACTCGGCCTAACCAAGGCACTAGAGTCTCCCAAAGACTCTGCACAAGTCACTTCTATCAGTTCAATTTCCTTTATCCAGGCCAAATATCAACATTTATCAAGTTTATCAGAATGACTATTTTAACACATATTCACCGTTTATTTAGCCTCCTGAACATCTTTTGTAAAGGTATCTAGGCTCAAACTCATTATTATATCAACATTATTCCTACTCATACAGATGTCAGAGTCAAAACTAAACTTTATCAATACTCAAGATTCAAAGCTTAACCTTCATCTAAACAGCCTCCTGAGCATATATCTCTAAAGAATCCAAGCCTAGTTTCGACCCTAACTCACTCATTTATCCAAAAGTTCATCAAACTCATCCAGAATCATTTTCACAATTCAATCGGTTAAAGATCGAGTTTCTCCCCTCTAGACTGTGGAGGAAGGTCAGAGGATAGCTTTTCCAAGCTTGAACACCTCTGAAATGACTCATTTCTTCTCAAAATCCAAGCTCTGAGGGTATTCCCTAGAGAACGGGATTTCTCTGATTGGTTATCTTTTCGAGAGATTGAAACTAGGATCTAGCTCATCTCGAGGTTTTAATCGATTTCCTAGTTGGGTAGGAAGTGTTTAGATGAAGTATAGAGGAGATATGAAGCTTCCCAAGCTTGTTAATGGCAGAAATGGCTCAAGGAAGAAGAAGCAGTTTTTGCCCCAAAAATCGCGTGAAATGACCTTATATAGTGGTCCAGGTCGCGTTCTGGCGCTGATCGCGCCACTATGGCGCTATCCGCGCCAAAAACCAGCATCTGTGGCGCTAATGACGCCAATCTGGCGCCAAAAAACAGCATCTGTGGCGCTAATGGCGCCATTTTGGCGCTAATGGCGTCAAAATCCAGCATCTGTGGCGCCAACGGCGCCATTATGGTGCTAACGGCGCCAGGAAATCCGTCGCTAATTCCATCGCAAAATCCGTCGCTAACGCTTTTTCTGACGGAATATAGCAAATTTAAACTTTTCTTTCTTTTCCTTTTATTTATTTAACCTTCGTTATTATAAAAACCAATACCAGTACTGACGTCATCAAGCCGAGAGAACCAAATTAAATCCTGTTCAACAGAAATTATTATTAGGAATTTCTAGAAACTGTGACAATCTACTTGTGATGTAGGTTTGCTTAAAGTGCCACTCAATTCTATTTCTACCGACCATATCCCTGCAGCTTTGAACTTGTGACTCCATTGGGTGTCAAAAACTTCCTGGAAAATGTCCTTGAATCTTCACAAAAGCAAAGAATTAAAAATGTGCTTGAGGATTTGATTAACTACAATTACAATGGTATCTCACTTAGAATTGAAGAGAAATTAAATACAAAGAAAGATGAACAATAAATATACTGACCTTCCATCATATTTCTTTAAAATGGTATTTTTAGAGCTAAGATAGAGAGGCCATTTCTTCTTGTAAGCAAAGTTCATCGAAGCCTCAGCAACAGCTTGAATGGACTGTTTGAATACCAAATACAACCGTTTTATTATCACCAAGGGAGTCAAAATTCTTTATGAGAAGAATAATAAAAGAAAACATCATGCAGATGAAAACCTCATCAGTATTATATCATCAGAATGCAAGGAACCAAGCAATGGTGGTGAATTTGGTAGTATTTTCTCATTTTCAACTAAACTTTCAAGCAAACACTAAATTTTTGCACTGCCAGAGGATGCAACAACTCCAGTTCTGGATCTCAAATTACTACAGGGTTCTAATATATGAATGAGAATAACCCTTCTTGAAGGAGTTCTCTTGATTGTCGCCTGTGGTGGCATGGTGTGATTTTCCTTGGTAATCTTTTTCTTCTTCATAGGATCCTTTGTTTCTATAGCTATCATTAAACCTGTAACCATCTCTAGATCCAGAGCCTCCATATTTATCACTGCTTTGAAAGCTGCTGCCACTACCATAAGAGGAGGCTGACCCAGACTTGTATGTGATTCCACTAGAAGAAACTCCAAGGTACCTAAATTGAGCACCCAAGAGAAAAACAAGAAAATTATGTTCTGACTAAAAAATCTAGAGTAGAGCTTTATCAAACTGATAATTCTGGGATGAAAATATTGAAAAATTTGACCTACTTGTCACGGTTTGCAGCAGCTTTATTTCTGACTTCATGTATCTTATCTTTATCATTCAAAAGCAACACAATGTTTTCAGCCTTCTTCCTTACATTGAGTTCCACATCCTTACCACTAGGTTCGACATATTCAAAACTAGAAAGTGCCTTAACCAATCCAAAGAAAATTACGAGAAAATACTCTCTTATTCTACTTGTCAGCACTGTTGTTAATTGCAAGAATAAATTATCTGTATACAAGAGAATGGCCCTTACAGATAGCTGAAAAGAATGTTCTATAATGTCATCAACTGCACGTTCAGATCCATGTGCTACCAAATATTCTATAACAAGATCTGTATACAAGAGAATGGCCCTTACAGAAGGTGAACTCAACTCACTTCTTGAGCAACTCTTGTAGTTGAGCCAAGTAGTATTGGTTGTAGAGCAAATCATTGCCATATCTAGGGCCATGTCTATCCCAAGGTGAAAGGTAGATCCCTACATCAATTCGTTGTGCAGTGGCTGCATTGATAAAGTCTTCAACAGCATCACCCTTGCCACGTTGCCAGGGGCTGCTAATGACAGAATGGTCAGTGTACTTGGAAGGCCAGAGGCAGAAGCCATCATGGTGTTTTGCAGTTAATATCATCAATGAAACTCCTGCATCTAATGCAAGAGAAAGAAGGGCAGTTGCTGCTGCCATTACTGGAGTTACATAACTCATCAGGACAAGTGGATTTTTCAGACCTGAAATCATTTGAAAAAGCATATAACTTTTTTACTAAAATATAACAACACTTACAAAATTCTGACTGGAAAGTAAACTTGGGCCAAAAAAGAAAAAGATTCAATGCTAGATGGAGTGAGAATTTAGAAAGCGGGAAACACTGGACTGGAATATGTCAATATAAATAGTTAGCCTCACTAAGTCTTCAAATAAATAACCATACACTATAATTTTAGAACTTCATGGCCCACATCAAGTGCTACGAGTGCTCTGTGCTCTCTTGAGCTGATTCTGGTCTTTTCTTTTTATCCTTGATTTGTGGGCTGTGTAAGGAGGATTCCTGATCCTCCTGTATCGGTCTTCCCTTTTGTTAATTCTTTTATCAAAGGAAATAGATCAATTTCCTGATTATTTAAATCAACAGTTCCATATGTTATTTTCTATTTATTAACTAGATGTATTAATTTCTTCTGAAGCTTCATAATCAATAATCCTGTGCTTAAATGTAAGTTTCCAGAATTGAAAAATGTACTGATTGTAATGTAATTCAATCTATCTGGTCTAAACGGTAGTAGCTTTAAAATATATTTGCAAGACTTATAAGTGACGTCTCTAGGCAAAGAAAAAAAAAATACTAGGCATAATGTGCCATTTTCTGAACCTGCTATTTTATACTATTTGGTCATAGAAATGAACAAGTGTTCATAAAGGGCAGAAAGAATACACAGTCGATAAAAAATTGATACACTGATGGAATTTAATGTCCGGTTTATGAATTGATGGATCAAAACCAACAATAAATAAACTTAAAAACATCAATAATTCTAATTAAGTGAAATCGTTCACTCCCAAAATATCATAGAATTTAACAAGATTAATATTTTCAACAAATTATTGACATGAAGTTATGCAGGGCACATACCATAGGCTTCTTTCTTTCAATTTGGTTTTCAGTTCAACACAAATGGCGAGAATGCAAATCAGGTTCCGAAACCCAACAAAATGAAGCAATGTATCAGAATGTATGGTCAACAAAAGCAGTAAAAATAAGAGTGTGAATGTCTTTGTGTGGGTTTGTGTTTTGTGAACACAGACTCAGAGACATCTAGATATCAAATATACACAGAAATTAAAATGAAAATACAATACCTGCAAAAGGATCTGAGTCATACACCAATGAAACCCAGACATAACAGCAGCAAGCATAACAAGTACAAATCCCCAAAAGTCAAACTCTGTCTAATAAAACTAAAGCTGGAAGGTTTGAATTCTAAATGTGGTATAAATTCCTAAATCTTGCAAAATGCAATTTGATAAGTTTTGGTTGAAGATCAAACATCAAGATTCATTTGGAGGTTCATAAAAAAAAAAGATTCATTTGGAGGAGACCAGGGGGGATGCTAACAGTAACAAACGATATAAATTGAGAATCTTTCAACTCAATTTTCTTTTTATCACTGTTCCAAACAATAATGGAAAAAACCAATACTTTTAAGTGATAGAGAATTCCAACAAAAATATGAAGAACCTATAGGCTGTTTTAAATTCTGACAACATTTTAGTTGATTAACGATTCAAATTAATACACCAAAAAAACAACACTCCTAACTAACTTATTAGAATAAAATATTTTTCCTAACTTCTGTCTGGATGCTATTTCATTTTGGACTTGAAGTAAAATCTTTCACACCAAAATATTCAGAAATATATTCAATGAGGCAAGCAAAGATGGAAACATCCATGATAATGATCCTGCTTATTCTTGGAAGGTGCCCCTACTCTATACTTAATCATTGAGCTTGTAGGAAAACCAACGTGGCTCAGGTTCTCTGAATTCTTAAGTGAAAATAAATGAATATTGGAATAGCATATATGATAGGTACCAGAAATGTAAGAAAGAAAACACAAACAGAGGTTCTTCAATGGATCTCTTTCCTCCCAAATCTTACCACTCAATTATTTCTTAACCTCTCAATCATCTCATCATTTCTTTTGTGTACCTCCCTCCCACCTCCCATGACAGAATGTACTCTAAATCTAAATCCAACCTCCCAACTCCATGTGTACAGGCCAGTTACTTTGGAGCCACCCCTCCTTCCTAATATCCTTTCCCAGTTCATTCTGGCTCTCTTGGGCTTTTAATCCAATATCCTTCCCTTTATCTCTTAAAGCTTTAATAATAGGGGATATTTTCATATTACTACCGTAGAAGTCAAGGAAGATATAATACCTGTTAATAATATGCCATACATGATGATTAAGATAATGCCTAATAGTTTAACACTTGGTGTCTCCAACCTTCCAACCAAAATTTACAATCAAATGTCAGAAAACAGGTAGAAATGGATATATGAGCACAAAATTTATCTTCATCTACAGGATGCATAACCATACATGCAATCGTTTGAGGAAAAAAAAAAAGAGACACCAGCACGAAAAAATATAAAAGAAATTAGAAAATACAGAAATCTTAATTGAAATAATTGTTAGCATGACAATTCCAAAAGAATTCTACTTGCTTACAGAAGAAATAACTATTCCTGAATGTAATGATTAGTGATTACAATTCCTAAGGCATTCCAGGGTATGCAAGACTTCAAAATTAAAAGAGAGTTTTCGTTAAAGCAAAGCACCTACAAATTATCATATTGATTTAGCGTCTTAAATTAAAATGTTTAACATTTATCTCCATAACCAGAGTGGTTACAAAGACAAAATGATTGGGAAAGCACCTGAAGGAAAAAGCAAACAGAAGGAGAAAAATTGGAGCAGCAGATTTACACTGCAAGAGAAAAGGAAAGGTAAATAAGAAGAGGAATAGTTACTTCCACTAAAACGAGGGAAAATGTAGAATCCGAATCTAACAAACAATACAAAAGAAAATATAATTAAATTAATATATCACTCATTCTACATGAAAAGAGGAGAAATGACACAAACCATTGTAGCAAATGTGACAGAGATGAAAACTAGAGATGCATTGCTGAAGTTAACATCCATTGCAGCTCGAAAAGCAGTTGGTACAACTCTTAAAGGAAAATTCCATCTGTGGCATTAGTTGATATAGAAGTTAATGTAATAAGTGGTGAGAAATCTGCAAAAAAAGTGTTCTTCTAGGAAACAATAACAGAAAAAATGGAACATCCAATCATCCTGGGAATTTCCACTAGGAAATTACTAAAAACGATCTCATGTTGAATAATATCCCTCAGAATTTGGTTTTTAGCTAGATTATTGTTGTTTCTTGCTGGAACATAGGTGAGCCTTCATATTGATAAACAGAAGTATGGAGTAGTTCCACAAAACTAAAAGTTGGGTATTTTTCTGTCTGATATTAAGACTGTTGTATTAAAAGGTGTTGGAGATGTCAATAAGACCATTCATGTGTCTTCACCTAACTGAGAATGCTACGGCAATAACCATTATAAATTGAACCAGAATAAGTTATCAGTGCTATTGACTGTTAGAGATATGTTTGGATTTATGGTGGGAGGATCCAAAAATATATTTAGAGTAAAATCAGTTTTGTTCAGGATCATGTATGGTTACTCCTCAAAAGTGTGTATGAGAGTAAAATTTTACCGGCAAACTCAGTTTTGGAGAAGCAAGAATTGGGATACTTTTGCAAACTTAGTTTGCAAACTTTAATCCAAACGTGCACTAGATAGATGAGAATGGAATGACGATGGAATGGAATAACGTGCACTCAGTTCTGGTTCTAAGGAATGAGGCATGATATGCTATCTCCATTATGCATTTCCATTTTTTCCTGACAAACATAGGTATTCCCCATCTCATGGAATAGGACAGCATCATTCAGATTTCTTCTTGTAGTGATGCATAATTTGGGAAAACATGTTTTTCATAAAGAATGAGGTAGAGATAAGATTATTGCAAAAGATACTTAGCAATATAAATAGCAATAGTGCTATATAAGTTCCAGTCTTCTAAATGAAACTGACAAAAAGAAAGGATTGATTTGCCAAATTTCAATATTTTTCTACTCTGATCATGTAATTAACCAAGCAAATGGTGTGATAAGTTGAGCTAATTTGTCTCACCACATAAACAGTCACTCAACCTACAAACATGAGAGCCGAGTATGTTTGACTCAGTCTTTATTCCAAGCCACAAATTTTTTTTATCGGCATTCCAAACCACAAAAATGTTACATGTTTGGTCAACAGTACTATTAGGATCATGATATTTGAGTAGAAAAAACAATTCTTATTTTCAGAAGAATTACCACCACAAAGAATTACAAATTATTTTATATCAGAACTAGGAGTGTACAAACAACTGATGCCATTCCGCATGGATGACAGTCATTAAGTTATAAGAAAATTTATTACCCAAAATGCATTAAGAAATTACAGCATTGCACATCTAATCCACATAATAAAGTGGTGGGCAGATTTGAAACCTATGATAGCAAGAATGAGATTGAGGAATTGAAAATTTACCTCTCAAAAAGTAATCCCTCCATGAAATGACAACATTAGCCTCAAACTTGTGAGACCAAAACCAGGTGATAAATTTCGATAAAACAGCTTGCATTGTAAAGTGGATAGTATTCATTAAAAAGGGAGCTGGGAATTTTCCCATATGATCTCCCAATAGAATTTTATTATACCTGTTAAAAACAGTTCAGAATAAGAAATAAAGGAAAAAAAAGATTTGCATCACAAACACTAAATAGGATAAATACACCAGCGATGACAAACAGTGTAAAACAAAGAACTTTCAGGGTCAAAAATAGACTGGAAGTGTACCACATAAGTATCAAAATCAATGTCTTCAATATATTTGCTACATGAATAGGATTCTGGAAGATTTTTCCCAATAACCCATCACCGCCCACAGAAATGAAAATGCCAACTATTACAAAAACCTAAAAAAAAAAACCTCACAAGTAAATTGATAATTGAGTCAATTAGCAAGTGATTAGGGCAAATGATTAGATGAAAAAAGTGATAGAGATAGCACTGACCGTGAAATCAATGCCCAAGTGATCGGAGCTCCAGAAAATGTCATGGTTGACGACAACAAAGTTCCCCGAAACGGTGTCTCCCTCGTAAAGCATGTACTTGTAGACGCACTCGACGTTGTTCACCGTCACGGATAGCGATTCAATGTGAGCGAAAAAGCTCACCGTCGGACACATCAAAACCATCCACATCTTCGCGCTTCTCATTTTGCTTGCAACCCTTATTTTAGGGTTTTATTATTTTCAAATGAATAATTGAAATTTGAGAGGAATTCTTATTGTGTACAAGTGAGAAGCGCTTCCAGATCTTAAAGACTGTGTGTGGTAGACACTTTGACGAAGCTTGATTCTTTGCTTTTCTCCATTTTCGTGAGTGCAACGCAACAAAACGGCACCCTTTGGGGCTGCAGAGATGTGATGAAGGTGTCGTTTTGACGGAGGCCAAGACGGATGGATGGAGGCTACCAATGTTAGGATAAACGTTTAAATAAATATTGTTAGTTACGTAGTTTAAATTTGAAAGAAAGATATGAGAAAAGATATGGGTAGAAAAAGATATGAGGAAAGATAAGATATAGAGAAAGATATTATAGAAAGATATTAGAGAAGATAATGTTTAGATTTGAATTTGAATTATTTTAGGTTTAGGGTTTTGGTGCTTATAAATAGCACATTATGTAAAGAGTTCTGTGTGGCTTTGGCAGACTATTATCAATAATATTAGAGAGTTTCCGCCCCCAGTAAATTTGTGTGTGTTTGTGTGAGTGCACCAGTGTGTGTGAGTGAGAGTGGGCCTGAGATATCACAACCAAAGAAAGTGTGTGATATCAAATTTTATCAACCAACGACAGTGGCTGAAATAGCGTGCACGACCTTGGGAAGGGGCGCTTGGAATGGCTGACGGAAAGCACAAGTGCCACATTAGGGTTCAAATAAAAGCTTACCTTTAATTCGAAGACAATCAAGTTGAAACCATCTTTGAATCGCTTAAACAAAGACGGTTTTAGTTAAAATCGTTGTGTCCAAAGCCTTTTGAATTCAAAAATAACGCGGTATTTACAAAAATGTCACCGGTTTTGTTTCAAAGACAGTTTTGCTACAATCGTCTTTGAAAGCGTGTCATAAAAAGCTCGCTGTGTAGTAGTGATTTTAGCACTCCATTAGTTAATCGTATGATGTTTTTAGTTGTCTGCTGACATAGATTGATATAAAGTGACATGTTAACCAGAGACATAGACTAATATTTTAGCATATAGATGATGATGCAACAATGGTACTTACACAACACTAATGTGATATAAAAATTAAAATGAATATTGTATCAATCAACTTTCAAAATCTCACACATTTTACCCCCTAACTTTTGACAGATACAAGGTGGGCAAGGGCCTTGGCCTCCTCCCTCCCTTAGATCCCTTATGTATGTATGAAAAATAAAATAAAAAAAAATACTAATATAGGAAAATGTATAAAAAAATAGGTTTTTGAATTTATATTTGTTTATAATTTTTTTGTTAGTATATCATATCTCTAATTTACCCATAAAGTTAATGATAAATATTTTTTAAAAAAATATTATTTATTAGAAATTAAGTATTTAAATAATTGTGCAAAAAAATTTTCGACTTCCCTTTGATAAACTCTTCGATCTGTCCCTGATCACAACACATGGAAGTAAGTGAACCAAGTATCACTATGTCCATCATGAACTTAATTCATGATTATCATCATTTTATTAAGTTTTATGTAAATGTCGTTCTCTGAAGCTCACTAGACGCATCTGATGGTGTTCCTCAGTGTCTCCCCACAGTAAAGACCGAAAAATAGCATCAAGTTTATCACATATCAATCAAGAAACATAAGTGGATTGCATGGTATATGAGGGCAAAGCTGCAAGGACTGATTTAGTAAGAGTCATTCTTCCAGCGAAGGATAAAATCCTACTTTTCCACGAGCTCAATATTTAAGATGCTTTATCAAGGATATGTTGGAAGTAGTCAGAATCTGGTGCATGATTATGTCCAACTTGTGGAAATTCAGAGTGTTTCTCCCCTTACCACAAGCACAACAATAACAACAGTGTAATTTTAATTAAAAATATGCACAAATTGTTTGGTTAGGTATAACATTATGTTTTGTTTTTTGAGATAAACTTGGTACTTGTATTAGCATAAAACAGAAAGATGCAATACATCAAAAGAAACAAGAGGTTCAATAGCAAGAGGAACCTCCTCAACCCAATACAATTCATTCCCTTGAAAGGTCATGGAGGCCAAAGCATGAGCAACTCAGTTGCTATCTCTCTTTGTGAATGTGAGAGATACTAAAGGTGCATTGCGCAGAAGATTGTGGTAGTCATCTAAAATTCCATGGAGCATGCTTCTGCCACAGTAGAATTGGGATGAATTAGAGTCTCCATCACTGTTTAGCCAATAAGGCCAACATGAAAGAATTGACAAATCTGAAACCCAATCCACCCTCCTTATTTTTTAACTTCCTCTAACTGAGCCAATGAATTTTTCTTAACAAGCTATGAATTCTGGGACTAGGCACATTTTGGCTACACAAGATCTCAATTTTTTCCAAGTTAATTTTCTGTCCAGAAGCATCCTCATAGGTTTTAAGAATATTAGCTAGGATCAAAGCCTCCTTAGTAGTTGCTCTTATGAAAATAATACTGTCATCTTCAAAAACAGATGAGAAATAGAATGTGCAAAAGAGAAAACATTCAAATCATGGAAAGAAACCTGAGCCATTGCATGATTCAACATTGGTGATAAATCTTCAACACACAATATAAAAGGTAGGGGGGAAGGGAATCTGTAACATCCCTAATTGTCAATTTCTTAGCAGCTCACACTCTATAACACTTCACACGTTGACACCTCACTTAACTCCTTGTTAGTCATAATCCTCCACTAATCAAAACCCTCCACAGATAGCCCTTTCTGAGACCTCGATAGTTTACTTTGGTTTCTTTTAGGATCAATGACTATCCTCAGAAACCACCATGCGACTTTTTAATGTGCTTTGTCGTCACTCACACTCTTTTTCGGAAACTTCTCAGAAGGTCACCCATTTCATAACTACTATAAACCAAACACGCTTAACTTTGGATTTCTTAAGAGATAGGCTACCAAAAACTATATGTATATCGTTGGTATATGTAATACCAATTAATCCCTTTACGTCATTCTCAACTATACAGTCCTATATTTGCAGAACCTTGGATCCTTCTCATTCTGGTGTGATTCAATCGAGGTGTTACATACTCCCTTGTCTTATACCTCTTTGAGGAGTAAAGTCATCATTAGGAGATTCGTTAAGCAGAACAAAAAAAATAATGTTGTGACAAATCTCATGGTCAAAGAATCCACCCCTAGGGGGAAGCCCATGGCCATTAAAATATGCTCTAGAAACACTCATTCAACTCTATCATACGCTTTTGACATATCAAGCTTCAAACCCATAACACCCTCATTTCCCCTCCTTTTAGCATGCATAAAATGAAAGCACTCAAAAGCATCAGTGCATTGTTTGTGATTAGTCTGTTGGGTACAAAAACACTTTGATTCTCTCTTATTAAATCCAGGCAACACAAGTTTTAATTTATTCGACATAGTCTTAGTGATGATTTAAAAAATAACATTACATAGACTGATGGGACAAAACTCACCTAGAGATGAATGTATCTTAACTTTGGGGATTAAGACAGTAAAAGTTTTGTTTAAAGGGGATGGATCATCACCTTCATTCAAAACATTCAAGACCATTCTCTTCACATCTGGCCGAACTAGATTCTAGTTGTAGTGGTAGAACATAGTCAGGGTCCCATCTGAGCCTGGCGTAATGAGATCCTCTGCCAAGATGAGAAGAAGGGTAGGAATCTGGTGGACCTCTATGATATGATGGGTTTTAATGATGTTCTACATGAATGTGGCTTGGTGGACTTATGATAGATAGGGAATATTTTCACATGGACAAATCGAAGAAAAAAACCTTTCTTTATCAAGGAGAGGCTTGACCATGTAGTGGCAAAAAGCCAATGGATGAATTGGTGGGGTTATATTCAGGTGGATCACTTAGCTCAATATTGCTCAGATCAATCTCCAATTTTAATTTCCTTTGATAGTCAGAAAAAGAAGGAAAATAAATAGGATAAATTATATAGGTTCGAGAGGCTTTGGCTGGGAGAAAAGAAGTGTGATAATATTGTGGAATCCTCATGGATCAAAGGTGCCAATATGGGTGCTAATCTGGTGAGGGTGGGCTAGAACCTAGAGGAATGGGGAAATAGCAAATTTGATAGCATTTGAAAATCCATTAATATCAAGAAAATGAGGTTGGATGAGCTAGCCAAGTTGCTTCAAACAGAAATGGTGGTAGAAAATATTACAAAAGTGGAGGAGGAATTGGATGAATTGTTGCTTAAAGATGAGATGTATTAGGTCTGTTAAACCTTGACAAAAATTTCAACTCAAAAATTTTATAGCATCCTTTTGCACGTCAACCATGGATATTGAATGGTCATTCATGCTTGTCAACTTGAGCTTATCACTAGCCTTAGGCAAAATCTTATCATTTTCTCTCAAAAATCAATACTTGGAACCAATATCTTCAACCTCTTGCACACGTTCTTCAATGGAGGAGAGATCACCATTTTATTCTTCTTCCAAGCTCCATATACATTGGTGTTTTTGAGACTTTTTCTCTCAGCTTTGGTAAGAAGCTCTTAAACCACTCTTTTCTTCTTATTTCTCCATCATTTTCATGCAAAGCTCTTATTTTTTGTTCCAAAATTTGTTTTTCATCCTTTGAAGCTTGAGACTTCAAGATCTGAAATCCTTGTTCCTTTGAGTATTTCATGGAAGCTTCATTCAAGGTAAGAGGGGTCTTTCCACTTCTTGAACCCTAACCTTGTGTATATTTGGAAGCTAGGCTTCATTTCATGTTTTATTGATGTAAAAAGAAATTCGTATCTTCTGCCATAACTAAAAATGTGTAATATGTTGTTTTCTTGAAGTTTCAAGGTTAACAATGAGTTCTTTGGGTGTTAAAAATTAGGGTTAGTCTTAAATTTAACTCAAATCAAAGTTTTCTAGCAAAAGTTATGAATAAAACAAGTTTTAGGATATTTTATCAGATAAAAATCTGTTACAAAATGAACTGACTAATACAGTTGTATCGACTATTTTTCTTAAAGTTTTGACCTAAAAACTGTGTTTTTTTAGTGTGAAAGTGTATGGTATCATATAAAACTCGTGAAAAAACAATTCCCAGAGCACCTAGAGCATTTAAAACAAGCTTAGGAGCGAATTTTTGTAAAAACTGAGCGGTAGGGTAATTTTAGACAATAGACAACTTAACATAGGAATCTATGCCTCTGGATAAAGTTACCTTAGAATTATTTATTTTGAACTATTGAATTATTTGTTATATTATTATTGAGATAAACTACAAAATCTGATGACTAATGCATTCTTTGGAATTGTGGTGATTTTCTGCTGAAAGAATTATTGAGATGCATGAACATATATTTATTATTGTTGTTGTGGAATGGTAAGATCGACAAAGTGTAAACTTCGGAAAACTATATCTATTGCGTGCAAATTTTCATAGTACTATATAAATATATGTATGTATGTATACTGGTATTTTCATCTGTATACACTTTGGTTTGGGTCCGAGGGTGTCTGGCCCTTAGCAAATTATTTTATCTATTTGTTAGATGTTATAATTATAGTCGTTATGTTGTCCAACTGTTTTGTGTGACCAGTTATTTCTACCATTTAAGGGACCACAATTGGTTTCCTGAGAGTAGTACGTAGGCCTAATCCCCGTCTCTCTTTCTTGTTTGTTTGAATGTACGCGTTTGTTGATGCACATAGCACAAGGGCTACGCACACGATGCAGTGGCAAAAGTCAAGAGGATTCGATAGAGAGAAAGGAATTGATGGTTCTATTTCTTTTATGAGAAGGTGAGATTACATTGAGAAAATAGATGATGGACAGAGACACACTGGGTATAGTGGGCGAAAAGGTTCGAAAAACCCCGAGAATTAGTGAATGATGACTATCCATCATTTGGTGCACTCATTTGGCACAGGTAACTCGCAGTCCTCACTTTGCTACTGTTGATGAGCTCTGAGACTGTGCTTTTTGTGTTGGGAGGTTGGGGATTGGTGTACGTTGGATTCGTATATGGTGATCACTCCCAACTGTACCACATGATTGTGTCAGACCATCAAGACCTAGGAGGATTGGTGGTAGAGGTTGGGCCCTAATAAGTGACAAGTTTGTTAGTAACGCACTTAGGATCTCGATAGTGTTGATTGCTTAGAAAAACCACATGTAGTGATTAATTAGGTTGTGTGTGTTCCTTGTTTGATTTTTTTTGTGGCATTTGAGGAGCACAGGATTCACCCCTACAACCAACAACTTTTAGGTACTGACAATGTCGAGGACACCAAGGCATCTAAGGGGTTGGCGTAGCTTGCAGAGAGAACGAGTATAGTCGTGCGTCGTAACACAGATTGCGTGCGACACTTGCCATACTCGCATCCCCTTAGTGCCAATAAATAAATTTGATGCAGTACCCATTATCATAGACTACACGTTAACTTGCTATACCTCACGGAGATTTACATTTCACTCTAAGCTTAGTTGTTATGAGAACTTTCGCATGTATCTTGGGCTGGAAGAGCCTTGTCATCATTTGGAATTCCTATGAACTTCCTTGGTGAGTATGATGGATGGGGAAATGTTCTCAGATATAACGTGGAGTTAGTACACCCAATTGAAGTTATAGAGGATTGAGGAGACCATTTGTACATGTAGTCCGAGAAGATTGAGGAGTACAAGGTGTTAGATATAGGGGGAGCATGAAGAAGGATCAAGATATATGCTATAGCTGAATGAGTCTTTTAGCTTTTAACATATCATTCAATTGAAGACATTTGTAATTGCTTGATGTATGAGAGAATTATCCTATGATCCATTGCATTGCATAAACATCATTCATCTGCTTGCATTCATGATTTTACAAAAGCACATGGTTTAATTTGTGAAAAGGTTTAAGATTTCATGATTGCATCAAAGTAAAAGTGATCATGGTTTCAAGTTTTTGGAAAAACCTTTTTGAACTGTGTTAATCGATTACCACCACATATTGGTAATCTATTACTTAAGCCTTGAAGAACATTTTAATCGATTACCAGCATTAAGTAATTGATTACTCATTATAAACACAGAACATGACCTGACTATGATAATCGATTACCACTTATTCATAATCGATTACTTAGTTCATTTATGAAAAGAAGTATCCCTATAGTAATCAATTACAGGTCAAAATAATTGATTACTTTGTTCATATATCCTTTCAAGAAAATTGAAGAACTTTTTAATCAATTAAATTTGTTTTGAATTGATTACATTTGAAGTTTTAATCGATTACTTGGATGATTTAATTGATTACATTTAGTTACAAAAGTTTGTTATAAATAGCTGGTGGGTTTTCTGAATCCCACAACACATTACTCTATGAAATTATTCAAAGTTTTCATAAGCCTTTTGAAAGTGAGAAAGGATATTCTGAGTTCTAAAGTTCTTGTCCCACATTCAAATCTTCATGGTGTATTGAAAGATTTCTTGGGCAAGATTTTTCAAAGAAGCTTTTGGAGAGGAAGTTTTGAAACTTGTTTTCATTTCAACTCTGATTGGTAAATCATATTCATTGGATCATCAAGTTGTCTCTCTCTATTAACTTTGCTTGTAAATTCATTTTAGTATTTTTGGTTGTTTGTAACTATTTCAAAGAGGTTCTTTAAAGTTTTTCTAAAGTAGGGTTCTCTAGAGGGAAGAGTAGAGTAAGGTTCTCTATGTCTTGATCATTAGAAGTCTAATAGGGTTTTAGATTTCATATCTTTATTTAGGGTTGATAAAGAATGGTCTTTTGTAAGCTTGTAAAGAACAGATTTTGATACAGTGGAACTCTAGCCAAGGTTTGGTTAGAAGAAACTGAATGTAGCTTCTCTTGTTGAGAGGTAAACTAGTATAAGTTTTTGTGTTGATTACTTTCTTTTAATCTTCTGTTGCTATCTTATTCTGTGATTCTTGGTGAATTATTTATTACTCAACAAGTGAAGTTTTTGTTATTGTTTTCTTAGGCTGAGTAGTTTGATTGATTGAAGCATTCTTGTTTTAATTGTGATAAAGATCCTATAACTCAGATTTTTTAAAGATTTTTTAAAGACTTTGTTTTAACCAATTCACCCCTCTCTTGGTTATTATGTGTAGTCATATTGTTTTTAATTGGTATCGAAGCAGGTTCTTGAGTGTTATTCAAGATCACTATCTTTCTTTAAAAGAAAATGAATACCACACAAGTTACCTTCAAGGATAGTGTCTCCCTCATTCGTCCTCTGATGTTTGAAGGAGAGCATTTCAGTTTTTGGAAAAATATAATGCAGATTTTCATTCAATCAAATGACCCAGGCGCTTGGAATGCAATAGAAAAAGGTCCTTTGGTTCCTATGAAAACTGTTGGTAATAATATGATTCCCAAAGAATGGGATGAGATGACAGATGCTGAAAAGAGATTTGTTCAATATGATTTTAAAGCTAAGAACATGATTACTTATGCACTTTCTTTTGATGAAAACAAAAAGAACCATACAAACCCTAAAGATATGTTGAGAGCTTGTGTGATAGACCAACAGTGTTCTTGGGAGAAATATTTGCCATTAGTAGAGGTTGCCTATAATAATAGTTATCATACAATCATAGGAATGGCTCCATTTGAAGCTTTGTATGGTAGGAAATGTCAGACTCCTTTATGTTGGTATGAATCTGGGGAAGCAAGTCTCTTGGGTCCAGACCTGGTAACTTAAACCATGGAGCAAATCAAGAAGATTATAGAGAAATTGGTAATAGCTAAAAATAGACAAAAACATTATGTTGATTAAAGAAGAAAACCTCTAGAATCTCTAGAAGGAGAACATGTTTTTCTTAAAGTTACTCCAATTACAAGAATAGGACGAGCAATGAAGATCAAAAAGTTGAGTCATTGTTTTATTGGTCCTTTCCAAAATTTGAAAAGAATAGGTACATTAGCTTATCAAATAGCTTTACCTCCAAATCTTTCCAACCTTCATAATGTTTTTCATGTCTCTCAACTCCGTAAATATATTTCTGACCCAAGTCATGTTCTAAAATCTGAATCAATATAGTTAAAAGACAATTCAACTATGAGCTTGCCCCCGACAAGAATTTTGGATAGAGAATTAAAGCAATTAAGAAATAAGTCTGTATCATTGGTAAAAGTAGCATGGGAACAAGGACGTTTGGAAGAACATACTTGGGAGTTAGAGTCAGAAATGAGAAAGAAGTACCCTGAACTGTTTCAGGTATTTACAAATTTTGAGGGCAAAATTTTCTTTTTCGGAGGGGTGAATTGTAACATCTCAAAAATTTAAATATGTTAATTAGAGATAAAAAGAGATATTACAAAAATGCTTGAAGGAGAATGCCATATTACCCTTTTCCTTGATGTGAGAATTACCATAGTACCTTTGAAGTGGAAATTATAAAAATTCCCTTGAAGTGGAAATTACAAAAATGCCATTAGATATTTCAGTTAGATATTTTGAAATGGAAATTACAATAATACCCCTGGAGTGAGTGACAAATTACCAAAATACCCTTGGATATTTTGCCTTAGATATTTTTGTGGAAACTTGACGAAATTAAAAAAATACCCCCAAGATGACAAATTACCAAATTACCCTTAGTAAAAGATAAATATTACAAGAAAACTAGGAGTACATAGACTGACCACAAATTTATGATTAGTATCTAAAGCTATCATAAGTTAGAGTTTTAGACCATGTGAGCACATTAAGTATAAATATCTTAGGTATCTGATAAAATCTTAGAATATCTAAATAATATCTATGGTGTTATGAGGAAAATTATCACATGAAGAACACATGTGATTGTAGTGTGATACAAGATGAATAAGATAGAATTTTATATCTTCCTCTGTACATAACCAAACGAGATGTCTGACCACTTATTTTAAATCCTAGGATGTCCTCTATGTTGTTCTAAAATATGGGACCAAATTGAGCAATGAAATCATGCCCAAAATTTAATTAAACACAAGTTGTCCAATACTATGCATACTCAAAACAAGTCATCTGTTTTTAGAAATTCATATCTCTCTCATTGCTAACTCAAATTAGGTGTATGATATTTGAAATTAAAGATATATATGTCTACTATAACATATAAAAATTTCAGATAAATATAGTTTGTGTACTGCTTGCAGTCACGAAAACACTAAGAGATGCCTGTGTGGAAATTTTGAGCTTGCTGGCAGCTTTGGAATTTAGTTTAAAAATGCTATAGCTAGAGTTTTATAAATCCAAATAAAGCACGTGATACCTTGTTAGAAAGACTAGGAATTCTAGTTTAACATATTAAAAGATAAGAATTTATGGACTGGTAGATTGGTACAAAATATACTAAGAATGATTCACATCAACTTAAGTGTTTCAAGCAATTTGAAAATTTGGATTGGGCAAAATTTGTAACACCCAGAATTTTGGCACAAGAAATACAAGCTTCAGCCAAAATTTGACCAATCAAAGGTTTTCTCATGCAATATAATAACCAAGGTTAAATAAATAAAAGAAAAGAAAGAAAAATTTAAATTTTCTATATTCCGTCAAAAAAAGCGTTAGCGACAGATTTTGCGACGGAATTAGCGACAGATTTTGCGACGGAATTAGCGACAGATTTTGCGATGGATTTTCTAGCACCGTTAGCGCCACAGATGCTGGATTTTGGCGCCGTTAGCACCAGAATGGCGCCATTAGCGCCACAGATGCTGGTTTTTGGCACGGATAGCGCCATAGTGGCGCGATCAGTGCCAGAACGCGACCTGGACCACTATAAAAGGCCATTTTTACGAATTTTTGGTCCAAAACTCAGATTTTCTTCTTCCTTGAGCCATTTCTGCCATTGACAAGCATAGGAAGCTTCATACCTTCTCCATACTTCATCTAAACACCTTCTACCCAACTAGGAAATCGATTAAAACCTCGAGATGAGCTAGATCCTAGTTTCAATCTCTCGAAAAGATAGCCAATCGGAGAAATCCCATTCTCTAGGGTATATCCTCAGAGCTTGGATTTTGAGAAGAAAGGAGTCATTTCAGAGGCTTTCAAGCTTGGAAAAGCTATCCTCTAACCTTCCTCGACTGTTTAGAGGTAAGAAACTCGAGCTTTAACCGGTTATTTCTGAAAGATAATTCTTGATGAGTTTTGATGAATTTTGAATAAATGAGCGAGTTGGAGTCAAAATTAGGCTTGGATTCTATTGAAAGGTATGCTCAGAAGGTTGTTCTGATGAGGTTTAAGCTTTGAATCTTGAGTATTGATAAAGTTTAGTTTTGACTCTGACATCTGTATGAGCGGGAAGAATGTTGATATAATGATGAGTTTAAGCCTATGTACCTTTACAAAAGATGATCAGGAGGCTAAATAAACGGTGAATATGTGTTAAAATAGCCGTTCTGATAAAATTGACAAGTATTGATATTTGGCCTGGCTAAGGAACTTGAATCCTTTGAATTGGCTTATGCAGAGTCTTAGAGGGACTCTAGTGCCTTGATTAGGCTGAGAGAGATCTTGTTGAGGGTCTGTGAACCGCCAATAAGGTGGTTAGCTTTGATAACCCTAAGATAGAAAACAAAACGGGTTTAATGAAAAGGATTAGCCTGGTTTTGTCATTCTAACGGTTGAGGACCGTTATTGATGTTTACATGCTCTTGTGTAGGGCGTGATTCTGACATCACTGGTGGTGGTAACCACGGATCCGGGAGAGCCAGTACAGTGCTGAGAGCAGGTAAGCTCTTTGTTCTTGGGAGTGTTTCCCTTAATTGTGTTCCACCATTCTCCAGAGGGAGGGATGGTTAATGTATGAAGTTATGCATGTATATTGAAATTGTGTATTCCCCTTTTGATTGAAACCATGTACTTGATGTATATGAATTGAGGTTGTGTGTATTGTGGGTTATTGAAATTCTCTGGCCAGTAGAATGGACTAAATATGGACTTCCCTTAGAGCCAGAGTTACGTGGAACAACTCTAAGTGGTCAATATTGTGTATGTGATAAAACCTGAGAGTATGCGCCTGATTGCAGATGAGCATCTCTCGGAAGTGCCATATATGTCTGAATGCATTCTGGAATAAGATACCTGTTGCAGTTGATCTTTTCCCAGGCAATACAGTATAGATATATTTATATACGTGAGTGAATCCTTGGAGAATATACCTGTTGCAGATGATATTTCTCAAGGAATATAATATATCTATCTTGTGTATGTGGTATATGAGTTGAAATATACATATATGTTGTGAGTGGTTGAGGGCCGTGATGGCTAAATGAAACTGATGTGTTCTATAAAAAGGGTACTGATAAACCCTTGAGACATATGTATATATGTTGTTATGGCTTGAGAGCTGTGATGACTAGCTGTAATGCCAATTTTGATATTATATGCATAGAAGTGAACCAGGGGGAGGAAAGACCTCCAAGGACCCTAAGTTTACTGAGATTGTTATCTCACCCCGTGTGTGGGGATTATATTTGCAGGTGAGACGCAGGGAGAA
>CM023954.1:23566527-23587463 GCA_013407115.1 Glycine latifolia
TAAAGGGGAAAGGAAGACAAATTTTACTTCCTTGAATGCTACATGTGTCAGTTTTGATGATGAATAAAAATCTAATTCTAATTATAGTTTTCCACATGGCATTTTCTTGTAAGAAGTCAAGTTTAATTTGAACTCTTTTACCTAATAATAGAACTCTAGAGATCTCCAACATGGCAATATCCTAGCCAGGACCGATTTGTCCCAGGTGGCAATGCATTGATGGTGCCCATGGTTATCTAATGCAGGTGGATATACATAGATACCCACGGAGGTGTATGGTAGTATCCTAGCTAGGACTGATTTGTCTCGGGTTGGGTTATACATTGATGGTGCCATGGTGATATACTATGTATAGACACGTGAGATGCCGGGACTGGGTGGTTAACCTTGTAAGGACCACGGTCAGTGCATCGATGAGGCTCCCGTTTAGGGCAGTGCGTATGTACATTGGGGGTGTATGACATTATCCTAGCCAGGACCAATTTATCCTGGGCCGAGCCATACATTGATGGTGCCCATGTGACATACTACATTTGCACGAAGGAAATAGGATGATTGGCTGTAGGGTACTGGAGTATTGGAGGGCCACGTCTGTTGGGTACTCCTTCTGACACTCGAATCCTGATCACTACCGGGGGGAGCGACCTGTGCACGACAGCATGACCTAACAAGCTATTGCATCATCGAGACCATGGCCTATTTCTGTGATGGTACAACATTGCATGCTGAGAGAATAGCAAGAGCATGCATCATGCTAAGCAATATAAGTTGGTGTAATCTGTGCACACCCTCCACTTGCCACTAGACTTTTTGACCATCACCACATTAGATAACCACGTAGTGTATTGGATTTCTCGTATGAACCCGACATCTAGTAATTCTTTGATGTGTTCCTCTAGTGCTTTTTTCCTTTCTGGACCAAGCTTCCTTTTCTTTTGCGCTATGGGCTTTGACCCAGGGTACATTGATAATTTGTGACAACAAAATCTTGGGTCTATCCCCGGTATTTCTGAAGCCTTCCACGCAAAAACATCTTGATTTCTTTTGAGGCATTCCACCAAATCAGCTTTTATGGTCGAGTTGATCATTTTACTGACCTTAGTGATTTGCCAAAGCTGATCCCCTATTTTTAAGTCTTCCAACTCTCCTACTGGCTCTGGCCTCAGTTCCTCAGCACCTTTTCGCATGTCCAGTTCTACCATGTTAACTGGTTTCCCTGATTGACGTTCTTCAATTTTCCTTCCGTTCCGGTCACCTTGGCGTATCCAGGGTGGTGATGACAGACCACCCTTGCTATCTTTGACTAGGTTAAAATAACACTGCCGGGATTCTTTCTGGTCCCCGCAGATTGTAACACTGCCAAGATAACATTATATGGTGAGGGGAAATTGGCCACAACAAACGTGACTCGTTCTGACTTAAAAGCCTCCTTCGTGTCTAGCGTCATCCTAAGACCAATGGTGCCTTTAGGGTTAGTGTTTTCACCATTGAACCCTATCAACATCGTCTTACATGGCTTTAAGTCGTCTTCATCGAGATTCATCTTCTTGAATGCACTCTACAAAATTATATCTGAAAAGCTACCATTATCTACAAATATCCTTTTAACCCAACAATTGACCAGGGTCCCGGTAATTACCAAGCCATCTTCATGACCCAGCACCACGTCTAACATATCTTCCTCTGTGAAGTAGAGCAAAGGGGGTCCTGCCTTATCGATTCTCTTTTTAAACTTAGGTTGTTCTCTCATTGAGAAAACCTCCTTCAGATACTTTCTTCTTTGATTTGCAATGTCTCTTCCTCCTCCCAAGGCTCCACAAATGACATTACAATCAAACTTGGGTTCTGGAAACTCGTCTCCATCATCACTTTGTTTGATTCTTTTCTCTTCTCTATCTTTGTCGGGTTTACATTTTTTCTTATAACCCTGAGTCTTTATCACATATTGCCTCAGTCTTCCATCTCTGACAAACTTTTCAATTGCATCTCGTAAATCCCAGCATTGGTCAGTAGTGTGTCCGGGTCCATTATGAAATTCACAGAATCGGGTTCTATCTATCCCCACCTTATTGTACACTGGACAAGGTCACTCTACTTTTTTTATCTCTGTTGAAGCTACTTCTCACCACATTTGCAACCAGGATGCATTTAGTGGAGTGTATTTTTCATACTTGGTCTCATATTTTCCCGGCTTGAACTTTACATCTGGGTTTCGTCCTCGGTTGTGACCCCCATAGTGTTCCCTAGCTCTTGAAGGTGGAATCCTTCTTCTGAGACTCCTTTTTTTTTTCTCTTCCCATTGCATTGGCAATCTCCATCTGTTCCAGCTCTAAGTACTTTTTTGAACAAGCCCTAAATTCCAACAAGGATTTCACTGGGTCTTTATATATCGATTTTGCCAGCCGGGATGAGCCATCCAACCCGGCAGCGATGAGGTGCACATGTACTTTTTCTTCCAACCCATGTACCTGCAAAGCTGCTTCTTTGAAACGGTCCAGGTAACTTTGTAATGTTTCACCATGCTGTTGCCTTATTTTTCCAAGTGTGAACTCGGATTTCGGTTGTTTCTTACTGGTAGCAAAGTTTAGCAAAAAATTTTGGCCAAAATCTTCAAAATTATAGATTGATCGTGGTGGCAATGTATGAAACCACGTCTGTGCAACTCCCGACAGAGTTGTGGCAAAGATTCAGGAAATAATCGGTTCATCAATTCCTTTGACACACATTTGCATGTCAAATTCATCGATATGTACTTGTGGATCCTGGCTTCCATCATATTTTGACAAGAAAGTTCCATCAAAACCTTCCAGATACCGGGCATTAACGATTTCATCAGTAAAGGGACTATTGTTGTGTTGCCCCTTACTGTATTTCCTCCGATATACTCCCTATCCATTCTTGTTCAATGTGCCACCTCTATAGTCGGGTTCTGGTTCATGCTTGTAGGTTCCTGATCGCCAGGGACCATAACCTGAGCTTGAACTATCTGGTTGGCCTTTACATTGGTAGTTTGTTGTGGGGCTGTCACTTGTACAAGAGCCATGTTCCTAATGTCAAGATAGACTAGGTTTGCATCTCGATATTGGGCTTGATCTCCAACATTTGCTCTGGATGAACCCCCTAGTCTCTAACCGACTGTTTGGTCCTTCTGAAGGAGCCAAGATCACATTTGCATTATGTTGCAAAATTGGCAAGTGTACCGTTCGTTTCAAGTAATAAAGTGAGTAAGTCAAGTATCGTCTCCACAGGGATTGAATGCAATCTTACGTAACTTACATCTTAGAAATTGGAAGACAAAATAATAAGTTTGAGAGAGTTTGTTGAGTTGTATTTGAGTATTGTAATTTAAATGACAGAAATTTAACGAGAATGCAAGCGAACGTAAATTAGATTTTACTGCAATAACGAGAAGTGATTGTAGTTAAGTGCAATCCCCTATGATTCCTTCCTACTATGCTTTGATTGATTATTAACTTGAACTAATCCTAATTACTCAGCTGATGTGTTCTCTTATGATTAGCTAAACCCTAATCCCTTAGTAATTTAACCCTTTGATGAAATTAAGAACCCTAATCCCTTAGTGATTCCTTCTTAAACCAAGCATTAAGCAAACACAACCTGAAATTGTTGCAACCACACATCCCTATCCCTAGGCAATGTATAAATTGTTGTTTTACTCATTTCAGAAATTAGAATCCCAATATCCCTATTGTGAATCCCAACCCTAAGTATCTTAACAGAATGGCCAATCCAAATTAAGAATTATGCAGTGAAAAATAGAGTAAGACAAAGCAATTAACTTCTTATTAAAACCAATCAAGACATAGAGGAATTCTCATAGGTTCATGGCTCAACCACAATACAAGAATTAGCCAAGCATATTCAGAGTTGATACTACTTCCATGACTAACATACCAGAGGCAAAGAAAGGTTTATACAGAGTGTTGTTATGCAATTCCTTAAGGCTTCCAATCTTCTCCCAAGATTCTTCAATGGCTTCCTCTTGAGCAATTTTGTCCAAAACCCAGTAAAATCTCCTTCTTTGTAACCCAGAGGCTTCTTTTTATGCCCCACAACGTCCTAGATCTAAATCCAGTAATGGGGAACTATTTTTCCCCAATAAATCAATTCCAAATCTTTTAAATCAGGAAACCCGAGTTCGTGGCGCGACTGGCGTGGCATCCCACGCTGATCACGTGGGATGTTAGAGCTAAATAGGCTATTCTGGAAGTCTGACACTGATCGCGTCATTCATTCAAGCTGAATACCTGAGTTTTGATAGAATGGCGCGACTCGCGTGGCATCCCACGCTGATCGCGTGGGATGTTCGAGCTGAGAGTCTATGTGTTCAGCATCTGACGCTGATCGCGTGGTGGTTGGCACTAATCGCATGAGCTCTTCGAACTGAACTTGTTTATCTTAACACTTCCACGCTGATCGCGTGATATCCCGCGCTGATCGCGTGGTTCATTCGAGAGCACCGGCTTGCTCTTTTTGGCTTCTTTTCCTCTCTTGTTGGTTCCTAAATGATAAAATAACTAAGAAATTAAATTAATGTGCAATTACATAATAATTCACCAATTCCTAATCTAATTGATTAAATCTTAAACTATTATTAATTAATTAATCCTAAAAACTACTATATGCTGGAAGCATATCACATTATCTCTTTGATCTGAATACCGATTTGTTAGCAAGATGGGGACTTGACTGGCCTGTTGATTCATAATATTAGTATCGCAGTTCTGCTGTTCGCAGTTCCCATGATTAACTGAGTTCTCCATACTCTTGAATTATTGTTCCATAAGTTGGATATGCTGTTCTTCTTCACGCCTCCATGCCGCGTTACGCTCCTCGATCTGGAGCGTTAAATTCCTGATATCTTCCTGCCTTTGAAGGGCATATCTCCTTTCCATGTCCTCCATTCGAGCCAGAATAGAACTAAGGGTGTTGCTCATGAAGCGCTCGTTGGGCTCTTGCACCATTTGAATTTGGCTCAAACAATGGGCATCTGCCTGATTATGTGGGACTGCCCGTGTTGTTGGCGCTAGAGTTGATGCTGCCTCTGAAACTTCTTCACTTACATGGACCGTGTCATAGTCTGCCGGTTGGGGTGGTGCCGTGTTCTGGTCTGGAGTAGGCAATGGATTCACCTCCTCCAAAATAGGATTTGAAGGTAAGTCTGTCCTTACACCCGCATCAGAACGTGGGTGTGCAATCTGATTGTTACTTCTTGTTTTTGCCACTGTGAATGTGGAATTTGTAATTGGGAACGTGGGATTTGAAATTTAACGTCCCCACAAACAGCGCCAATGTTCTGTTTCTACGAACAACGATGTCTAGCTAGATGCTAGTGCTTTAATGTTAGATCAAGAACTCTCTACAAGGTATCTATGAAGAAGATACCTCTAAGTCCAGCAGACCACCGTACAAAACAATATTAATCTTAGGCGTGATGTGTATGCACAGTGACAACATATATTAGGGTTCGAGAGCATCCTCATACTTGTGAGCGTACCTCTTATTTATAAGGGTGTTACCTCTAGGTTAATTGCTGCCCCCTCCTGATTAGATAAGATATTATCCTTGATTGTTGGGATTAGCATATCTGTTTGTTGGGATCTCCTCTGATAGTTATTATGCACGTTATTGAGATATTGGACCCTTAATGGGCCTTACGGTGATAGGACACTTTATTAGGCCCATATATTGGGTTCGTAACACTTATTAAATATTTGTGCTAAAAAGATTTATTCTGAGTATTTGTATATATAAGATTTGTTCATCTACTTTTTAGAAGGACAAATTTAGTATGTTAAAAATTACAATTATTTTAAATAATAATAATATATAAAATTATCTTATAAATGACGTAATTATATAAGATTAATTTAATGATCGAGAAGAAAAGACCTATAATATATTTGGTAGAAAAAAATAAAAAGAAAGAAAAATATGAATTTTATATTTTTTTGGATTAAGAGAAAATAAAAATTTAAGTTTTTCTTTTCTTTTATATTTCTTTCAATTTAATTTTTTTTCTCTTCACTTGTTTTCCCTTGTTCCAAGCATAGGATTAAGGATGAAAGGAACATGCAAAATATCAAGAATTCGAATCTCTTTTAATATTTATCAATAAAAAAATTGAGGTGTGTAGGAAAACATAGAGACACATAACCATGAGATTTATTGAGGTGGATTGACAACAGCAAGGATCCATATATCCACCCACTTCACGAAGCAGAGCACTCCATATTTTGTGCCAAAACAGGAAAATATTTGACCATTTTCCTCAGTAATTAAACATTTAGGATTAAATTCAGAAGAAAAATATATATAGAATACACAGCAAACAAACAGAGTAGACAAAAAACCCGAAAATCAAACAAAGAAAGCCGTGCCAAACCCCTCAACAAAAAACCACAAAGGGCTTAGAACACAAAGCCAAAATAAGAAGAAAAAAGAAGAAAGAAAACAATAGTAAGTTACATTATAAATAATAAAGAACATACTAACGAACAAAATTTAGGCAAATTAAAGTATTTTTATGCAGTAGTTTTGACGTGAATCTTTAATCAAAACTTGAGTTTTATCATTAATAATCATTATGATAAAACTCTAATTTTAATTAAAAACCAGCACCAAAACACTTGGAAATACTCCACTTAAATTTTGTCAAGTCACAAAAGCATCCATAACAGGAAAAAATAGAAACAGAAACAGAAAAGAAAAGAAAAGAAAAGAAATCTCAGTAGTCCCACAGAAAACTCTCAAAACTAGTCACAACCCCACTCTCTGGCACTGCATAGTCATCTGCATCAGAACCGTCGTACGTAGTATGCAACCACGGTATCGGTGGCTGATACATCCACGTGTCCTGCGAGTCCATGAACACAAACTCGTTGCCATGCTCGTAACTCGTTGTTTCCAGCTTCGGCAACTTGATGATCTCGCCCAGTTCTTCGGAGGCAGTGGACAACAAGTCCGAGGAAGTCAACGACGATAGAGATGAAGATGACGAGGACGCGGACTCAGTAGTTGGAACCAAAGACGATGAAATGGAAGATGAAGTAGAAGGCAGGTCCATGTGGGCCCCCTTGGCGGCCGCGGCCTGTACATCGCGGGGAGCCAAGGACACCGGACGAGGGAGCGAGGCCGCGAGTTCGGGGAAGTTGAGAATGGCGCTGTTCCCCTTTATGCTGAGTGCTGCCACGTCATGTGCCCTCGCCGCCATTTCCGGCGTGGGGAATGTGCCCAGCCATATCCTCGATTTCTTCCGGGGCTCGCGGATTTCTGATACCCATTTTCCCCAGTTCCGCATGCGCACCCCTCGGTACACAGGGTGCTTGTTCGACTCGCGGTTGCGTTTCTCCGTCTTGAATTCGGATGACGGTGGTGACGACGGTGATGGTGATGGTTTTACGAATGAGGTAGAACTACTGTCCGTTTCGGAATTATTCTGGGTGGAAACTCTCATTGTAAGAGGTTTTAAATTGGGGTTACGACGCATTCACAGTTTTAGTTGTGTACCGTAGTTTGGAACTATGGTTGAAATGTTTAGGAGTGTAAACAAGCAAGACATGAAAGATTGAGATAATCAGCTTAACTAAAGTTGAGTCTAGCAGAATAAGCTAGTCTCTCACAATGTTGTAGATTAAGATTGAGGTAATCAACTAGATTTGAGTCTAACAGAATAATCTAGTTCCTGGTAACATTATAAACTAAGGTTTGAATTTTGTGGGAAACAAGATTGCTTTCGGAAAATGATATATGTGGGAACAAAAACAAAGTATTGAGGCAATTCATGTCGAGAGAGAAGTTTTATGTGGAGCTTGGAAGAAGAGGAGCAAGGGAGGTTAAGAAGGCATGCAAGGGAGCAAATTGATGAGCCATGCTTTTTTTATTTTTAGAGTCACTTCTCAACGAGTCATATAACACTTATAAAGGTTGATAGAGGAGGGCCCACAAGGGAAATGGGTCACTCTGCTTGCCCCGGTGGGTACAAATAGACGATGGGTCACCCTTTCTTTGTGCCACGCAAATTTGCTTTTGGTTTTGCTCTGTATGATGCACTGTGCACTTTCACTCTTCGACAACCTAATCTTTAACCAGCCCCCAGTTTCACCCACATTGCATTGTTCATTTATCCCTTATCCGTGTATTCGTTCAAGACCACACAGCTTTTCAGCCCAATTATACATACCACTCACTTACCCTCTCTGCAGGATCTCCAATTTGCCCCTTTTTTTCCTATTGCGATCTAGCATTTTGTGTGTATGTATGGTGGTGTGTAAAATGTAACTTATTCGATGCATCTTGGTATAGAACGATTGGTTGGTTGATTTATGGATGTAAGTGGTGACGTAACGTGATCCCACTAATTAATAATATAATTAGGCTATCATTAATGCGTTTTTTTAATATTGGCACCATGCTGCGTTAAGTCTTACTTGTGACCCTTTTGATTACGTGCTTAGGGTACTAATATAGGCTTTGTCATTGTGAAGAAGTTTGATAGAAAGCTCTTAATTCTTTGCCCCCAAATATCTTTAACACAAGTGTGATTGAAACTAACTAACTATATCATTCCATTATCATTATCATGCCTTCATATTTGGCTGTTAACCGATTAATTAAAGTACTGATCAGAAATAGATCATTCGTTAAAGCTTGTGCTAAATAACTTGGTATACACTATATATATAGTAGTATATACCATGCACGTGTTAAGTTTGGTAAATTAATTGAACAAGGTATATATCATCTTTATAAGCTAGCTAGAGATTTATATTTATTTAACGAAGCAAGGCATGTGAGTGCCTTTAAAACTGGATAGTAATAGCCAGCAATATTTAGGCTTTTGGACCCTTCTTTGATTTTTTTCCTTTGGCTATAAATTATTTTCCATTCCTAGCAGGGGCAATCATCTCTTTGTTTTTTTCTTCAATTTCAGGGTCACAAGTATCTAGACAAATGACTCTGGTAACTACTTGAATCAAAATGTTCCATGTAGTGATTGTCCGAATTCACAATCTGGTAGTAGTTGCAATGTGGTTGTATTGACATCAATATCGATATCTCACCACCCCACATCTCAGGGGCACCAAACAGCAGTCACTCACTGCATATATGGGTCCCAACTCCTCAACAATGCTATGTTTGTGTTGCACGTATGGTGCACCATAGGTGGTTCCAATTGTGCACTTCTTGCCACGTGCAGATATGTGAACACCCATTTAATTCTAATAAATGGACTAACCCCTAGACATCAATTTTTATCATATGGACCCTTTTTCCCTATTATTAAGACTTGACCCCAAAACACTAAAATTGACACATTACAAATCTATGTAGTAATTTACGGTGCCAATTATTGAATAATGATTCAAGTAGATAACGAAGAAAGTTAAGGAAAAAAAAAAAAAAACTCAAAATTGAAGTGACATATATAGTGTTAATAACGACACGGAAAATTATTTTTTGTCCTCATGGTGGTTGTTTTCTGTTGTACGTTCTCCAGAGTATGCCTATTAGTGAGTTGAAGTTGACATTGTACCAATGAAATGAGCTGCTTTCTGTTGATGGATACCTATTTGGATCCATAAAAATTAATCTTTTTTCAATCTACAGCGCCCAGGTCTTAATAAGGCTCATGGATCCATCAGCACAAATGTGCAAAAATGAAACCTCTTGAAACCTAACCATTGCCACTCATTTTTAATAAGAAAACGATTAAATAACCTTAATGCTGACACATATGGGCCATATTCTAGCATGGATCATCATCTCAAGGCCCGACAAAATCCACTCCTACTTATGATCTATTTTGGTGAATCAATGGATGTGATTCCTTGTTCTAAGAAAGTCAAGAAAAGAAAGCATTTAATTCCGTTTTCAGGACTCGTTTAATCATTGAATTCCCATCAAATTTCGAGCACTAGTCATTAATTATTTAACCGTAGAGTTACTAAACTTGAATGTAATATCTTTGGCAAATGGGCACTGTCTGGTGAAACAGAAGGGTTAGTAATTAGCAACGTCCGAGATTGAGGATTCAAAACGTTTAAAAATTATGTACATAAGTACCTTATATGTTTGGATAATCGTTTTCATAAAAATCTATGATAAAAATAAGAAGGATTAATGAAATAAATATCTTTATTAACTAAAATTAACTTATGCTAAAAACAAAAACAAATTTTCAGAGAAGCTAATATTAAAAAGCTTATATATATATATATATATATATATATATATAAGTTAATTTTAGTTTATATATAAGTTGATTTTAACTTATGAAAGAATCTTATTTTATATATTTTTTTGTATAAGTATTTATTTTCTTGAAAAGTTTATCGAAATAAATTCACAGAAAATATACTTAGTATCCAAGACTTGAGTTGCATTTACTGAGAACTCGGTCTGACTCAAACATACACCTATAAGCCTCCATTTTATATGTAAAGTACATGTCATCATTCAGGACTCTTTTAGTAGTTAATTAATAATAAGGACTTTCCACCCTGTAGTCAAAGGTAATGGAAAATGATCTAACTGTCACAAAGGGTAAGGCTTTGGTTTGGTCCATATTCCTAAGTTAGTAGACTCTTCTGTATTTATGTACCGAAAACCACAATGCAGTTAAATACCTCGGGTGTTACATGGATATTATAATTGTACATTACAAATAATCTAAAATAAGAAACTGCAATGTGTGTGACACTTTTGTTTCATTGGGTGGTGTGCTTCTCTGAATTTAATTATTCATGGGTCAAAATAGAGGTAAGGGGAGTGGGTGAGTCCCCATTGAAACATGCAGCTTCCCCGCCTGCTAGCTATAGTGTCACATGCATTGCCCATACATGGAGGATGTAGCACACTTCTACCACATTAATTACATATGTAGCAAGTGGGGCCTCTGATTACCAAATTAAAGATGCAATAATAAATATATATCTCATGCATGATATGGTCTCTCGATGATTATGATGTTATCTCGTGTTCTATTCACATGAAATTCAGGTGATATCTGCAGTGTCTTACAAGGACTTTTTTTTTTTCCAAGTTTTACTTCAATGTAATTCTATATCTTATTGTATACATTTTCATTGGACATGGGGTCTCATCCAGATTTCGTTAAGGACAAAAACTTAAATCAATATCATACGTATTGTTAATACTGTTCTCCAATCATTTCTGTAATACACAAAACAAAAGAATTCATTAAACATTATCATGTATTACCGAGGTAAAACTCCAAATCCGATTGTAGAACAACATCCACAGACAACCGTACCTATGGTACTTATCTGCTTTTTCCTTTCTTTAATTACAATGCTGCCATTGTGTTGTTCTATTCAATTGTGCACTACTAGTTTACGTTCATACAAGCTAGCCTGGGATTGAGATACTGAAATACGAATATCTTTTAGGTTCTTGTCCAAATCATATGATTAAATGCTTGCCGTGCCTCCAAAGGTGCATTCAGAATCTCGTACTAGTCTAATTATCTTCTGTTGTTGTGTCACAATATAATAAGACAGAATGCAAGTTCCTTTCAAATTCTCTTTAAATAAAGTTGCTACTCATGTCTGACTCGATTACGAAAAGATACAATCTTCATGTATAAACACGTTCTAAAATACTCCATTTGGTGGATAAATGTCATACAGCTACCAGTCCTTTCAGACACTTGAAAGTAAAATCTAGTCCCACTTTTTCAGTGGGACAATCATATCTACTAATTAGATTGTGTAGGAAACGAATTATTCTCATGAGTTTGTCACTTATAAAGATGTTCTTGCCAAGAGTGAAAATGGAGACTAAAATTAACAATAAAACCTCTATAAATACGGCCATATATATGTGCTAGTTTTACACTTGTGTTTCTGACCTTAAATCATTTTCCGTAGTAATTATCTTGAAAACTGAAAGAGAAAATGGGAAAAAGGCTCCACTAAAGTGAAATCTCTAAAGTGCACAAGTAAGGTGAATATTTTGTCCATTTAAAATTAAAGTGTGTTGTGAACTTTTTTTTACCCTCTTAAATTCAAGAGTGGATATTGTAGCCTTTAGAGGAGCCTTGTCTAAAACAGGGACTTTCAATCTGAATCAAGCTCAACCATGTTACCAAATACATGAGAGAAAAAGAAAAGAAAAGAAAGTAAAGAGAGCCACAGATCTTAACTTCAGAGGCAAATATATAAGAAGAAATAAGCTAGTTAAAAAGGGTTGTTAGTTTCAATCTCACTGAAGTGAAAATGTCAAATAACAGAGAAATATAGTTTCAATGGTCATCATTTAGATTGCCAAAGTCTCATAAAATTGTATGTTCCTTCTTGACTCAGTAAGTTAGAAACATAACGAATGTCTTGATCTAACAATTGTTAGGTTGTCTGGCAAATTTCTTCTCCTTATTTTGTATTTTCACATTTTTTTCCCCCAAGTTAAATAAAAGTTTTATGAAGCAATGTAAAACACTGCTACAGCCATTTTGAGGCTTTCCTTCTTACTACCCTTTTCTTCTTTTATGACTTAAAATGAAATCATCATCATCGTCGCTCTCAACAATTCTTTTCTTGGCTTTTATGTCACCATTTTTGGATGTCTGTTGTTGCTTCTGGGAAGTTTCAGTTTTAGTTGCCGGCTGCTTTGATGGCTTAACCGGAGTTCCTGTCCTTAGCTGCTTCTGTTTCCTCTGCTTCTTCTCAAATGCTCTCTTAGCTCTTTCTGGAGATAGCAGCCCATGCTCCATTAACCTGCACATAGAAGGATATACGCCTTAGTTTTTAATTTCTGAGCAAGTTTTACTCTACACGTTGGAGTATATTATGTTGCATAAGTATTTAAAATGCTTAATGACACCTTCAATGAAAGAAAGCATTATTGCATTACACCCTGTCAATAGAAAAGGCAGTGTGATCAATATTTCCCTGAAAATTTTACCTGTGATGACTAGAACAGAACATGTCTTTTGCATATTTCAGAGAAGAATGGTATCATTGAAGTCAACATTTGATGAAGTAAAGTTCAGTCATATTTTAGCCTCTGGTATTGTGTTACATTAGAACAATGTTTTTTTGTATGTAAATCCAATTACTATCAATATTCCTTAGATTCAACCATTTTTTCATCAAATCAGGCCATGAAGATGTATAGTATGAGTATCCATTGTCTAACCAATCTCTACATGGAATGCTCAACATTTGCCACAGTGCTGCATTGTAAAGGTTTAACCAAGTTGCTGCCCTTTTCATTTTTGGAGAATATTCAACTCTAGACTAATTGTAGTTAAATCCAGAAATTCTTACGTGAATAGAAGCAAAAAAACTAAAGGGAAGATTTAAGCACCCGAAAATAGATCTAAGATACGTGACTGTTACGACAGAAAGATCCCTGACAAGTACTATTGATAGATGAGCTAGTTGTACTATAGAACAGGAGCAAAATCCAATTATTAAATTTCTAATTTACAGATTCCTTCCTTTCCTCATGACTAATTTAGTAAAGGATGACCTTTGTACTTGTATAGAGCATTGTTACTCAATTTACATGAAATGAAAGAAAAAGGAACATAAACAAAAAAAAAAATTGAGCGTGAAAATTTTGAAGAAGGTGTCAAGAAAATGAAATATAGTGAAAATTCACATAAATAGTCTTCCAACACTATGCTTTACAGTAACAAATAACAGAAGTTGCGAATTTCAAGTACAAAAGATCTTGCCATAGGTCTACAAAAAGACTGATCCGCTGGTTGATACATCTACTGAGATTCCAAATTCCTTTAATACTGTATGATGTTCTATTATGATTAGTCAATCAGTTTGTCAGTCAACGGTTAGGGTAATCCTGTATGGGTGTACTGGCAAATGCTCTAATGGTATATTATCAGTAGTAGCTGAAATCAAAACGAGAATAGTAACAGGTAGTGTGAGTCCGATGCATGATTATCTAAAATTACAGGTAATAGTTTGTTCAATAATGTGGTATGAGTAAATAATTTTTGTTAATAGTATTATTATTGGGTAAGTTATTCGTTCAGAGAGATATTTAAATATATTCTAACATCAATGTGAAAAGTATATTAAAAAATAATAAATTATTCAATTTGGAAAGTCAAGTATGCAAAATTTTCAATTATTTTTACCTCATATATACTTCCCTCCTTGATCAGAAAAAAAATCTCAAGCTTCCCTCCTTCACGAAAAAAGAAAATCTCTAGCTTTCCTCTTTTACCAAAAGACCAAATTACATCTCAAGCTTCCCACCAATACTGCTTTGAAACAATTGACACCATATATAGTCCCTTACTATTCTCTACTTGTATGGCATACTGTACGGGTCTACCGATAAGATCCAAATCCAATATACTTTGAATCTTCTGATCAATTGTTTCAAAGCAGTATTGGTGGGAAGCTTGAGCTGTAATTTGGTCTTTTGGTAAAAGAGGAAAGCTAGAGATTTTCTTTTTTCGTGAAGGAGGGAAGCTTTGACATTTTTTTTTTCTGGTCAAGGAGGGAAGTATATATACGAGGTAAAAATAATTGAAAATTTTGCATACTTGACTTTCCAAATTGAATAATTTATTATTTTTTAATATATTTTACACATTGATGTTAGAATATATTTAAATATCTCTCTGAACGAATAACTTACCCAATAATAATACTATTAACAAAAATTATTTACCCAAATAATTCTCATACCACATTATTTACACACTAATTCGTTTCAGAGTGATGTTAAATCATCCTAATACCCGTTTAATTACTCTAAGCAAAGCATTAAATGAGAAGTAGAGGCATCTAATTCCTTCAAAAGTCAGAAAGCTTTTAGTTCATTCTTCTTTAAGTAACTAGAAGCCTTATAAGGAGGATATACAATTATTCTCTGTTTAATAACAGAACAATTGTAGTTGTTAACTTATTACATAGCTATTGTGAATAAGTTAGAGTACATAAATGCCCAAATAAACAGAGCAGATATCATTATTAATCTATTTTGCATAACCATTGTATGGTACCAACATTGATCAGAGAAACTGACTGAAACTAAAACTGGATAATATTCAGCTATAAGGAATGTAGCTGAGGCAAGAGAAATTTTCTGACAAATCAGAAAATTATAGCCAAAACAGGAAAGAAAACCAAAAATCTAAAAAAAGTAAAATGGAGATTAAGGACGTGTTTGATTTATATTATCAAAACCTGATTTTAGTTTTCAAAATGCAACTAAACAGGGTTGCTTGAAGAAAAAGAAGACTAGTGCACTATAAGATAGTGCACACTCCTCCCCTATCCAAGGCCACCTCTACAACCAAAGATTCTCAGATATCCCCTTGTGTTCCAGTCTTTCCTCTATATGATTTCCCTCAATGTTACAATTATGATTCTCCAATTCTCCTCCCCCAATCAGAATTCAAGCAAGATAGCTCAGAATTTTTGAAACACAAGACAGCATAAAATGAAGATAACTTCAAGCTGCAATGGTAAAATCTGAAACAGAATAAATGAATTTAAAGCATATTTCTTGAATATACATTACAGGTTTAAACTGGCAATTTCATGCTACCAATATGTTCATTCATGGGAATGAAAATGGTGGATAAACAGCTGTAAGATTGAAAGGATACTAACCAAAATTCTGCCATTTCACTTGTTGGTATCTGTTTTGACAATGACTCATAGAAAACCCTCAGGGGTTCTTTCTGTCAACAAAACCACAAAGATGAGACAGAGTTGATTACTATATATGGACATTGGTTTTGTAATTCCAGGAATTAAAAGCTATGAGTTCACACCTGTTCTGGAGGATCATGCTTCTGCCCGGGCAGACTGTAGACTTTCTTCTCTCTTGCTTTTGTAGTTGTCTTCGATACTGTCTTTGAAGACGACGATGTTGATTTCGATTTAACCTTCCAATATTTATCCAGAAAAATACACCATTTAGACACACAATCATCCTCATCATAATTAACACAATTGAAACGTATGGTACATATGGCCAGAATTCTATTCAAACTGGAAAAAAACAAAAGCAGGTTCATACTATAAATATGCGCAGGGGAAAATCAAATGCAAGTTCTTGCAATAAATCAAGATGTATTATTTGAATAATCCACAAAATTGTGAACCCAATTTCCTCAATTGAGCACAGCACCTTTAATATCAAGCAGTCAGTGAAAACCCACCTAACTCATTCAGAATTCCACACAAATTGAAACTACCCATTTAACATCCAATTATTCCAATTCAATAACATGACCCATATGCCCAAAACTGTGCTCAAACAACATAAAATCTCCAACTTTATAATTCTCAATTTCGAAGACTAATTGATAATAATACCTCAGATTTTGTCACAGTTGAAACAGATTTCATATTTGAATCAGCGGGGAGCTTGCTTGAGCTTTCCACTTTTTTCCTGAAAGCTGAAGAATCAATCTTTCCCTTGGAAGAGCCATCTGTGGCACTTGATTTGAGCTTCACAGTGCTGCTTTTGGTCTCTGTGGCCATACACGAATCTTAACGCAAATTATCTGAATTTAGATTGGATCTGATTGAGCCTTCCTTTGTTTTTTGGTTACCCTTCTCAATTTTCATTCACAGTTGCACTAATCCATCGTCTTTTTTTCTTTCTCGGTGGTGAATATCTCGCTTCTCTTCTCTTGTCTGCAAAGATACGAGGAAGAGAGAAAAGAAAAAACCGTTCAGATTTGCCGGTTAATGTTTGTTTAACTGTCATGTTCCTACTGAGGGATAAGCCCCTTGGTCTTGGTTTTGCTATCCTGAACCTAAAAGTATGTGATTGTAGCCTTTACTAAAAAGACATTTATACCCTCTCACCAGGGATTGTGGGAATGCATATGTTAACGTGGGATGACATTTATACCCTCAAGTTGATAACTAGTAACTTCAGAGTGTTTTCACATCTTTGAGGAGAAAAACGGAAAGAACGGGAGATTAGTTTTAGTTCTATCTTTAAAATGGAAATATGTTAGTGAATGAATAACCTTTAAAATGGGTTTGAAATAATATTTTTATTTAACCTTTCAAAGTACATATTAACTTTTTAATTAAGGGACTTGGTTGAAAGTGCTTATTCAAAAAATTATTTCATGAAATCTAAATCATATCTCATAAGTTCACCGATTACAATACTTAAATTTAATATTTCACTCAAATCTAAAGTTCTTGCTTTATTTCTTAATGATGACCTATGCTAATACATATTTATACGTATGCGCCCACATACACACCAAACATTAGTTTAATGAAGATAACACTAATATTTTGTTAAAAATGAAAACTTAAACATAATTCAAGATCTTATGTTTCAGCCACTAGAAATAGACAAGACTAATAAAGAGATAAATATTTATATTACAAATTTGGAGGTTAATAAGGAAATATTTTTTTCTTAAGTATGAAAATAAACAATAATTGTATAGTAAAAGTTCAAATACACAATCTCAATATCTCATTTTTATCTATAATGTTTTTTTTTAATTCCTCTTGCATTTATCGACAATCTACAAAATATTTAAAACATTTAGGTTTCAAGCAATTGCATGTAATAACAACTATTGATTCATGGAATCAAATCATATAACATAGAATGTATCACAAATCACAAATAATTGAACTACTACAAAATATCATTCAACATCGCCAATTTAACATCGATTAATAACATCATTTTTATTTAAAAACCGATGTTGTTGGGTCTTTTATAATCATTGCTCTGACACCTAAACCCTTGACCTCACATTGCAACCTTACTCCCTCAAAGCCTTTCTCACTGTCACTCCCAAAATAAATTCTAATATTATCACATTGGCTTGGCCTCAACAAAAGGATCTCCCTCCAACATTAGCTACTGTTGCTCATTTGCTCCCATGAACGAAAATTCGTGATCATCATAGGTACCAACCACACGGTACAAAATTGTAAGGGTGAGTTTATTATACAAGATCAATAAATACCATATGACAATGATTAACAAGAAAACAATAATAATAACCACAATCATTCTCAATAATCAATCAATTCAACATACAGTCAACCAACTAGTCATCAACTTTTTTCACAATCCAAATAAATTATGCTCAAAATGATGCATGCACCTGACTCAACTCTAAAATGCAATGTGGTACCATTCATTAGAAAATAGCCTAAGCGTGCCCACATGACACTCTAACTTAGGAAAATGATGCATTAGCTCGTTGAGGTCACTCTGTCATGCACATGAACTCCCCCCATAGTGATAAGCCTGAGTCACAAGGGAGTTCCACACCGAGTGATATGCCCCCAAGTACCGGCATTTTTATCGTTTTGAAAAACAACAGGTACTTACTGCCACGATTTATACTATTTTCATGCAATTATGAAGTATGAAACATGGGCACCATCAATGCAATGACCATGGGTAAGTTAAAAATTCTAAGTAATCCCTTTCTATTTCTAGGGAATCTTAAAATTCTTAAACCAATCATCTTCTTTCTCTAGGGATATCTAACAGGTCACTGCACCCCCATATACATACACAACATACATCCATCACAAAAATATTGTCAACATCAACATTAATATCATATATTAATAGAATTATCAATATAATCTTATTTCAATATCATCAACATCATAAGCAATCACATTCCACATATACATATATAACACATGCCTTGGATTCACATTCTCAAGTCTTCAGACAACACAAATCTCATACATTTACAATCCATAATACCACGAGACTGATATTTTTAGAAAAATTCTAAATTAAAGAGGAGAACTATAATATACAAAACAAATTCATGCCCATTTAAAATTTAATAAAGAAGTAAATAGGAGAACAAATTACAAAATTTTGGGCAGAGTCTCCTCCATAATTAAGACTTTTCCCAAAAAATATAATCATTACAACAAATATATCACATCTCATTAGTTTAATACACAATTTTTCTTGAAAACCAGCACGCAACAGGGATAGACATATATCCCCATAATTGGGTTCCCTGACCCCAACTATGGTATCAAAAGCTGTAAACGAATAATAAACTCCTCTCACCTATATATATTATCTCGTTAGCTCCTAATGACGTTGTTTTGAGATCTCTTAGGTTCATGTCCATTTGTCTAAACACAAAGCTCTATATACAAAATTGAAGATAATTCATAATAGATTTGGAAGACAAGGTTAAAATGATGTTTTGGGAGTCCACATAAAAAAGACGTCATTTTGAAATTCCGATCACACCAATGTGACCGGGTTCAACGAAGGTCACAAAAATGACATCAACATTATAAAAAGGTAACTTTATACAATGTCTCATTTTCAAAGTCTTTTCAAAGGAAGTGTAAAAACATACATTAATTGTACCCAAGTCCCAAAAGATACTAAGAGAGGTTCAAACTAGCTAGGAGAAGACATAGAAAACACAGTTACCTTGAAGAAACTGTGAAGGGAGGATTTGAGGCTCTGTTCTCTACCGAATCCTCGACTTGAGTTTTGAAGATTCCACTTCGATTAAAGTGTTCTTCTCCGTACGGTGGTCCGACGATAAGCAATGACGACTCGTGGCGGTCTCCGGTGGTCGTGGGTGGTGGAGGAGGAAGATTGGGGGCTTGGGTGAGTTTTTGAAGAATAATAAGAGTAAAATGTGTGGCTTCATGTTGCTTCACATTTTTGTAGTCAACTATACTCGCCCAAGCAAATTCTACTTGCTTGGGCGAGCTAACCCAGTTTTTAACAAATTTCACTGCTTCTATGAAAAGCCAATATCTTACGTTCAAGATGTTATTTCATAAATCCCAACGGTCAACATTTTCATATATGGGTTATGATACTATCTTTAAAAGTGGAAGGAGATCCAACGGTTAGCCAATCCGGAATCGTGATTTTAAAGAAACAGGTTTTGGGTCAAACTTAGGAATCACACTGTTCTAGTGCAGATCAATCAAACTCCACATAACTTAATATCCACACCAAATAGTTGTACAAGGATAATTTATACAGAAATTCAACTAATTCAAATTAATAAAGTAATTAATTAATATAAAAAATACATCAAACATACATTTTCGGTTATTGAGATTTCAAGGCGTTATAACCTCGCTCTCACTCTCAGTCTCACTTTCGCTCTCGCTCTCACTCACAAAATCCACAGTCACGACAAGGTTATGAAAGGTTAGCATTCGTTTTCTCGAAATCCTTTGCTTTATATGTAAAAACTCCTTTGCTTTTAAGTTGTTTCTATTTTTGACGTATGTTTTGTTCATCATTTACGTCTTCCTCTTGTGTTTTATCTAAAAGCTGACAAAAAACACGTTATTGTTATAGAAACATAGACTATTAGAGAAATGCACTATGCTAGTGTTTAAACAGAGTTGTTGTCGGAGTGCTTATTGATTTTGTTATTTTTTTTAGATTTGAGATAAGAATGCTCGTTGAAACATGGAAATAGCTATCTCCAATTTTATAATAACCTAGGCTTTTTTCAAAAAAAAATGGAATAACAGAAATAAAAATTTAAATTTATAAAATTCTGTCGCAAAAGCCTTAGTGACGGATTTAGCGACAGAATTAGCGACGGATGGAGTCTGGCGCCAGGAGCGCCACAGATGCTGGAAATTGGCGCCGGTAGCGCCAAAGTGGTGCCAAGGGCGCCAGATACACTGGATATTGGCGCCAGCAGCGCCAGAGTGGCGCCAGGAGCGCGGCATATCGGTCAGGGCCAGTATATAAAGGGCAGATCGCGTTTTTGGAGAGAAAATCCATCTTCTTCTTCCTCTGAGCGCCACTCTGCCATTGAAGAGCTTCTCAAGCTCCATGAACCTTATTTTTTGACCCAAATCACTTCCTTTAAACACCAAATCTCCTAGAAACCTGTTGAGAGCTTAAATCCTTCCTCCATTTCACCCAAAAGCCCCTTGTTCTGA
>CM023954.1:23594229-23624833 GCA_013407115.1 Glycine latifolia
GAAACTAGAATCCCAATATCCCTATTGTGAATCCTAACCCTAAACCTCTTAATAGAATGGTCAGTCCCAATTAAGAATAAAGCAATGAAGAACATAATAAAACAAAGCAATTATGATAACTCTTATTAAAACCAATCAAGACATAGAGGAAGCTCATAGGTTCATGGCTCAACCATAATACAAAAATTTAGCCAAGCATACTCAGAACTGATAATATTTTCATTACTAGCATGTTCCTAGAGAAAATCTAAGAGAAGAAAAGAAAGGATTACACAGAGTTGTTTCTCTGCAACTCCTCAATGTTCCAAGCTTCTCCCAAGGTCTTCAATGGCTTCTTCTGCAGAATTCTTCAATAGGTCTGTCAAAAAGCTTCCTTCTTTGTGACCCAGAGGACTCCTTTTATCCCCCAAAACATCCTAGGTCTAAATCCAGTAATGAGGAACTGTTTCCCCCACTGAATCAATTTCAAATCCTTTAAATCAGGAAACAGTGAGCTCGTCGCGCTTCGCGTGAAGTCCCACGCTGATCGCGTGGGTTGTTCGAGTAAATGGGCTGCTCTGGAATTCTGGCGCTAATAGCGTGGATGCCCACACTGATTGCATGGGTTATTCGAATTGAATGCTTGAGTTTTGATAGAATGGCGCGATTCGCGTGGATGGCCATGCTACTAGCGTGGCTTGTTCGAGCTAAGGGGTTCTCTTCTGGTAGTCCCACGCTGCTCGTGTGGATGGTCACGCTAACAGCGTGGCTTATTCGAGCTGAGAGTCTGTGTTTCAGCATCTGGCGCTGATCGCGTGGTGGTTGGCGCTACTCGCGTGGGCTCTTCGAACTGAATTTGTTGATCTTGACACTTCAACGCTGATCGTGTGAGATTCCACACTGATCGTGTGACTTGTTCGAGAGCACTGGCTTGCTCCTTTTGCTTCTTTTCCTCTCTTGTTGGTTCCTAAATGATAAAATAACTAAGAAATTAAATTAATATGCAATTAATTAATAATTCACCAATTCCTAATCTAATTTACTAAATTTTAAACAACTTATTAATTAATTAATCCTAAAAACTACTATATGCTGGAAGCATATCAATCACGATCATGAGGATTCAAGGATACCAGATGTCTACTCCTAAATTTTAAGTTCCTAGTCTAGAGACACTGAGAATGGGGATCACTGATCTCGGATAAGACTAGCAGAACTTATCTACTTGTATGCAGATACAAGGTAAAGACCTCATGAGCTACAGACATGGAGATGTCTTAGCTAAAGTCGTGGGTGGACATATAAGGGTATAGCTCGCACTGAACGGACCCATAAAGAGACTCTATGAGGAAATCGTACAGATAGTATCATTAGAGTAGACTCTTATTATTTGGGTGTGTCTTTCCTTAGATCAGAAGTTTTCACCTAGACTGTGTTCTAGAAGACATGCTTTGATTGTATACCTGAAACATGGAGACACATAGGTATACCTTTGTGCATGTCCTGAAAGAACACAAGTCTAGGGTGACTAGCTGAAGGAATTCGTCAAATCTTTGTGAGAGATTAGGTTATCTGTAAATCGGAGAAATCGGGATGACATTTACGGGACTAGGTAATCTGTGCATAGTAAAAGAAATCATTAGACAATTTGCCTTTAGAGTTAGTAAAATTGGAGACTCCCTATTTCGTATTAAAGGTTACCCTAGACCGCAAGGGCTGATACGTTTGCTTACCCTAGGTTTTATGGGAAGGTAACCGAGACGAAAGGAAATACATACGGAAACCAAATAGATTTAATAGGATGATCTTGTCATTTACCTAACTAGTTCTAGGGCAACAAAGCATTGTTAGTGCTCTGTGTTGTCATTAAATGGGTAATGGCCTTGTTGGGCCCAAACTCATTTATGTCAGTAGCTAGGTTGGGCCTAATGGGTCACACACTAACACTTTATTGTCATGACATTATAGCATTAAAGGTTTTGGGCCTAATAATGATTAGGAGGTTGTTGGCAATTTTTGAAATGCAACAACTCTATCTTATCTTCACGTGTGGGATGCTTCATGATCAGATTTTTTGGTTAAAAATCTGATTCAAACTCTTCTATAAAATGTGCTATTGTGATCATAGTTCTATAATAGATTTTAAGAGAAAAAACCCTAATCTACTTTCCTCTATTTTCACATGCCCCTTTGTGTGATTTTTGGGTGAAAATTCAGCCACCAATATCATCTATTGGTGAGTCTCTTAGATAAGTAAAAACACTCTAAAACCTAACCTTCTTCCTCTCTATTGGTGCGCCTAGCTTGCCTCCTTTGGTGTTTGTTGGTGGCCTTCAAGAAATGTTCTTGAGTCTTCACAAGAAGTGGTGTGGATCAACATTAGAGTGCTTGTATCTTCAAGCCTATCCTTGATCATCAAGTTTCGAATATAAACAAGGTAACATCTATGTCTTAAAGAATGATTCTTGTGTGGTATGTGTGTTTCCGCTTGGAAAAATTTTGTTTTTTCTTCTCACATGCCTTCGGGCTTCAAGGCCCAATCTTTCAGTATGTATGTATGTATGTATGTATGTATGTATGTATGTATGTATATATGTAGGACGTGACTCTTAGTAGTCCTTTATTGGCAGATGTCAATATCCTGGGTTCCTTACCCGGGGTTGTTTCTTTAGAGTTGTTGAGCTCACTTCCTTTTTTAGAGATATCGGGTTCCTTACCCGGGATTGTTTATTTTTCTCTTTAGAGCTACTGAGCTCAAGTTCTTTCTTTGAGAGCTACCAGGTTTCCCTTACTCGGATGAGCTAGTTTCCTTTCTTTGAGAGCTATCAAGTTTCCCTTACTCGGATGAGCTCATTTCCTTTCTTTGAGAGCTATCGGGTTTCCCTTACTCGAATGAGCTCATTTCTTTTCTTTTGGAGAGCTATCGAGTTCATAGAAAAGTGATCTATTTAAATGGCCCTGGCGCGTGGGTCATGCGCCAGTAGTGTCAGATGTCAGATATTAGCAAATCATTATACACACTCGCTGTCGGGTACAGATAACCACCAAAAACCTACTTTGTACAACTCAACATTCATAAATCGGACAACCTTATGTAGGTTCATGGTATTAATACAATCAAAAGTCTTACCTGTTGTATCAAGTAAGTGATGTCTATTTTAATCGATTACAAATGCTTATGGAATCGATTGCATAGTGCTGAGTCCGCCCCTGGCATTTCATAAAATCCAAGGTCCCACCTTGTTCGACCTTGTCCGCCCTTGTCCGAGCTTGTCCACCCTTGTTCGGGTTCTTACCTCATAATCATAAAGTTGTTATATCTAGATGCCAACCCGGACATCCAATACTTTACACCGACTCCCTAGTCTATGTTGTGTTACTATTGATGTGTATGTAATGAACCTATATGATAATGTTGGAACAGTGAAGGTTGGTCTATGGGATGATGAAATGTGCATTGATACCATGGGGGGTGCATGGCGAGTTACCCTAGCCAAGAAGGATTTGTTCCTGGCCAGGTCATGCATTGATGGTGCCCATGGTTATCGAATGCGGGTGGATATAGATAGATACCCACGAGGGTGTATGGAGAGTTACCCTAGCCAGGAAGGGTTTGTTCCTGGCTGGGCCATACATTGATGGTACCGTGGTGATATGCTATGTATAGACATGTGAGATGCCGGGACCAGGTGGTTAACCTTGCAAGGACCACGGTCAGTGCATCAATGAGCCCATGTTGGGGCAGCTCGTGATTGGGGCGGTATGTATGTACATGGGGGTGCATGGCAAGTCACCCTTGTGAGGAAGGATTTGTCACTGGGCGGGTCATGCATTGATGATGCCCATGTGACATACTACATTTGCACGACAGAAATTGGATGATTGGCTGTAGGGTACCGAGATACTGGGGGGCCACGTCTGTTTGAAACTCCTTCTGACACCCATGGCTGATCACTACTGGGAAGGAGCGGCCTGTGCATGACAAAGTGACCCTGACAAGCTATTGCATCATCTAACCACTGAGATGGACTATTTCTGGGATGGTACCACATTGCATGCTAAGAGAGGAGTCAGGAGCATACATCATGTTAGGCATTATAATTTGACTTGTGGAATGTTTTTGGATGACTGTCCATGTTGGTTGCGTGATGAAATGCTTGGATATTGTGGTGATATTGTGATGTTTTGATTGCCTTCCTTAACTTATGTTATTTGTTGCTTGTTGTTTTACATGATAAACTCACATTTGCTATGTTGTACTGTGTGGTTTGGTACCTGTGATGATCACGAACCGTGTTCGTGTGAGCAGACGGACAACAATAGGTTACTTGGAAGATGACTTCTTTTTGGTTGGAACCGTCTAGTTTCCAGGATGATGATGGATTAGATCCCGGACAAGAGTTGTGTTTTGATAGTTTACTCTTTGTTGTTTAATTTCTTGCTTCTTTTGGAAAACTTATACATTTTAGACATGGTTCATTGTACCTACAACTAAACCACATTTTGTATGTATATGTATTTGAGATGCCTCATGTGTACCTTATTCACGTATTTTCTTTATGATGATGATTATTATGTGCTCGCGAAAAAAAAATTACTACCATTTTCATACTCAAATTAAAGGGGTTTGCTTTTTTTTATTAAAACATGTTAATGGCGTGATTAAGAGTTAGCAATACAGTAGCGACGAGGTGGGTCGGTACATTAGTGGTACCAGAGCCGGTCGAACCTTTCGGCCAATGAGTTGTGAGCTTGCTATGTTTCTCAATGCATGTTGTGTTGTTTGTTGAATGTTGATTGCTGAAGTGACTAGCTGTTCTATGGTGGATTATGTTTGTTTGTGTTTGAACTTGTATAGGGTGTCGCTATTAGTGTGGTCATAGTATATTTGTATTTTTTATGCCTGCTATACCATAAATTTCAATGCTTTGTTGAGAGTTATTAGACTGGCCATCTATATAATTCGTGATGACGCAAGGGAACATTATGGCAAGTAGTCAGGAATACAAAGAGTAAAGAGTCTGTGTAGTATAGCTTTGTGTTTGTTTGTGTGTATTCCTTCCGGGTTTCACTTCTTGTTGGGGGCAAGAAGTGATGGCTGGTAGGAATGATCGTGCTATAGCTGACGCTCTCCAAGCCTTAGCCCAAGCATTGGGGAATGAGAATAGGGGAGAAGCTATGGGAGCTGTGGAGTACCAGGAGTTAGACCGTTTTTAGTGCAACAATCCTCCTTCTTTCCGTGGAGGGTACAACCCGGATGGTGCCCAAAGCTGGATTTGGGAGATTGAGAAGATTTTCTGGGATTGGTATGTCCCGAGGAGTAGAAGGTTGCCCTTAGCACCTACACCCTGGTGGAGGAAGCTAAATATTGGTGGGATAACACCCGCCAATGCGTGGATGCGGAAGGTCTGGTAGTGACGTGGGAGACCTTCAAGAGGGCATTTCTAGAGAAGTATTTTCTGGAAGATGTAAGGAACAAAAAGGAGATGGAGTTCTTGGAAATCAAGCAAGGGAACAGGACGGTAGTTGAGTATGCAGCTAAGTTTGAAGAGTTGGTAAGGTACTTCCCTCACTACCAGGGAAGAGATGGTGAGAGCTCCAAGTGCGTGAAGTTTCTGAATGGCTTGCAACCCGAGGTAAAGCCGTTGGATTCAGGGGGAGCTACTTAAAGAATGCAAAGGAACTTTGATTCAAGCATTGGTTTTGAGCTTTCAACATGCAATGGATGCCTTGAAGATAATTTAGTGTGAAGAGTGTAAGAGAAAAGCAATTCTGGTGATCCAAGTGCATTGCATTCATTTAATCCATAATTAACTTAATTGGTTTCATAAAAATCACAAGACTTTGGCAATTTGCCTAAGTGTTTTAAACTAATTCAAAGGTTTTTGGAAAAATGCATTTTACACTGATGTAATTTATTACCTTAAAGTCCGTAATCGATTATTTTGTTCTTAGTCAATTCTGGAAAGCTTTCAAGCACAATATAATCGATTACCTACCGGAATAATCGATTATTTGACCTTCGTTTTCATGTAAACTATCTTGTTGAACCTTTTAATCGATTATTAACAGGTAGTAATCGATTACATGACTATATATGAATTTAAGACTGCACTGCCATAATCGATTACCAGAGTTCGTAATCGATTACTCAATGTTTTGAGAAAATCATGCTGAACTGGCATAATCGATTACCGTGATTCGTAATCGATTATATAAGTTTTTAGAAAACACATTGTTACTGGCATAATCGATTACAACTCGAAATAATCGATTAATTTGCTCGTTGGTCAAACCCAGAAAACTCATGAACACTTTAATCGATTAAAGTGGTGACTTAATCGATTAGATAAGTATTTTAATCGATTATAATGGCGATTTAATCAATTAAAGGTAGTTACGAAAAACTGTTATAAATAGAACTATGGCTCAGCTGCTTTGAAAACTTTGTGGAACATTACCCATTTGTATTTTCTGAGCTTAAACAGTCTTGTGAGCATTCTTAAGTGTTTTCTAAGGGATAAAATTCGTTCTTGATCCATTGTGCATTGATCATGTGTGTTTGAGTCATTCTTGGAGCTTGAACTAAATTCAAGATTAAGGAAAGATGTGCTTATTGATTTGTAATCATTCAACCTGAGCTGCTAACTTCATTTTGCATTGCATCATTGGATCATCAGGTTGTTTCTCTCCTTAATCTGGGTGTATTTTTATTTGTGCATTGGCTATTGTAATTGGGTTCTTGCATGTATCTAGAGTAGGGTTCTCTAGGTGGGAGAACTGAGTAGTGTTCTCAGGTTCTTGTCTCTTAGAAACTAATAGGGTTTTAGATTTTTGTACTTTATCTAGGGTTGATAAAGGGAGACATTGTAATTGATTGTAAGAACTGAAAATTATAATAGTGGAACTCTAACCTAGTGTTGGTTGGAAGAAAACTGGATGTAGCTTCTAGTGTTGAAGTGAACCAGTATAAATCTGATTGTGTTTTATTTCCCTGTCCCTTAATTCATTATATTCATTGTGTTCTTGATTAAATTGCTTGACCCATTATATCAGTTTTGATTCATTGAATTCTTTGGGGCTGAGATACTTGATTGAATAAGATATCTTGGTTTTGAAAAGTGATAAAGATCCTAAGAACTCTGATTTTGATTAAAGAAATTTTTAACTTACCGAGGTTTAACCAATTCAGCCCCCCTCTTGGTTAAGTGTGAGATATTCATATCATTTTCAGAAGCAAGCTGTAAACTATCAAGGAGTCTGTCAGTTCCCGATATTGGTCAACATGTGCAATATGGGATGAGGATTCCAGAGACAAAGCGGCCTATTACCAAAATACAGGCCCGATGAAGGACAAGAAGATCAGGCAGCAAAACCGAGGGAAGCCTTACACTATCCCCCATAAGCCGTATGGTCATCGTCCCAACCTTTCCAACCCGACTCACCTGTTTCAAGTGTGGTAAGCCCCGGCATGTCGCTTCTAAGTGCGGGCAATGAGGCCCATCTTGCTATAACTGTAAGGAGAGGGGTCACTTCCAAAGGAACTACCCACACCCCAAGAGAGCGGAATGGTGGAGGCCTGCAGAACCAACCCAAACAATCGAGGGCCACGAGAAGAGTCTTCCAAGGTAAATGTTTCATAAACGGGATTCCTTTACCCGTGCTTTTTGATTCCGGTGCAACCCATTCTTTCATATCCCGGTCGTGTGTAGAGCAACTTAAACTTTCTATGTCTTCTTTGAATAATGAGCTTGTGGTTGAGACCCCAGCTGGTGGGTCTATTTTGACTTCCGAAGTGTGTTTGAACTGCCTTGTGGAAATTTTTGAGAGAAAATTTCGGGTTTATCTGATATGTTTGCCTCTTAGCCAGATCGACGTTATTTTGGGTATGGACTGGTTATCTTCCAACCAGGTCTTGTGTAACTGTTTTGATAAAACAGTCATGTTTAGCAACTCGGATGTGAGAGAAAGAGGGATGTTTATCTCAGCTAACCAGGTTATGTCATTGTTGAAAGAAAATGCTCAAGTATACATGATCTTGTTAAACTTGGAAGTGGAGACCAAGGTTTCTCTAGGAGACCTCCCTATTGTTAGAGAGTTCCCAGGAGTGTTTCCTGAGGATGTATTCGGTTTACCACTTGAGAGAGAGATAAAGTTTTCTATAGATTTGGTGCCTGGTGCTGGATCCATATCTATAACCCCTTATAGGATGTCTTCTATAGAGTTAGCCGAGCTTAAGAAAAAGTTGGAAGAACTGTTGGATAAGCAGTTTGTGCGGCCTAGTGTGTCTCCATGAGGAGCACCAGTGTTGTTAGTGAAGAAGAAAGATGGAACCATGAGATTATGTATAGACTACCGCCAGCTGAATAAGGTGACGATTAAGAATAAGTATCATTTGCCTATGATAGATGATCTTATGGATCAGCTGGTAGGAGCTTGTGTGTTTAGTAAGATAGACCTTAGGTCGCGTTACCATCAGATCCGTGTGAAATCTGCCTTTAGGACCCGCTATGGTCATTACGAGTACTTGGTTATGCCCTTTGATGTGACTAATGCTCCTGGTGTGTTTATGGACTATATGAATAGGATTTTTCACCCTTATCTTGATAGCTTTGTGGTAGTTTTCATAGATGATATCTTGGTATATTTGATTGAGTATTTTTAGTTTAATATTTTTCTATTATTCTTAGCTTATTTGACTTCTCTTGGACTTTTATTTTCCTATTCTAATTCAGTTTTTGCCTTAGGCAAACAAGTGGGCTTAATTGATAATTGTTGCTTATTTTCAGAGTTTTTGCTTATTTGACCTATCTTCCTTGCGCAGAACCTAGAGAGCTCTATAGAACTCCAAATGATTCATATGAGTAGTCCCTAGAAAGATAAGGAAAATATTTACAATTTTATCAGAGATAAACCGAGGCCAATTCTATCATTTTGAGGGTCATTTTAGGCTTGGAAGTTAGAACCACTGCACTTGAATTTTGGGCTTCATTATGGCCCATCCTTTCCTACTGACTTAGTCACTATATTTTAGTGATTTAGTTATTTGGATGGACACACTTCATTTTAGCACAAACACATTTTGTAGTGACTTTTAGAAGTTTTTATAATTAAAACTCTTTCTCTTATTTTCTCTCAATTGTTCATTTTCATTTCTGTTCTTCCATTTTCTTGCACTAATTTCGTGGGGCTTTCATTGATGATGATCATGGAAGGCTAAACAATCAATCAATCCCAGGATCCAAGCCTAGGCAAGGAGAATTTGAGTTCTGGTTTGGTATTTCAAATTCTGTGTGAATACTTCTTTAATCCTCTATTCAATTTTCATGATTATGAATGTTTTTAGGATTGAAAATGGATTAGGTTATAAATTCATTTCCTAATTTCAAATTTTAATCACAAATTATTTGGATGATATTTCAATTAGGTTTGTGGTTTCAATTAATTTAGGGGTTAATTCGATTGAACTGCTTCTAATGAAATTGAATGAACTTTCACAACAAAATCATTATCTGAGAACTAGGATAATTCGTATTGCTTGGTTTGGTGAATTGGATTGATTCTTTTTAATATGTTTTAGAATACCTTTAATCAATTCTGTTAGTTTTTATTTTGATACATTTTTCTGCAATTTTTATTCACGCATGCAAACTGTTCGATAAAAATCTCCCTATTATTTACTAGTGAATTGAAGTTGGAACCATATTGATTATGTCTCTGAATCAACCTAGGTTAATCCTGTGCTATAGAATTAGTGTAGTTTAATTGTTTTGAAACGATACAACATCAGTTATCAAAATTGGCGCTGTTGCCGGGGACACGGTTCATTGTGTGATAACTTTAATTCACTGCATATTAGATAATAGCATTAGTTACATCCTACTACACAATTGCACTTTGTTACATATTTTTCTTGTTTCTGTTGGTTGTTATGAAGTGTATGTGAGGTGTTGGTGCAAAACAGCAAAAAAATAGAGCAAAACAGGGAAAAACAGAGGAGTAGTAGGGAGATATTTTGTGTAGCGTAGTTGTGTTTATTTTGCAATTTGCTGTCCAGAATTTTTTGGTCTGGTGGAGTTTTGCTGCGAAACTTGGTATTCAAAGTTTATCCCCCATTCTAAGCAAATTCGACCTCTAAGTAGGAGTTTTAACAATTAGTGCAGGGGCATTCTGGTCATTTCACAGCAAACTATCTCGGAATGGCTGAAATTTTCCCAGAATGTGGAGAAAATTAATACATCATTTTGACCCTATAAGGGACAACCACAGTCAAGAGGGGTCTAAATTGCCAAATTTGATGATCTAGACCACTTTTGAATTTATTTTGTGTTTTCATGATTTTTAAAAATCACCAAAAAAATTACAAAAATCAAGCATGATTTATAGATATTTACTATGGTGTTTTTAAATTTTTCTAAAATTGTTTAGGATAGTTTTCCATTTTCTGTTTCATTTTAGTAGATATTGTGAATAGTGTCCTGGTAGAGTAGCTGTTTATCATTTCTATGATTTATGTGTTTTTATTCCTTATGAGTTGAACTGTGCATGACTAGGTCCACACCAAGTGATTTGCATTCATATGATCCTGAGATAGATAGGACATTTCACAGATTAAGCAGAAATAATATTATTCTAGATGAATTTGATAATGTAGTTCTAGATAGTAGTGTAGTGTTTTTTGAGTCTTCTGTTTCTGAATCTATTTCCAATTCTGCATATCTTGATTCTGAAATTTTTATTGATACAATGGCTGATAACAACCTAAATCTTAAGGAATTGGTTACACCTGATGTTGTTTACCAACCTTGGTGTATTCAATATCCTGAGACTGAGGTTAGTTATGAGCTAAAATCTGGATTGATCCATTTGCTTCCAAAGTTTCATGGTCTTGCAGGTGAAGATCCACACAAGCATCTTAAGGAGTTTCATTTAGTGTGTTCCACCATGCGACCACATGACATTCATGAGGATTATGTCAAGATGAAGGCATTTCCATTCTCTCTGGATGGTGTGGCCAAGGACTGGTTGTAGCTTCAACCAGATCCTATCAACACCTGGACAAATATGAAGAGAAGATTCTTGGAGAAATTCTTCCCTGCATCCAGAACAGCTTCCATCTGGAAAGAAATTTGTGGTATAAGGCAGCTACTTGGAGAGACATTGTATGAGTATTGGGAGAGATTAAACAAGCTGTGTGCTACATGTCCTCACCATCAAATTAGTGAGCAATTATTGATCCAGTATTTTTATGAAGGTTTGATGTTGATTGATAGAAGTATGATAGATGCAGCTAGTGGAGGCGCTATGATGGACAAGACTCCTATTGCTGCAAGACAGTTGATTTCTAACATGGCAGCCAACTATCAGCAATTTGGTATTAGAGGTGCTGCAACAAGCAAGGCTGCTGCAAATGAAGTTTCTGTTTCTATAGTTGCTAATAACTAGAGGTTGGAGAACAAACTGACAGAGTTGACATCCCTTTGAGACAACTTGCTATTGGTCAACAACAGAACGTGATGGCAACCAATCAACCAAGGCTGTGTGGTATCTGTTGTGCACCTGATCATCCAACAGATTCATGTCCCACTCTACAAGAAACAAAACAAGCTGCTGATGTTTCTGCCATACAACCTGGATAGCCATTTAGACCTCAACAACAGTATAATCCTTACTCCAACACTTATAATCCTGGTTGGAGAGATCACCCGAATTTGAGGTATGGTCCTGGTCCACAACCTCCACAGCAAACACAACAACAACAGCCATTCAGACCTCAACAACAGCAATATCAACCCTCCACCAGCAAATACCAAGCTCCTCCGTTTAGACAACAGCCACAGTTCCAGTAGCCTACACCTGCACAACCTGTGCATACCAGTTCTGGACCTTCTTTGGAGGAATTGATGAAGCAAATGGCAACCACCAACATTCAGTTTCAATAGAATGTCAGTGCCACCATCCAAGACCTGCAGACTCAAATTGGACAGTTAGCTACAACTGTCAACCAGATGCAGCAACAAGGTTCTGGCAACATTCCAGCACAACTAGTTATTAATCCAAAGAATGTGAGTGCTATTACCTTGAGGAGTGGCAAGGAGCTTCCAAATGCTAGTGCTAAAATTGATGATGGTGCCAAAATAGATTCTGCACTAACACACATTCCTCTACATTTTCCTTCTAGATCCATTTCTGCAAAGAAAGTGGAGTTTGATTTTGATTTGCTTGAGACTTTCAGGAGGGTGGAAGTCAACATTCCCCTCTTAGATGCCATCAAACAGATTCCAAAATATGCAAAGTTCTTAAAGGATTTGTGCACCCACAAGAGGAAGCTGAAGGGAAATGAGCAAGTGAAAATGAGTAGAGATGTATCTGCACTTATATAGGGCAAAACTGTTGATGTCATTCTACTATCCACCTTGCCATAGAAGTGCAAGAATCCTGGCACTTTCACTGTCCCTTGCACCATTGGAGATTGTACTTTTGCAGATGCCATGTGTGACCTTGGAGCCTCCATTAATGTCATGCCCACATCAGTTTACAGATCATTACATCTTGGTAATTTGAAACCCACTGATGTTGTCATTCACTTAGCCAACAGGAGTGTTGCGTTTCCACTTGGACTTATTGAAGATATGTTGGTGCGAGTTAATAATTTGATTTTTCCTGCAGATTTTTACATATTGGATACGGAGAATGAGTTTTCCAGCCATGGTTCCACATTGATCCTAGGGAGACCATTCTTGATGACAGCCACGACCAAAACTGATGTGTATGCAGGAACTTTGTCCATGGAGTTTGGTGATGATGTTATCCGGTTTAACATTTTTTAGGCCATGAGACATCCTGTAGAGGCGTATTCTGTCATTCTTCTTGATATCATTGATGTTGCAGTAGATAGTGTAGATATTTCTGATTTACTTTCTGATTTTTCTGATTTTGATATTGGTTCTTGTAATTGTACCTATGATTATTCTATTATTGTGTGCTGTATTTATGTGGAGATTTCCTCCACACTTGACTTTGATTGTGTTGCAGGTACAGATACGGGTTCTGATTCTACTATCCCCCTTCCGTCAGCCAACAACATTTCCTTGCCTTCCACCATTCAGCCACCTTCTTTGGAGTTGAAGTCACTACCTAAGCACCTTAAATATGTATATTTAGATGATGCTCAGCAGCTTCTAGTCATCATATCTAGTAGCTTATCACTTGAGCATGAAGAGAAGTTGTTGCATGTTTTGAGAGGCCACAAAAAGGCCATTGGATGGACACTTGCTGACCTTCCTAGAATAAATCCTTCCATCTGCATGCATCGAATACTCTTGGAGGATGATTCTAGGCCGGTGAGGCAACCACAGAGGAGGCTGAATCCCACTATTCTTGATGTGGTGAAGAAGGAAGTGATGAAGTTACTAGCTGCAGGGATCATCTATCCCATTTCAGATAGTACTTGGGTTTCACCTGTCCAAGTGGTCCCTAAGAATTCAGGTATCACTGTTGTGCAAAATTAGGATAATGAGTTGATTCCGACTAGAGTAGCCAACAGTTGGCGAGTTTGCATTGACTATAGGAGACTTAACCAGACAACTCGCAAGGACCATTTCCCTCTCCCATTCATTGACCAAGTTCTGGAGAGGTTGTAACATCCTCAAAATTATATTTTGAATTTGTAATTATAATTGAATTGTGGAAGTGTGATAATACTTGGATATTTTTTGTTAACATAGAAATTACAAAAATACCCTTGGACATTTTGGAAATGACAAAAATATCCCTAAGATGAATGGTAAAATTACCAAAATGCCCTTAGGCCAGAAATGCCCAAATATCTTTAGAAATTTTGTAGAAACCAGATGAAATTATAAAATACACTTAGCTGACTAAGTATCAAAATATTTTTGTGACAAAAAATCTCAGAATAAAATTTCTAGGAATTTTATACAATAGTAACTTCGAAATGTTATTCAAGAAGATTGAGGTGGCCGAAAAATATGGAAAAATGATAAATAAAATCTATGGAATTTTCTTTTAATTGTAGAATGTATAGACCTATTTAATAAAATAGTTTAGTAATTTTGATGGTCAGAAATAGTATGGACCAATCAAAATTTAGATAAAAGTAGTCTAGTGTGTAAGGTTGATACAATGCTCTGTATAGACTACTTGTGATTAATTTAAACTATCATTGAGATAAATTCTTAGGAATATCTAGAGTTCTATTATTCACAAATTATCTTTAGATAAAAGAATTCACATTAAATTTGACTTCTTTTTAAGAAAATGCCATGTGTAAAGCCTTATTTGAAACTAGATTTTTCTTCATCATAAAAAATGACAACATGTACCATGAAAGGAAGAAAAATTGGTATTCCTCCCCTTTAGATTGATGAATCACGTGAATTATAGTGTAGAAGGGAGAAGAAAGTTCTTGAATAGCCACTTGGAAAGGCAAGCCATAGGATAAATACAAGTGGAAGACACTTGTATGACATGGATTCAAGTAACATGAAAATGAAGCAAGGATTTTTCTCCATTTGTCTAGCCACCACATGAACAAAAGAGAAGCTAGGAGAAACTTCATGAATTTGGACACATGTTGGGACACTTGTTAAGGCATGCCAAGTGGGTGGACACTTGGAAAGGCAACCATTATGACATAGCCAAGTGTTAGGACACTTGTATGGTATATAATTCACTTGGAAGATTTTTAAGAAAAGTCATCATGAACTTAGTTAGATTTCAATGAAAGGAGAAGTAATTAAGTTAGGATTGAACTAAATGAAGATAATTTAGTTAGATTAGCACCAAATGAAGGTCATTAAGTTAGGAAGGGCAAAAATGTCCTTGAATATTAAAATATTTTCTAAACACTATATAAAGGGGGGGGACCTTAAGTGCAAGCCATTCTCAAGAAACTTCCTCTACCTCAATTTCGTGAATATCTCCCCCTCACACCACCTTTATTTCATCTTTCCCTTTTAAAGCTTAAATCAAATGAGAAAAGAAAACCCATCACCTTGAAAGAATTTTCGTAAAAACCTAGCAACCTTAGGAAGAGTTCTTGACAAGCTTAGTAGAAGGATACCAAAGCTTCATCTCTAAGAGGATTTCCCAAGGAAGGAAGGAAGGAAGCCAATTATCCATTCAATTTCAAGACTCAAACTCACTTGAGGTAGGCTAGGCTTCAATCTCTAGTTAAACATTTGTTTGGATTAACCTATATGCTTAAATAGGCAGATTTATGGTTATTATTTAGGCTGGAATTTTATGTCATTTGAAGGTTATTTTATGATGTGAAAATGTTGATTTAAACCATAGGATAGGTGATGATTTATAGGCTGAAATATTAGTGATCTTTGGAAGTGATTTTGATGATATTTGGATTGTTTGTTCATATTTTTATTATGGGGCTATTTGGTATTAATTTTTAGAAGTAGAGGTTGAATGGTGTGTAGTTAAATGGTTCAAATACTAGAGTGATTCAATTTTGAGGATGAAGTAGTAAGGTGGTAGGTGAAAGGAGATTAAGATGCATGCTAGGTTATGATCTTTTCTTGTGAAGATTTAAAGGAATTAGAAATTATTTGGAAGATATATTGTGGTTTATTAGTTAGATTACTAACATGATTTTCTGTAGTTTGAGTATATTCAATGGTCATGCCTAAGTTGGTAATGATCTTACTTGAATAAGGTATGGTAGCCTAACCATACTTATGGTACGTATGATGTCATGATAAAAATATTTTTCCATAAGATAATATGTATTTTGCTTATTGATTTGATTTTATTATGGATGGATATTGATGTGATAATAGGTGGATTCTTGTTTCCAAGTCCAGTACGAGGCTTTGGGAAACAGAATCTGATGCTACATACAGTACGATATGTAGTACCCAGGTGCAAGATACATGGCAAGAATTCATGCATGTTTGCATAAGACGATCGCGGCATCTACATCCAGTACGAGGTGTAGCCACATACAGTACGATATGTGGAGGCCATTTGCACCCTGGGATAGTTCATTTCATGCATTCATATAGTTTGCATATTTATGAATTTGTTGGAATATATTAATGATTTACTAACTTAATAATGAGTTCGGGATTTAGCTTTACCTACTGAGAAATTTTATTTCTCACAAAGATTTGTTTCATGTTTTTCTTAGATGGCAACGATGCTCAGGTACCGTGATGCTTTGAAGTAGTGATGATAAATAAAGAAGCTATGTACTAGGCTGAAGTATGAAAAATTATTGTACCTGTATGATATAGACTTTTGTATCAGAGACAATGGCTATGTATAATATATTAAGTCTATATTTGTACATTTTATGTTTTAGAATCTTTACTAATATACGCTTCTTAGAAACTTATCTTTAAATAATAATAAAAATTAATAAAAATGAAGTAGAAAATTAGGTCGTTACAGAGGTTGACAGGTAAATCACATTATTGTTTTCTTGATGGTTTTTCTGGTAACATACAGATTCATATTGCACCAGAGGACCAACATAAGACCACATTCACCTATCCATTTGGCACATTTGCCTACATTAGGATGCCTTTTGGCCTATGCAACACACCTGCTACCTTCCAAAGGTGCATGGTGAGTATCTTTTCTGATATATTAGAGAGTTGCATGGAGGTGTTTATGGATGATTTCACTGTTTATGGTTCCTCTTTTGATGCATGTTTGGATAGTCTCTCTAGAGTTCTTGATCGATGTATTGGGACTAACCTTGTTCTTAACTTTGAGCAATGCCATTTTATGGTACATAAAGGTATAGTCTTAGGGAATTTGGTCTCTAGTAGAGGTCTTAAGGTCGATAAAGCTAAGATTGATGTTATTACTTCTTTACATTACCCCGCTTTTGTGCGAGAAGTGCGTTCTTTTCTTGGACATGCAGGTTTTTATAGGAGATTCATCCAGGATTTCAGAAAGATTGCATTGCCATTGTCCAAGCTTCTCCAAAAGGACGTAGACTTTATGAATAACCAGCCTTGCAAAGAGGCATTTGAGGAATTGAGGAAGAAGCTTACGACCTCTCCCATCATGCAGCCACCAAATTGGGAACTTCCCTTTGAGATCATGTGTAATGCCTTTAACTACGCACTTGGGGCTGTGTTGTCACAAAGAGTTGGTAAACGATCCCATGTCATTGCTTATGCTCCACGCACTTTAGATGCAGCCCAAGTTAACTACACCACCACAGAGAAGGAGCTTTTAGCTATTGTTTTTGCTTTAGATAAATTTAGATCTTATTTGCTTTGCTCCCATATCATTGTCTTTACTGACCATGCAGCTTTGAAGTACCTGTTGAAGAAGCCTGATGCTAAACCTAGATTGATCAGGTGGATGCTTCTCCTTTAAGAGTTTGATATTGAGATTAAAGACATGAGTGGTGCGGAAAACTTGGTTGTTGATTATTTAAGCAGAATTGAGGGACCTATTGAATCATTTCCTATTAGGGATAATTTCCCAGATGAGCATTTGATGCACTTGTATTCATCACATATCACCCCTTGGTTTCCTGACATTGTGAATTTTATTGTTGCATCTGTTGTTCCACCTCATGCATCTAGGTCTCAAATAGATAAACTTAAGAGTGATGCTAAATTTTATGTGTGGGATGATTCTTATTTGTGGAAGTTTGGTAGTGATCAAGTGATCCACATGTGTGTGCCAGATCATGAGATTCAGTCTATTCTTCAGTTTTGTCATGGCACACCTACTGGCGGTCATTTTGGTCCTCAGCAGACTGCTAGGAAGGTATTAGACTATGGGTTCTATTGGCCCACTTTGTTTAGAGATGCTCATCACTTTACCACCACTTGTGAGTAGTGTTAGAGAGCAGGAGGAACCATTACACGTAGACATGAGATGCCTCAGCAACCCATTATTTTTTGTGAGATTTTTGATGTGTAGGGTATTGATTTTATGGGTCCATTTCCTGTTTCTCATGGTTTTTTTATATATTCTGCTTGTTGTTGATTATGTTTCCAAATGGGTTGAAGCTAAGGCCACTAGAACTAATGATTCTAAAGTTGTTGTGGATTTTCTGAGATCCAACATTTTTTGCAGGTTTGGTGTGCCTAAAGCCATTATCAATGACCAGGGGAGCCATTTTAGTAACAGATCATTGACATTCTTGCTTCAAAAGTATGGGGTTGTGCATAGAGTTGCTACAGCTTATCATCCCCAAACTAATGGGCAAGCAGAGGTTTTTAACAGAGAGATCAAGCAAGTGTTACAGAAGGTAGTGCAACCCAACAGGAAGGATTGGAGCAAGCTACTTGAAGATGCTTTATGGGCTCATAGGACTGTTGGATATAGGGGGAGCATCTTAAAGCTTGAAGCTTAGGACTTGAAGAATACTTTTGAGCTTTTTCAAATGCCTTGGATTGCCTTGGAAGAATGCAAATCAAATTAAGTGTTAAAGAGTCCAATCTGTTGATCCTTGCATTGCATGTATTCAATCATTTAATTGTCTAAGTATTTTAACCAAGAATCAAAGCATGTTTTACAAAAGAACCGAAGAAGCAATGTTTTTGGAAAAATGCAAAATGCACTGGTTTAATCGATTACACAGAGTATTAATCGATTATTTGCTTCGTTTTCAAAATCTGGAAAAGCTTTGATGAACACTTTAATCGATTACAGTTTAATGTAATCAATTACATAAGCCTTTTGAAAAAGCATGTTCTACTGCAATAATCGATTACTAGAAATTGTAATCGATTACACAATGCTCTTATAAAAACATGTTGCACTGCTTTAATCGATTACCGTTTCTCGTAATCGATTACACAAGCTTTTATGAAATGCTGTGCTACTAGAATAATCGATTATGGCTCTTATTAATCGATTATTTTGTTCGTTGTTCAAACCCAGAAAACATATGAACACTTTAATCGATTAAAATGGTGATTTAATCGATTACTTAAGCGTTTTAATCAATTATTTGGCGCGTTTAATCAATTAATGTTAGTTACGAAATTTTATTATAAATAGGAGTGAGGCTTGCTTTGTTTTACAACTTGTCTAATACGAATTTCTGATTACCTTCAAGCCTTCACCAAGATTCAAAGAGTTTTTTCTAAGCTTATTAACCTCTTGTCCCACTTCTTAATTCATATGAGTTCTTGATTGATTAATTGGGCAAGAATCTTTTCAAAGAAGAATAGGCGAGCATGTTCTGAAGTTTCATTTGATGATTCAACTCTGTTGGTAATTCATTTGCATTCATAAACATTGGATCATCAGGTTGTTTCTCTCCATTCTCTTTGGGTGAAATTCTGTTTTGAATTGTTTTGTATTTGGTTGCTATTGTAATTTGTTCTTGAGGCTTGCACTAGAGTAGTGTTCTCTAAGGAAGAACAGAGTAGTGTTCTCTAATTCTTGTTAAGGTGTCTAATAGGGTTTTTGATTTCCTTTCTTTATCTAGGGTTGATAAAGAGTAAATGTAATCAAGCTTGTAAGAATTGAAATAATGGAATTCTAATGTAGTGTTGATTAGAAACTGGATGTAGCTTCTCTTGAGAAGTGAACCAGTATAAATTCTTGTGTTGATTCTCTACTCCTTAATCTTTTTTGGTTATCTTGTTCATTGGTTCTTTGAAGTCTTATCGTTGCTTAACAAGTTCTGTTTTGAGACTTTGTTTCCTTGAGCAGAGTGAATTGATTGAATAAAAGGTTTCTTGGTTTTAAAGTGATTAAGATCCTAACTCTCATTTAGAAAAGAAAATTTTAAAAGACCAAGTATTAACCAATTCATCCCCTATTGGTTAATTGTGGGTATTTCTATTGTTTTCAAGGACCGCTTACCGAACACCTTTGGGGATGTCTCCCTACAGGGTGGTTTTTGGTAAGTCATGCCACCTTCCGGTGGAGATTGAGCACCGTGCTTATTGGGCGATGAAGAGTTGTAACTGTTGGATTAAGGAGGAGCTACTTAAGGAATTTGGTTCAAGCTTTGGTTTTGAGCTTTCAACATGCAAAGGATGCCTTGAAGACAATTTAGGATAAAATGTGTAAGAGAAAAGCAATTCTGGTGATCCAAGTGCCTTGCATTCATTTAATCCATATTCAACTTAATTAGTTTAACAAAAATCACAAGGCATTGGAAATTTAACTAAGGTTTTAAATTAATTCAAAGGTTTTAATGAAAAAGCTTTTTTCACTGTAATAATCGATTACACTAAGGGCTTAATTGATTATTTTGTTCTTCATCAATTCTGAAAAACCTTCAAGAACAGTTTAATCGATTACCTGTCGAATTAATCGATTATTTGACCTATGTTTTCATATAAACTGCCTTGTTGAACTTTTTAATCAATTATTATCAAGTTGTAATCGATTAAATGTCTATATATGATTATAACACTGCACTGCCATAATCAATTACCATTTATCGCAATCGATTACATAGCCTTTGGAAAAATCATGCTGCACTGTCTTAATCGATTACCAGGTTTCGTAATCGATTAAATAAGCTTTTTGGAAAATACGTTCTTACTGGAATAATCGATTACAGCTCGAGATAATCAATTATTTTGCTCGTTATTCAAACCCAGAAAACGCATGAACAGTTTAATCGATTAAAATGGAAATTTAATTGATTACCTTGGTAATTTAATCGATTATATGGCGCGTCTTAATCGATTACTGGCGGTTATAAACTTCTATTATAAATAGAACCTTGGCTCAGCTGTTTTTCTAACTGTGTGGAACATTACCCATTCGAATCTAAACAATCTTGTGAGCATTCTTAATTGTTTTCTGAGGGTTTGATTATGTCTAGCTCCATGATATATTGATCATGTGTATTTGAGTCACTCTTGGAGCTTGAAACCATTTCAAGATTAAGGAAAATTGTGCTTCTTGTGTTTTAAACATTCAACCTGATCTGGTAACTTCATTTTGCATTGCATACATTAGATCATCAGGTTGTTTCTCTCCTTAATCTGGTTGTAATTTTCATTTTGATTATTTTCTTGTAATTTGCTATTGTAATTGGGTTTTTGCTTGTAACTAGAGAAGGGGGTTCTCTAGGTTGAAGAACTGAGTAGTGTTCTCAAATTCTTGTCTCTTAGAATCTAATAGGATTTTAGATTTCAGACTTTATCTAGGGTTAATAAAGAGAGACATTGTAATTGCTTGTAAGAACAGAAAATTAAATAGCGGAACTTCAACCTAGTGTTGGTTGAAAGAAACTGGATGTAGCTTCATGGTTTTGAAGTGAACCAGTATAAATTGCTTGTGTATTGATTCTGAATATCTACTCTCTTCATTTAAGTTGTTTCTTGATTCATTTGCTTATCCTATAAAGTCAATTTTGATCCATTGAATTTTAAGGGGCTGAGCTACTTGATTGAATAAGGTATCTTGGTTTTGAAAAGTGATAAAGATCCTACAAACTCTGATTTTGATTAAAGAAATTTTTAATTTACCAAGGTCTAACCAATTCACCCCCCCTCTTGGTTAAGTGTGAAGTATTCATATCATTTTCAGTAACATGGCATTTGATGAAGCGGGTATGGAAAGGAAGCTTCAATTGCAAGAACTTGAAGAGATCTGCTTAGAAGCCTATGAGAACTCCAAGATTTACAAGGAGAAAGTGGAGAGATTTCATGACTCTAGGATTCTTAGGAAGGAGTTCCATATTGGCCAAAAAGTGTTATTGTTTAACTCTCGTCTCAAGCTTATTTCTGGTAAACTTCGATCTAGATGGGATGGACCTTTTGTTCTTACTAATGTTTTTCCCCATGGTGCAGTTGAGATTAAAAATGAAGTTACTGGCAAGGTCTTCAAAGTAAATGGTCACCAACTCAAGCTATTTCATGAGAGCCCGCTAGTGGAAGAGAAGCTTGTGGCAGAAATCTCTTTGTTCTTGCCAATTCTATGTGATGATGTGCCTTGAATGACATTTGGGGAGTTTTCCTTTTCCCTTCTTTTATTTGTTGTCTCTTTGTTTGCATCTTATTGCATGCTTACATTGAGGACAATGTGCATTTCAAGTGTGGGGTGAAGGATTACTAAATTTGTTTCCTGTTTATTTTCTGTTTCTGTTTGTTGTTTACTGTTTCTATTTCTGTTTATACATTTTGTCTGTTTTAATTTTTGAGTCTGTTTTCTATTTTATCTGTTTGTTTTCTGTTTCTGGTTATTTTGTTTTTTTCTGTTTTTGTTTTCTGTTTCTATTATTGTTTTGCTGTATTTGTTTTGTTTTGTTCTGTTTGGTTGTTATTCTGTTTTTACATTTAGAAAATAAAAATTAAAATTTAGGTACTTTTTCAAGTTTTCATAGGATTTCTAACTTGTATAATTTGTGTGAAATGTACTATTTTTTTTGTTGGATTGAAAGGTTTCATGCTTGATGTGAATCATTTTTGCAATTGTTGAAGTGATAAGTAGGCTTGAGAAATAGAATTTAAGATGGATCATGTGTGATAGAATTATGCTTTGTGAGTTTTTGGGCCTTTGTGGATGAATCACATTATTTCATTCATGTTCTTTCATGTGTGATTTCACCCTTGTGCTAGATTACTCTATGTGTTGTCTTGCCTCTTTTGGCATTCCTTGTTGCACATGCTTTGATTAAGATGATTGATTGAGTATTTTTAGTTTAATATTTTTCTATTCTTCTTAGCTTATTTGACTTCTCATGGACTATTATTTTCTCATTGTAATTCAGTTTTTGCCTTAGGCAAACAAGTGGGCTTAATTGATAATTGTTGCTTATTTTCGGAGTTTTTGCTTACTTGACCTATCTTCCTTGCGCAGAACCTAGAGGCCTCTATAGAACTCCAAATGATGCATGTGAGTAGTCCCTGGAAAGATAAGGAAAAGATCTACAATTTTATCACAGATAAGACAAGATTAATTCTATCATTTTGAGGGTTATTTTAGTCTTGGAAGTCAGAACCACTGCACTTAAATTTTGGGCTGCAAAATTGGTGTAATTAGTAATTAGTTAGATTAGTTGGGCTTCATTGTGGCCCATCCTTTCCTACTAATTCAGTCACTATATTTAAGTGATTTTAGTTATTTGGATGGACACACTTCATTTTAGCACAAACACATTTTGTAGTGACTTTTAGAAGCTTTTAGAATTAAAACCCTTTCTCTTATTTTCTCTCAACTGTTCTTCATTGTTCTTCATTTTCTTTTCTATTCTTCCATTTCCTTGCACTAATTTCATGGGGCTTTCATTGATGATGATCATGGAAGGCTAAACAATAAATCAATCCAAGGATCCACGCCCAAGCAAGGAGAATTTGAGTTCTGGTTTGGTATTTCAAATTCTGTGTGAATGTTCACTTTTTTCCTCAATCCTCTATTCCATTTTTATGATTATGAATGTGTTTAGGATTGAAAATGGATTAGGTTATGAAATCATTTCCTAATTTCAAATTTTAATAACAGTTTATTTAGATGATATTTCAATTAAGTTTGTGGTTTCGATTAATTTAGGAGTTAATTCGATTGAACTGCTTCTAATGAAATTGAATGAACTTTCATAACAGAATCATTATCTGAGAACTATGATAATTCGTATTGCTTGGGTTGGTGAATTAGACTGATGCTTTTTAATCTATTTTAGAATACCTTTTATCAATTTTGTTAGTTTCTATTTTGTTACATTTTTCTTCATTTTTATTCACGCATGCAAACTGTTTGATAAAAATCTGCCTATTATTTACTAGTGAATTGAAGTTGGAACCATATTGATTGTGCCTCTGAGTTGATCTAGGTTAATCCTGTTCTATAGAATTAGCATAGTTTAATTGTTTTGAAGCGATACGACATCGGTTATCAATGATTTAGGCCTTCTTTCTTTTATCCACTAACCAAATAAACTATCCTTGCATTGATATCCATTGCTACCTTTTTGAGCCTTTAACCTTTTCTTTCTTGTGTACCTCATTATAAATAAAAAATCGAAAACCAAGTTATCCTAACTTTAGGGAGAAAAGGGGCCTTGGAATTGTTTTAGGAGTGAGTTTCAAATAAGTTTGGGGTATTTTTATTTTGTTTGATTTGAAAAGAAAAGGAAAGGAAAGAAAAGAAAAGAAAAGAAAGAGTTTACAAAGCAAAAGAAAAAGAAAAAATGCATAAACAAGGAAAAAGAAAAGCAAAGAAAAAGAAAAAGAAAATGCAATAAAAGTTATTGTGATTCATTTTCATCCTTATAAGTTCTTTGTTTTTACCCCTCTTTATACTTGTTGGCTTACTATCCATTGCCCCTCTTTTCTCTTAGTTTTAGCCTAAATATCCATTTCTTATCCACCCTTTTCCCAAGCCATACATTACAAGCCTATAAAGTCCTTTTGATCTTTCGATGCATGTGTATTTCAAGTTGAATGAATTAGAGTCTTGTCAAAATTTGGATGTGCTATTTACTGTTGATTTTAAGGGAAGCTGCAAGAAGCAGATGTTGTAGCTTTTTACATGCCCAATCATTTGAAGACATTTGTAATTTGTTTAAGTGGTTCAAGTGCATTGCCTTGTGATCTTTCATTTGCATTTGCATTCTCAATTGTCATGCATACATGGCTTTTGGTTAAAATCTCAAAAGCAATCCAATGATTTTATAAAAGGTTAAGTTCTCATGGCTAAGTCTTTGTAAAAATGAAAACTTACTGTTTTAATCGATTACACAAGCATTTTAATCGATTAAAGACATTCATACTATTTCTGAAAAAGCCTTGAAGAACAGTTTAATCAATTACAAGCTTATCGTAATCGATTACAGTGTTTTTATGAAAATCATGCATCACTGGAATAATCGATTATCTTGTTATGTAATCGCTTACATAGGCCATTTTCGTGTTTTAATCTTTACTGGTTTAATCGATTACGGTATGACTTAATCAATTATCTTGTTCATGATACACTTCTAGGAAGCTTAAGAACAGCTTAATCGATTATGTTATAATTTAATCGATTACATATGAGTAAATAATCGATTACATTGTCGTTTTAATCGATTATTATCAGTTAAATCAGTTTTTTAAAAGCTCTGTGTGACTTGTCTTTATAAATAGACTTGGAACGAATTGTTCTGAGAGATCTTAAGCATTTGTAAGAGTCACTAAAAAGAGAGAAAGCTTTTTCAAGAGTGAAAAACACTGATTTGTTCTAAGAGTAAAAATTCTCTCATGAGATCAAGAGAGTTGCATTTTTTGAGATAAAATCTTAAAGAAAAGAAGAGATTTCAAGCATTTTGCTTTTGGGCTTTAGTGTGCATTCAACTTGATTGTTTGGTAACATTACTCATTCATTCATTCATTTGAAGGATCACAGGTTGTATCTCTTGAATCTTTCTTTAGAGTTTTTTTGTGTGTATTAAGAATTTTGTGGGTGTATATCATTGATTCTTTAGAGTTGTTGTCTAGAGAGGGGTTCTTTAGAGGGAATATCAGAGAAGGGTTCTCTGGGTCTTGATCACTTGAAGTCTATAAGGTTTAGATTTCTGCTTCTTTATCTAGTGTTGATAAAGGTGGTCTTTGTAAAACTGCTTGTAAAAATTATTTGATATAGTGATAACTCTAACCTAGTGTGGGTTGGAAGTAACTAGATGTAGCCTCCAAGGTTGAGAGGTGAACCAGTATAAATTGCAATGTCTCTTGTTTCAAATTCTGTATGTTTCATTGCTTGTCTTTGTGAAATCAAAATCTTATCATCAAGGAAACTATTTCTGTCATTGCATGCATATTAAAGGTTGATCTTGATTGAAGAATGATTTCTGGATTTTCAAAAGGTGAACAAGTGATACGATCCAAGATTTTAATTTCACAATTTGTTTCTGAAAGTTTTAAATTTCAGTTTTGAACCAATTCACCCCCCCTCCCCTCTTGGTTTATTTGCAGTATATTCATTGTATTTTTCATTTACATGTGGTGTTTGAGTGTAAACATAAACCCATTGATAAGCGTTTGTCGTGTGGCTTCAAAACAATTAAACTAAGCTAATTTTGCAGCACAGGATTAACCTAGGTCGACTCAGAAACACAATCAATATGGTTCCAACTTCAATTCACTAATAAATAAAATGGGGATTTTTGTCGAACAGTTTGCATGCGCTAAATGAAAATTGCAAAAATACAAACTACAATTAAAGATCAATGCAGAAACTAACAGAATTGATAACAAGTAATGTAAAACAGATTTAAGAGCATCAATCCAATTCACCAAACCAAGCTATTCGAATCATCATCATTCTCAGAAATTTATCATATTGTGAAAATTCATTCAATTTCATTAGAAGCAGTTCAATCGAATTAACCCCTAAATTAATTGAAACCACAACCCTAATTGAAATATCATCCAATTAATCTATAATTTATATTTGAAATTAGGAAATGAATCCATAACCTAATTCGCTTTCAATCCTAAACGCATTCATAATCATGAAAACAGAATAGCAATTGAAGAAGAAAGTGAACATTCACACAGAATTTGAAATACTAAACCAGAACTCAAATTCTTCTCTTGCTTGGGTTGGATCCTTGGATTGATTGATTATTTAGCCTTCCATGATCATCATCAATGAAAGCCCCATGAAATAAGTGCACGAAAATGGAAGAAGGAAAAACGAAAATGAAGAACAATGAACAGTTGAGAGAAAATAAGAGAAAGGATTTTGATTCTAAAAACTTAAAAAGAGAAAATGTAAAACTGTTTTTGCAAAATGAAATGTAATGTCATAATTCCTCCTAATGTCACTAATATATAGTGACTAAGTTTGAAGAAAAGAATGGGCCTCTAATTATTTATGCTATTTACACCAATAAAAGTCCAACTCGCAGCCCAAAATACAAGTGCAGTGGTTCTGACTTCAGAGCCTAAAATGACCCTTCAAATGGCAGAATTGGCCTCGGCTTATTTCTGGTAAACTTGTAGATCTTTTCGTCATCTACAAGAACTCTCAATTCAGAGTTCTGTAGAGCTCTGTAGGTCTTGTACAAGGCAGATACGTCAAGTGAGCATAAAATCCAAAAATACGCAACATTTAGCAATTAAGCCCACTAACTTGCCTACGACAAAAACTGAATTAGAATGGGAAAATAAAATTCCAAGAGAAGTCAAATAAGCTAAACATGATAGAAAAATATTTAACTAAAGGCACTCCATCATTGTGCATGCACGTAAAGTGGACATGTCTTGTCAGCTGTGTATGTAACGACCCACCATGTCGTCACTGTATTACTAGCTCATAACCGTAACATAAATTCATTTTAATAAAAAGAACACCCTTTCGGTTACTTGTGAAAATGATGGTAAATTTTTCACGAGCATATAACGATCGTCCTCATAGAAAATAAACAAAAATGTAATTAAAGGTACTCATAAGGCATTTCAAAAATATGTATGCACATACCAGACATAATTTAATTACAAGTATGAAAGATTATGTCTCAAAATACACATCAAGTGTTTTACAAATAGAAAGAGAAATAGAAGTCAGGGGTGTAATTAGCAAAACAAGGAGTGCATCCATTAAAATAAGGGGTGCATCTAGCAAAGTGCAACTCCTGCCCGAGATCATGTCCATAGACATCCCGCCAAAACACGACGGCTCCAAACAACCCGGTCCTCTTCCAAAAGCACCTACTGCTGCCCATCTGCTCACACGAACCCGGTTCGCAATCATCATAGATATCATACCACAAGGTACAACAAAGCAAAGGTGAGTTCATCACATTAAATAACAATAACAAATACAACAAAAAAGGGACACAATCCAGTCAAGAGGCAACACGGTCATCAACATGTCAATACAAACGTCCAAGCATTCATCAAGCACTAACATACACGAACATCCGCAACCATTTCATAAGTCTCCTTATAATATCTAGCATGATGCATGCTCCTGACTCAATTCTCATCATGCAATGTGGTACCATCCCAGAAAGGGGCCATCCTTGTAGTCAGATGATGCAGTAGCTTGTCAGGGTCACTCTGTCGTGCACAGGAATCACCCCCCACGGTGATCAGCCAATGGGTGTCACAAGGTGTTCCCAACAAACGTGGCCCCCCAGTACCTTTGTACCCTACAGCCAATCATCAACCCCATTTCCTCCATGCAAATATCGTATGTTATGTAGGCACCATCAATGTATGACCCCGCTAGGAACATAATCCTTCCTCACCAAGGTAACCCATCATACACCCCCCTATGTAACATACCGCCCACACAAGGTCAGTTAGGGTCGATAGAACTCGGACAAGGTCAGTAAGGGTTGGTCAAAGAGGTGAAGTTTCTTATAAGGTTCCAAGGACAGGTTCATCATGATGTAATCGATTGCACAAGTGTTGTAATCGATTACAACAGATAACGCTTGTAAGACCCTGGGTTTGTATTTCACCAACCCACACAAGGGTGTAAGGGAACCTGGTAGCTCATTTCCCGAGAGCATACAAGCTTTGCCGAGTAAAGGACCCAGCAGTTCTTAAAGAAAAGGGCTTGGACTTAGCAAGTCAAAAGGGAACAACTCATCCCGGGTAAGGAGCCCAGTCTCTCTCTAAGGAAAGGGAAGATAAGCTTCTAGAGATGACACGTGTAAGGAACTCATTCGTTCTAGAGGAAGGAACGCAAGCTCAATCGAGTAGGGGAACCTGGTGGCTCTTTCTCTATGGTGAGGTAACTCGAGCTCAACAGCTCTAACGTATCATTGGGTAAGAAATCTGGTATACTTAAAAAGGAAGCGAGTCTTAGAAACTCTAAAGGAACAACCCCGGGTAGGGAACCCGGTGTACAGACGTCCACCAACAAGGACTAAGTTACGCCCTGCATGCATGCACGTACGCCACGTAACCCGCTCAACTTGGCCTACCCATCCCAGTAGCCGACATCAAAACACAAGGGTTGGTGTCTATGTGCAACACGGCCAACCCGTCCCGATACTCCTCACCTGCACGAACACTTCTGCAAGTATCTTGGAAGCCTCTCAGCATCAAAATGCCAACTTCACACATGCACGGGAAGTTCTTAAAACATCTACTCCCCCACAAGAACACCAAACATCAACACGAAACAACACTCAACAGATTTAAGGCATACCAAATCCCCTTTATAAAAGACGTAGCTTTTCTGGGAAAAACATCACACACCAGGGACATGCAGTTATCATCACGGCTGGACTCCCTGACCCCCAAACTGTGGTACCTAAAGCTATTAAGAAAACACGATAAACTCCCCTTACCTAACCAGGAGTTCATTCACGAGCTTCACGGTGTGTTTGTCCTAAGCTTCAATTTCAACCATGAAGTTCCTCTCGGTGTCGGGATTTTTGCAGCAGCTACGGTGGCTCTCGTAGGTTGGAGATAACAAACGAGGGGTCGAGAACGAGATGTTTCTAGGTGAGTTTTAGAGAGAAAATAGAGGAAATGCAAAGGTAAAAAGAAGGAAGAGTGAACTTGTTGTTGTGCCAGCCTGCTATTTATAAACACGACTGACACAGTATGTCCACTTAACATGCACAGCCAACAACCACATCATAGTAGAGTTGACTTACGTCCAATACCCATCAAACACGCATAACAAGACAAAAGCACTCAAATAGCAAGTTATAAATAAAACAATTAATCAATCCACATAACACATGTAATTTTAATTAATATAATGCACACACATCAAGCATCCAGATTAGCAACTTATAATCCGGGTCATTACAACTCTTCCACCTTTTTAGGAATTTCGTCCCCGAAATTACCTGATGTAAACAAAGCCAGGTAGGCTTCCCGCATCTGGTTCTCTAGCTCCCAAATAACATCTTCTCTAGATATGCCTCCCCAGATAACCTTGACCAGGAGAATCTTTTTTCCTCTTAGATGCTTTATCCGTCAATCCTCAATCCTCAAGGGTAGTGTTTCATACGTTAAGTTTTCTTTTACTTGAATGTCATCCAACCCCACCACATGAGATGGATCATGAATGTATTTATGAAGTTGAGACACATGGAATACATTATGGAGATTGGAAAGGGACGGGGGTAAGGCAATTTGGTAGGCTACGAGACCGACTCTTTTTAAGATTTGGAAGGGACCAACAAACCGAGGTGTGAGTTTCCGGGATTTCAATGGTCGGTCGACCCCGGACCATGGGGTGACCTTCAAGAATACATGATCATTGTCCTTAAACTCTAAGTCCTTCCTCCTTTTGTCATGATAGCTCTTTTACCGACTCTGGGCCGTTCTCATCCTATCCTGGATCAACCTGACCTTCTCGGTCGTTTGTTGTACCACCTCGGGCCCTAGTATAAGACTCTCGCCGGGTTCCAACCAACATAGGAGTGTCCTACACCTTCTACTATATAGGGCTTCGTAGGGAGCCATGCCAATGGTAGAGTGAAAACTATTGTTGTAGGTAAACTCTATCAAGGGTAGAAAACTATCCCAGCTACCCCCTTGTTCTAGAACACACGCCCTCAAAAGGTCTTTCAATGACTGAATGGTTCATCCAGTCTACCCATCAGTTTGAGGGTGCTAGGCCGAGCCCATCCAAAGCTGACTCCCTAAGGCCTTGTTCAAACTCCCTGTTGCGAATTTCACAGTGTACGGCAAGTGCACCGATCGTTTCCAAGTAATAAAGATTAGGTAAGTGAGTATCGTTCTCCACAGGG
>CM023954.1:23639214-23654195 GCA_013407115.1 Glycine latifolia
AGCTGCATATATTTCTCTTCTTGGTTTATTCTATACTCATCAAAAACGTTTTGTAGCATTTCATATTTGTCAACACTTGTAGAGGAAGAGGCACATACACAACCATTTAATTTGTAACTTGAAACAAGTTTCTCATTTTCTTCTTTCAAGTTGCAAATTTCAGTTTGCAATTCTAAAATTTTTGCAAGATGTTCTTTGATATTCTCTTTAAGTCTATTGTTAGATCTTGCAAGCTTTTGAGCCTCTTTGTGCATCTCTTGAAAATCAAGAATAGCTTGATCAAGTTCAGAATTTACCTCATCTTCTTCATCTAAAAGATCATCATTATCTTCATTGACAATGAAGGTAAGGCACATGTTTGCTTCCTCAATTTCAGTGGAGGATTCAGAGGTTGTTGAATCATTGTCCTCCCAAGCTATATAGGCTTTTCTAGCTTTTCCATCCTTCTTCACTTTTCTGTCTCCTTGTTGCTTCTTCAAGTAGATTGAGCATTCAGTCTTAATGTGGCCAGGTTTCCCACATTCAAAGCATGTAAAGTTGCTGTCAATCTTCTTGTTGCTGTTGTTGTTGTTCTTGGTGTTCCTTGAGAATTTTCTGCCCTTATTCTTCTTCAAGAATTTGCTGAACTTTTTTACTATCAAGTTCATGTTCTCTTCATCTTCCTCATCACTTGATTCTTCCTCTTTTTCCCTTTTAGATGTTGTAGCTTTTAGAGCAATTCCTTTGCCTTTCTTTTCTGCATCTTCAACACAAGTTAGTTGAGACAATTCTAATTCATATTCAAGTAACTTACCAAAGAGTGCAGCCATTGACATTTTGGACAAGTCCTTGGATTCTTTGATTGCTGTCACTTTTGGTTGCCAAGACCTAGTGAGACACTTCAAGATCTTGATGTTTAGTTCCTCAACATCAAAAGTTTTTCCAAGTCCCAAGAGATGATTGACAATATGTGTGAATCTTGTTTGGAGCTGGGAAATGCTTTCATTTTTGTTCATCTTAAACATTTCATACTCATGGATCAATGAATGCTTCCTTGATCTTCTAACTTCTTCAGTTTCTTCATGAGTAATCTCTAACATCTTCCACATCTCCTTAGCACTTGTGCATCTAACTGTTCTAAAAAATTCATCAGAGGAAAGTGCAGAGGTTATCATATTTTTGGCCTTAAAATCATATTGAACAACCCTTTTCTCAACATCATTCATCTCATCCCATTCTTTGGGAATCATGTCATTACCAACTGTTTTGATGGGCACTACAAGACCTTTTTCTATTGCATTCCAAGCACCTGGGTCATTTGATTGAATAAAGATCTTCATCCTATTTTTCCAAAAACTGAAATTCTCCCCTTCAAACAAAGGAGGTCTGTTTAAAGATGCACCTTCCTTGAAAGTTATTTGGGAGGTATTCATTTTGAAAAGAAAATAGTGATCTTGAGTAACTTTCAAGAACCAGCTCTTGATACCAATTGAAAATGATATGAATATCTCACACTTAACCAAGAGGGGGGTGAATTGGTTAAACCTTGGTAAATTAAAATTCCTTTAATCAAATCAGAGTTCCTAGGATCTTTATCACTTTTCAAAACCAAGAAACTTTATTCAATCAAGTAGCTCAACCCCAAGGAATTCAATGAATCAAAACTTATATAATTGGTCAAGCAATTTAATCAAGAACACAATGAATATAGTGAGTTAAGGGATTGAGAAGCAAGACACAATCAGATTTATACTGGTTCACTTTAACACTAGAAGCTACATCCAGTTTTCTTCCAACCAACACTAGGTTAGAGTTCCACTATTATAATTTTCAGTTCTTACAATCAATTACAATGTCTCCCTTTATCAACCCTAAATAAAGTACAGAAATCTAAGACCCTATTAGATTCTAAGAGACAAGAACCTGAGAACACTACTCAGTTCTTTCACCTAGAGAACCCTACTCTAGATACATGCAAGAACTTAATTACAATAGCCAATTCACAAAGAAAAATCAAAATAAAAATTACAACCAGATTAAGGAGAGAAACAACTTGATGATCCAATGATGCAATGTAAAATGAAGTTACTAGCTCAGGTTGAATGATTACAAATCAAATAGCAAAAATTTCCTTAATCTTGAAAAGGTTTTAAGCTCCAAGAATGACTCAAACACTCATGATTAAAGCACAATGGAGCAAGAAAGAATTTATCCCTTAGAAGACACTTAAGAATGCTCTCAAGACTGTTTAAGCTCAGAAAATACGAATGGGTAATGTTCCACGAAGTTAGAAAAATAGCTGAGCCTTAGTTCTATTTATAACAGATTTTTATAACTGCTTGTAATCGATTAAATCACCATTTTAATCGATTAAAACACTTATGTAATTGATTAAGTCACCACTTTAATCGATTAAAGTGTTCATGAGTTTTCTGGGTTTGAGCAAGGAGCAAATTAATCGATTAATACGAGTTGTAATCGATTATTCCAATAGCACTGTGTTTTCTAAAAGACTTGAGTAATCGATTTCAAAATGTGGTAATCAATTATTCCAGTGCAGCATGATTTTCTCAAAACGTTGTGTAATCGATTACGAATCCTGATAATCGATTATTCTAGTGGAGCATCCTTTTCTCAAACAAAAAAATGAAAATAAGCAACAATTATCAATTAAGCCCAATTATTTGCCTAAGACAAAAACTAAGTTAGAGTGACAAAATAAAGTCAAAGAGAAGTAAAATAGGCTAAGAAGAATAGAAAAATATTAAATTAAAAATGCTCAATCACTGTCCAATCTAAGTCTGTAGGTCTTGGATGGTGGCACTCACATTCTGTTGAAACTGAATGTTGCTGTTGCCATTTGCTTCATCAGCTCCTCCAAGAAAGGTTCAAAACTATTTTGCATAGGTTGTGCAGGTGTAGGTGTAGGCTGTTGGAATTGTTATTGTTGTCTGAAAGGCAGAGCTTGGTATTTGCTGGTGGAGGGTTGATATTGGTGCTATCTGAATGGCTAATGTTGTTGACCAGGACCATACCTCAAGTTCGGATGATCTTTCCAACAAGGATTATAAGTGTTGGAGTAAGGATTATACTGTTGTTGTTGAGGTCTGGATGGCTATCCAGGTTGTATGGCAAAAACTTTAGCAACTTGTTCTGTTTCTTGGAGAGTGGGACATGTATCTGTTGGATGATCAAGTGCACAACAGATACCACACAACCTTGGTTGATTGGCTGCCATCACATTCTATTGTTGACCAATGGCAAGTTGTCTCACAAAGGATGTTAATTTTGTCAGTTTATTCTCCAACCTTTGGTTATCAACAACCATAGAAACATAAACTTCATTTACAGCAGCCTTGGATAGGGCAGCAACTCTAATACCAAATTGCTGATAATTGGTTGCCATGTTAGAAATCAATTGTCTTGCAACAAGAGGAGTCTTGTCTATTAAAGTGCCTCCACTGGATACATCTATCACACTTTTGTCCATTAACATCAATCCTTCATAAAAATACTAGATCAATAATTGGTCATTGATTTGATGATGAGGACAGGTAGCACACAGCTTGTTGAATCTCTCCCAGTACTCATATAATGTCTCTCCAGGTAGCTGCCTTATATCACAAATTTATTTTCGGATGGATGTTGTTCTAGATGCAGGGAAGAATTGAAAAACAAGGATGAACGCACACAATTAACCAAGAGGGGGGTGAATTGGTTAAAACTTCAGACTTTTAAAACTTTGTGTAATCCACAGCGGAATTTAGATCATATCACAAAATATTGCTTGATAAAAACTACAATTTTTAACAATCAAGACTCACCCTTCACCTTATACAATTTTAGAAACTTTTTCTGTTGATCTTGAAAGAAATAAACCACAAGACAAGTTAGATACAGAGAACAAGATTCAGAAACAAGTTTAACACAAGATTTATACTGGTTCACCCCTTGAAAGAGAAGCTAATCCATTGTCTTCTAATCAAAACCAGATTAGAGTTCTACTAAATCAAATTTGTTCTTTACAAGCTATTACAAGTGATTACCTTTATCAAACCTAGATAAAGAATCTGAAATCTAACACCTAATTAGACTTCTAATCACAAAGAACCAGAGAACTCTACTCTATCCCTTTATGTGCATGAGAGAGATGAATGATAGGAGCTCCAAACTTAACTTGAAATTCACTCAACCTTTTGCCAATATCAAGTGTTAAGTTGCCTTTCATAAACCTAGATAATTTCTTAGGTTGTTCCCCTTATTTTAGGTAATATTTCACAAAATTCAGAAAAATAGATTCAGAGCAATATAAGATTCAATTTTTTTGCAGTCAAATAACACAATTTTCTTTCTCATAGTCAAAACATGTTCAATCATTATCAATCATTTGTTCAATTTATTTTCTCCCCCTAGTTGGCATATCAAAGGCAAAAAAAAAACATTGTAAGATCAACATAATCAAAGAAGGAAGAACCAAAACTTGAAACTAAACTTTTCATTAAAAGATAACAGGGATACACTTGCTGAAATCAAAAAATAGAACATTAATCAAAATATGAAAGAAACTTGTAATCAGAAAGCACACACAAGCAGCCTAATCTAAGCCTTATCAAATTCATCTATGGCCATCCTAGTCTCTATATTTTCCAGTCTTGACTTGTGTTACTCCATGGATGAGTTGGTCTCATCCCTATACTCATGATGTAGAGACAATAGAGCATCCATTTTCTGAATCATTAGAGATTCAAAAAGGCTATAAGGCTATTGTGCAGGGCCTTCTTCAGCTTCTTCTTCTTCATCTCCTTCTTCAGCACCTTCAGCTTCAGGTTGCTGACCAGCCATTTGCCATCCTTGAGGAGTCTTCACTAGTCCAAGCTTGTTCAAATGCTTTGTTTTGATGAGATTGGTGATATCTGTTGTGTTGTCTACTATCTCAGTTGAGACATCAATCTTGAAATAATCAATAAACCTAGAGATTAACAAAGCATATGGAAAGTTATAGCTGATTAACCTAGAGGCTTTCAGCATGGTTTCAACAAACACAAGCACCCAATTGATTTTAGTTGATGTTTCATGGCATACACCAGTTGTAAGTGTCCATCTGTGACTTGGGAATGGTTGGTTGACCTTGGAGTCAGGATATATGTGATTATATAGTGAAGAATCTTGTCTTCACCTATCATAGAATCAGTGCCAAGCCTGAGCTTCAGCCTAATTTGAGGGTCTTGAATCACCCCTCTATAGGTTTCAATTTTGTTGTAACCCCTAATTTCTTCATCAAATCTCCTTACACCAATAGGAGAGATTCCAGCTACAGCAGGCCAAACCTCCTCATCAATCACCATGCGAACACCCTTCACTTGAGAGTGAATTACCCATCCATGCTAGCTTTTGCACAGGTATAAAACACCTTTACTAATTCAGGGTAAAAAGTACCCTTCAGCTCAAGGAATTTCCTTAACCCTTGGACTTTAAGCAAGGTAGGGAATTGAAATCCCTCATTGATGAACTAGTCAAGGTTCAAATACTTAGGAGGCATGACCAGTTTTGTAGCATTGAACTGTATGTAGTTCATTCTCTCTTTTACTTATGGGAACCAAAAGTTCAGTCTGTTCCAATAGGATTGAAGGATTCCCCAGCTTTTCTTTTGTTTGTTTTGGCTTTCTTTGTGGTAGACATGACTATTTAGATTGGAAAGGGAGAATGGGCAGAGTTTGAGCTTGAGAGAGACAAAAGAAGAAAGCTCAGAAATTTCAGATAATACTGAATTGAGAGATGTAATTTAGGTATGGTTTTTCTCTCTTGTGAAAAGTTGTATTAATAGGAGTTTTTAGGGTTCAAATTTGAATTTTAAATGACAGTAACAACTATTTTGAGTACCTAGAAGCTTAAAAGCCCAGCAGCATATTTGAATTTTGATAAGATATGGCAGTTTAAATTTCCAAGAAATTTGTAGAAGTTGCAGTAACGCCATATGTAATTGATTACAAGAGTCAGTAATCGATTAATTTGTATTCAAACAGAGGCTCTGCTACATGGTGTAATCAATTAAATCGAAGTGTAATTGATTACTCTAGTGAGAACTCAAAACAGAGTTAACACACTGTAATCGATTACCATTTATTGTAATCGATTAATCTAGTCCAGGTTTGTTTTTGAAATAGCTTTTCAGGCATAAGTAATCGATTAATTCGAAGTTGTAATCGATTACATAAGCAAAAATTAGTTTAAAAAACAACTTCCAAACATCAAATAATCGGTTATCCCATGTTGTAATCGATTATTCCAGTCCATCATGCAGAATAAAGAGTGATTATGCAGCAGGAAACTCATTTTTGTTCATTTTTTATATATGTTCATTTATCTAATGAATCATCAAATAGAAAGGCAATTAAAATGACATGCTAACATATGTTGGATTCATCAAGTATGCCTAACATGTTTCTAAGTGCATAAAACCTATCTCTTGCCAAAGATTTTGTAAAGATGTCAGCCAATTGATTTAGAGTATCTACAAACTCAATTGTACAATTACCCTTTTAGATATGATCCCTAAGGAAATTATGCCTTATCTAAATATGTTTGGTCCTTTAATGCATGATTGGATTCTTGGATATGTTGATTGCACTAGTGTTGTCATAGACCAGGGGTATCTTCTTTATCTCAACACCAAAATCTTGTAGTTTTTGCTTCAACCATAGACTTTGTGCACAGCAGCTTCCAACTAATATGTACTCAGCTTCAGCAGTTGATAAAGCAACACAAGATTGCTTCTTGCAGTGCCAAGAGATTAGTGAGTTGCCTAATAGGTGGCATGTTCTACTAGTACTCTTTCTATCCAACTTGCACCCTGCAAAGTCAGAGTCAGAATATCCAATTAAATTGAGAGATGCACCTTTAGGATACCAAAGTCCAACTCTTGGTGTAGACTTAAGATATTTGAGGATCCTTTTGACAGTAGTCAGGTGTGATTCTTTGGGATTTGCTTGATATCTAGCACACAAACAAACACTTAACATAATGCCGGTCTACTTGCAGTCAAATATAACAAAGATCCAATCATTCCTCTGTATTTTGACTCATCAACACTTTTTCCTTTGTCATCTAAATCAAGATAGGTTGATGTAGCCACTGGAGTTGTATCATCTTTGCTTTTCTCCATTTCAAACTTCTTGATCATTTCCAGGAAATACTTGGTTTGACTAAGAAATTTCCCATTCTTCATTTACTTGACTTGAAGTCCTATAAAGAATGTGAGCTCTCCCATCATTGACATTTCAAATTCACTCTGCATTGAGACAAAAAATTCTTTGCACATAGATTGATTAGTTGAACCAAATAATGTCATCAACATAGATTTGAACCAACAAGATGTCATTGCCTCTTTTCTTGATGAACAAGGTTTTGTCCACTTGTTCTCTTATGAAAGATTGGTCAAGCAAAAATTTTCTCAATCTCTCATACCAAGACCTTGGAGCTTGTTTCAAACCATAGAGTTTTCTTAATTTGAAAACATGGTTTAGATGTTTGTAATTAGTAAATCTAGGAGGCTGACCAACATATATCTCCTCCTCAATGTAACCATTTAAAAAGGCACTTTTAACATCCATATGAAACAATTTAAAATCCATCAAACATGCATATGCAAGCAACAACCTAATGGCCTCTAACCTAGCAACTAGAGCATAGGTTTCATCATAGTCTATGTCTTCCTCTTGGTTGTATCCTTTTGCAACCAATCTAGCCATGTTCCTTACTATAATGTCACTTTCATCAAGTTTGTTTCAAAAAACTCACTTGGTGCCAATAGATTTGTGAGAAGAGGGTGTAACACCCTGAAATTTTATAAGTAGAAAGATATTTGTGTTGATTAAATTGTTTAATATAAATCTTGAAATTTGTTAAAGTGTTTTGCATGGGTGTTTGTGCGTAAAAAGTGAAAGTCAAATTTTGTGGCTGAGATAAGCTATCCGTACACGCATAGTAAAAATAGTGGTGGCTATGGAGGCTATTCGGTCACACAAGTGGGCAACTATGGTGGTTGAGATAGCTGGCTGATTCAAATTGTTGGCAACTTGCCTCAGTGCTTTGTCTATAAATAGCAGTGCATGAAGCGGAAGCACGATTCACTCTTACTTCTGTGCGTGTTTCTCTTCTTTTCTTTCTCTAAACTCTTTGCACCAGAAATCTCTCTTCTTCCACTTTCTGTACCACTAAAACTCTCGAGAAACCACCATAGCAACGACGGAAAATCCTCTCCGTTAAGAAGAATTTGTGAATGAAGCTTAAACTTTTCATTCTTGGTCGCTGTGAGAACAAGTGTTAAAACAAAACACATGTTAGATTGAAAGAAAAGAATCCCTGTTGAGGTAAGGGGAGTTTATTGTGTTAATAATAATTTTTGATATTATGGTTGGGTTAAAATGTGTATCTTTTGTTTAATATGCTGTGTAAGATATATTGATGGTGTCTGTAAATGGTGTGAGGAAGACGATTACCGGGTTGGGTAAGTCGGGTGGAGTATGTTATATGTATATATATATATATATATATATTAAAACACTGTTGTGTTGTGATGTTGGCTGCCGGGAAGGATTGGCCGAGCTGCATGTGTCAAACCTTTATTTGTGATGTCGGCAACCGGGATGGGTAGGCCGAGTTATATATCCCTTGTGTTGTGATGTCGGCTACCGGGATGGGTAAGTCGAGTTATATATCCCTTGTGATGTGATGTCGGCTATCAGGATGGGAATGCCGAGTTGTACGGTTTAAGTATCATGCATGCGTGCATGCAAGACGTAACTTAGTCTTTGTATACCGGGTTTCTTACCAGGAGTTGTTCCCTTAGAGCTATTAGAGCTCGTATCTTCTTGGGAATAGAGCCACTGGGTTACTTACTCGGCAGAGCCCATGCCTTTTCTTTAAAAAGCTATCGGGTTCCTACTCGGTAGAGCTTGTACCTTTCTTTAAAGAATTACCAGGCTTCCTTACCCGGACAACCTTGTGCCCTTGTCCGACCTTGTTCAGGATTATTACATCAGTTGTTATGGCTAAATGCCAATCCAGACACCTAATATTGCATACCTATTCACTTGTTTTTAATGTTTGTGAATGACGTTGAGATTGGCAACTGTATTGGCTTGAGTCATTAAATGCATTAATATCATGGGGGGTATATAGTATTATCCTAACCGGAATGAGTTAATCCCAGACACGGCCATACATTGATAGTGCCCATGGTAATCTAAATGTGTTTGGATATACATAAATACCCATGGGGGTGTATGACATTATCCTAGCCAGGACGAGTTGATCCGAAGGCTGGGTCACACATTGATGAAGCCCTGGAGATATTTTATGTATTGACGTGAGATGCTGGGAACGGGTGGTTAACCTTGCAAGGACCACAGTCAGTGCATTAGTGTACTCGAGAATGGGTCAGTATATATGTATATGGGGGCGTATGACATTATCCTACCCGGGTCGAGTTGAGCACGGGTCTAGGTCATACGTTAATAGAGCCCATGTACTTACTTCATGCATAATGGAAATAGGATGGTGGCAGTAGGGTACAAAGGTACTAGAGGGGCATCTCTGTTTGGAACTCCCTTGTGACTCAAGGCTGATCACCATGAGGGGGGAGCGACCTGTGCACGACAGAGTGACCTTGACGAGTTTCTACATCATTTTCCTGAGAGAGGCTATTTCCATGAGGATGGTACCACATTCCATTGACTAATAGATAAGTCTGGAACATGCATCATGACTAGTCATTTTAAGATAAATTATGAAATGTGTTTGGACGGGTTGTCTATGGTTGAATGCATGATAAAATATTTGAATATTGTTGTGATTTTACAATGTTCGAGTTGTCTTTTTATAGCTGATGATATTTATATAATTATTATTTTACATGATGGACTCACCTTTGCTTTGTTGTACCTTGTGGATTGATACTTGTGATGATCGAGAACCATGTTCGTGTGAGCAGATGGACAGCAGTAGGAGACCGGGAAGATGACCTATGTTGGTTGGAGCCGCCAAGTAGCTGGGATGTAGATGGGCTAGATCCCTGGCAAGGGTTGTATTTTTGCTAGTTACACCCCTTATTCTAATGACTACACCCCGACGTTTTGCTAGTTACACCCCGTCATTTAAATCCTTGTTTCTTTTGAGAATTTTGTACAATTCAGACTTGGTTATTTATAATTTCTACCAACTTATGATTATTAATATACAAGTATTATGATGTATTGCACCTTTGTGCATTCGAGTTTTGATTTGTGATATTGATTGTACTTACGAAAAAAATTTACTACTATTTTTGTAAACAAACTTAAAGGAATTTTCAAATATAAATTACCATTAAAAGCATAATTAAGAGTATGATACAGTAGCGACAAGGCGGGTTGTTACAGAGGGTCTAGGAACTAATTCCCAAACTTCATTTCTCTTAAATTGATTCAACTCTTCATGCATGGCCATCATCCAATGTTCATCAAGCAAAGTTTGGTCAATGCTCTTTGGTTAAATCTGTGAAACAAAAGCCATAGTACAACAAAGATTTTTTAATGAGGATCTAGTAGAAACTCCCTTGGAAACTTCCCCAATTATATTGTCAAGGGAAAGGCCTTTAGTTGTTCTCCAATCCTTGGGATTTTGTAATGGTGTTGATTGTTCCAATTCGTCAAATGGTTCTGCCTGTTGCTTTTCATTTAGATCCTTGAGTTGCAAATATTCTTCAATTGGTCCTGCATCAATATCACACTCATTTTCCTCCTTGAAGGAGTTAGACTCATCACATATAACATGGATAGATTCCTCTACACACAATGTACTTTTATTAAAGATCCTATAAGCTTTACTTTGCAAAGAGTAACCAAGAAAAATAGCTTCATCAGCTTTAGCATCAAATTTGCCAAGAGAATATTTACCATTATTTAAAACAAAACACTTGCAGCCAAATGCTCTTAAGTGAGATATGTTTGGCTTTCTACCTTTGTATAGCTCATAAGGAGTTTTCTTTAAAATAGGCCTTATGAGTGAGTAATCTATTCAAAGTGCAGCAAACCGTACTCACCGCATCACCCTAAAAATGTTTAGGCAACTTTGTTTCATTAAGAAGGGTTCTTGCTCCTTCTTCAAGGGATCTGTTTTTCCTCTCCATAACACCATTTTGTTGGGGTGTTCTTGGAGTTGAAAAATTATGGTTGATTCCATTTTCTTCACAAAACTTTTCAAAACACTCATTTTGGAATTCACCACCATGATCACTTCTTATTGAAACAATGTTGCATGCTTTTTCATTTTGAATGATCTTGGCTAATTTTCTAAATGTTGTGAATGCATCACTCTTGGATCTTATGAACAAGGTCCATGTGTATCTAGAGTAATCATCAACAACAACAAGCCCATAGAAATTACCTCCCAAGCTCATAGTTTTAGAAGGACCAAATAAATGCATATGAAGCAATTCAAGGGGTCTAAAGGTAGAAACAACATTTTTACTTTGAAAAGAATTTTTTGATTGTTTCCCCTTTTGACAAGCATCACATATTTTGTCTTTCCCAAATTTTAGCTTAGGTAAGCCTATGACTAAGTCCTTTCTAATAAGCATGTTCATATGATGCATGTTTAAGTGACTAGCTCTCTTATGCCATAACAATGTATCATTAATTGTACTTACTAGGCAGCTAGTGTTGTGAATAAATGCATGCTCAATGGAGAAAACATATATGTTACCCTTTCTCTTACCATCATGGATAACCTCACCATTTTGACCATCACATATTAAACAACAATTTTCATTGAAGGAAACTTTGAGTCCTTTGTCGCATAGTTGGCTTATGCTTAGGAGGTTGTGCTTCAAACCTTCCACATAAAGCACATTCTTTATCTTTGTTTTAAAGCTATCTCCAATATTTCCTTCTCCAATGATCTTTCCTTTATTATTATCACCATAAGTGACATATCCTCCATATTTGAGAGTCAAATTTGTGAGCATGGACATGTCACGTGCCTAGAGCAACCACTATCAAGATACCATAATGCTGATTTTGCTTAGACACACCTGCAAAAATCAAATTAAGTAACAAAGAAAGATACCCAATGTAGGTTAGGTCCATATGGGTTAGTTGGCTTCCTTTTTCTCGTAGGCACCCAAATGCGTTAACCATTAGGCACATAGTATCTCCTTGCATAACTCCTAATTGATGTATGACCTTTCTTCATACAATAATTGCAAGTAATAGTGTTTGATGCTCTTTCAAAATGAGTCAATTGATGATACTTAGTTTTTGGAAAGCCTCTTTGATTTTCTGTTTTGGTGGTACAAACTTTATTTTTCAAAAGGTTTTGATCCATGTTTGTAACCCAAACCAGAAGTATCTCTAGCATATTTTTGAATACTAAGCATTTGATTCAAACTACATTTTCCTCTATAGAGTCTTTTCAAAACATTAACCAAGTAAGAATTTTCTGAAAGCAAAAGCATATATTTTTCACCTTGACTCTTTTTGTAATCATCAAATCCTTTTTGTAAAAGCTTGCATTTATCAACATTTGAAGATGATGAGGCACATACATATCCATTAGCTTTGTAACTTGAAACAAGTTTTTCATTTGCTTCATTCAAATTGCAAGGTTCAGATTGCAATTTAGCAATTTTGGTAACATGCCATTTGAGATTACCTTTCAGCCTATTATTGGTTTCAGCAAGTTTTTGGGCCTCTTCATGCATCTCATGGAAAGCATCAACAATATTATCATATTTAGAATTTACCTTGGATTCAGCACTTGAGAATTCTTCATCATCACTTATTGTGGATGTGAAGCAAACATTTGCTTCTTCATTTTCACTTGTTGATTCAGAGGTTGTTGAATCATTGTCTTCCCATGCTATGTATGTCTTCTTTGGCTTCCCTTCTTTCTTTGTCTTCCTCTCACCTTGTTGCTTCTTTGAAAAGACTAGACATTCAGATTTGATGTGGTTGGGTTTACCACATTCGAAGCAAGTGAAGTTGGAGGTATTGTTGTTGTTGTTGTTATTGCTGTCATTTTTCCTGTTGAACTTTAATATCCTTTTGTTCTTGTTTCTTCTCATGAACTTGCTGAATTTCTTCACTATTAGGGTCATATGTTCATCACTTTTATCTTCACTTGAGTCTTCTTCCTTTTCCACATGAGTTGATGCAGTTTTCAAGGCTATACTATTGTGTTTCTTCTCTGCATCCTCTGCATGTGTTAGCTGTGACATTTCAAGTTCATACTCAAGAAGCTTACCAAAAAGTGAAGCCATGGACATCTTGGATAGATCTTTTGATTCCTTGATTGTTGTAACTTTTGGTTGCCATGGTCTTGTGAGACACTTCAATATTTTGATGTTCAATTCTTCAGCATCAAAAATCTTCCCAAGACCAAGAAGATGGTTGACAATGTTAGTGAACCTTGTTTGTAGCTGAGAAATGTTTTCTGTATTGCTCATCTTGAACATTTCATATTCATGAATCAAAGCATGCTTCCTTGATCTTCTCACTTAGTCTGTTCATTCATGAGTTACTTCCAACATCTCCCACATTTCCTTTGCGCTTTTACACCTAACAGTTCTATAGAATTCGTCAGAAGAAAGAGTAGATGTAATCATGTTTTTAGCTTTAAAATCATACTGTACAACTTTTTTTTCTGCATTCGTCATCTCATCCCACTCCTTAGGAATTATTTCATTATCAACAGTTTTTGTAGGGATCAAAAGACCTTTTTCAATTGCATTCCAAGCACCCGGGTCATTTGATTGAATAAAAATATGCATACGATTTTTCCAAAAATTGAAATGCTCTCCTTCAAACATCGAAGGACAATTGAGGGAGGTACCCTCCTTGAAGGTAATCTGTGTGGTATTCATTTTCTTGAAAAGAATAGTGATCTTGATTAACTTTCAAGAACTAGCTCTTGATACCAATTGAAAAACAAGGATGAACGCACACAATTAACCAAGAGGGGGTGAATTGGTTAAAACTTCAGACTTTTAAAACTTTGTGTAATCCACAGCGGAATTTAGACCATATCACAAAATATTGCTTGATAAAAACTACAATTTTTAACAATCAAGACTCACCCTTCACCTTATACAATTTTAGAAACTTTTTCTGTTGATATTGAAAGAAATAAACCACAAGACAAGTTAGATACATATAACAAGATTCAGAAACAAGTTTAACACAAGATCTATACTGGTTCACCCCTCAAAAGAGAAGCTACATCCAGTGTCTTCTAATCAAAACCATATTAGAGTTCTACTAAATCAAATTTGTTCTTTACAAGCTATTACAAGTGATTACCTTTATCAAACCTAGATAAAGAATTTGAAATCTAACATTGTTGCGAAATCGACAAGTGTACCGTTCGTTTCAAGTAATAAAGTGAGTAAGTCAAGTATCGTCTCCACAGGGATTGAATGCAATCTTACATAACTTAACGTCTAGAAATTGGAAGACAAAATAATAAGTTTGAGAGAGTTTGTTGAGTTGTATTTGAGTACTGTAATTTAAATGGCAGAAAATTAACAAGAATGTAAGCGAACGTAATTAGATTTTACTGCAGTAGTGAGAGATGATTGTAGTTAAGCGCAATCCCCTATGATTCCTTCCTCCTATGCTTCGATTAATTATTAACTTGAACTAATCCTAATTACCCAGCTGATGTGTTCTCTTATGATTAGCTAAACCCTAATCCCTTAGTAATTTAACCCTTTGATGAAATTAAGAACCCTAATCCCTTAGTGATTCCTTCTTAAACCAAGCATTAAGCAAACACAACCTGACAGTGCTGCAACCACACATCCCTATCCCTATCCCTAGGCAATGTATAAATTGTTGTTTTACTCATTTCAGAAATTAGAATCCCAATATCCCTATTGTGAATCTCAACCCTAAGTGTCTTAACAGAATGGTGATGTGTTGCAAACACATCTAGTTTTTAGTATAGTTTAATGATAGATTTTAATT
>CM023954.1:23674195-23698005 GCA_013407115.1 Glycine latifolia
AACAAACCAGTCAAGTGAAAGAGGAGAAATCAGAAGGGATTGCGCCTGACCACAATTACTCGTCCCTTGGTAACTTCTCTAAAACAATTTACTGCATATTTCTTCAATTCTTGTCTTTTAATTTCACACAATCAACCAAACTTCTCAAAACACTTTTCTGCATATTTACTGTTTTCATTTCAATCACATTCATTTACTATTATCGTGAAAATCACTCCAATCCCTGTGGAGACGATACTCTACTTACCTGAACTTTATTACTTGTAAACGATCGGTGCACTTGCCGTAATCGCGCAACAAATGGCCAGTCCAAATTAAGAATTATGCAGTGAAGAATAGAGTAAGACAAAGCAATTATGATAACTTCTTATTAAAACCAATCAATACATAGAGGAATTCTTCATAGGTTCATGGCTCAACCACAATACAGAAATTAGCCAAGCATACTCTGAATTGATACTACTTCCATGACTAACATACCAGAGGGAAGGGAAGGGTTACACAGAGTGTTGTTCTGCAATTCTTCAAGGCTTCCAATCCTCTCCAAAGGTCCTTCAATGGCTTCCTCTTAAGCAATTCTGTCCAAAACCCAGTAAAAGCTCCCTCTTTGTGACCCAGAGGCTCCCTTTTATGCCCCCCGAAAACATCCTAGGTCTAATTCCAGTAATCAAGAACTATTCCCTCCACTTAATCAATTCAAATCTTTTAATTTGGGAAACAGCGAGCTTTTCACGCGATTCGCGTGAAGTCCCACGCGATTCGCATGGGTTATTCGAGTTAAATAAACTGCTCTGGACTTCTGGCGCTGATAGCGTGGGTGTTCACGCTAATCGCGTGAGTCATTCGAACTGAAGGCTTGAGTTTTGATAGCATGGCGCGATTCGCATGGATGTTCACGCTACCAGCGTGACTTGTTCGAGCTGAGAGTCTATTGTTTCAGCATCTGATGCTGATCGCGTGGTGGTTGGCGCTACTCGCGTGGACTCTTCGAACTGAATATTTGATCTTGACACTCCCACGCTGATCGCGTGACTTGTTCGAGAGCACTAGCTTGTTCTTTTTGCTTCTTTTCCTCTCTTGTTGGTTACTAGATGATAAAATAACTTAGAAATTAAATTAATATGTAATTAAATGATAATTCACCAATTCCTAATCTAGTTCACTAAATCTTAAACAATTTATTAATTAATTAGACCTAAAAACTACTATATGCTGGAAGCATATCAAACACCCTATTAGACTTCTAATCACAAAGAACCAGAGAACTCTAATCTGTTCTTTACCCCTAGAGAACACTGCTCTAGAACAGCTCTAAAGAAAATTATTTGATCTTAGCCTTACAAAAATTTAAAACACGCAAAACAATTTACTAGAAAGGTTCAAGAGAGATACAACCTGTTATCCTTAGTGGATGAATGAACAAATGAATGTTACCAAATAATTCCAGGTTGCATGAATGCTAATGAACAAAATCATCTCTCTTAAAGTTCTTTTGAAGAATCTTGTCTTAACACATCCTCATCAATGAAGCATGTAATCTTTTTATTTGCACAAGATGTGTATCACTCAGAAAATCTGTTTCTTGAACTTTGAAAGCTTAGAGAGTATTGGGTAATTTGTAAACTCAGATTGTATCAATCTTTTTAAAAGCACAGACCCAATAGCTTTAAATAGAAAACAGATTTAACATAATGTAATCAACTAATACGTAAGTGTAATCGATTATTTTACATAAAGTAATCGATTAATTTTCCAGGTAATCGACTAAAATGTTCTTAAAACAATCTGCAAAACTTTCATGAACAATGTAATCTATTAAACCGTGATGTAATCAATTAAAGCAGTCAGTCTCAGTTTATGAAATAAGCCTTTGTAATTGATTACAGATGAGTGGTAATCGATTAAGGTAGTCATGCTATGATTTGTAATAAGCCTGGGTAATCTATTACAATTGAGTGGTAATCGATTAAGTCAACCAGGCATGTTCTTCATTTTGTGTTATGTAATCGATTGCAATTTGCTTGTAATCGATTAAAATGTTCTTCACGGATTTTTAGCAAATAGCACAAGTTGGTAATCGAGTACTTATTGCTTGTAATCAAATAAGGCAGTGCACATTGAAAGTTCAAAAAATGAGCACCTTGGTCAAACTGCGATGTACTCACATGAGGGTAAAAACAAAATTTTTACTATAATAACCCTGTGTTTAATCTGGGTTCGTATGACCGGGTGTTTCTTAGGGGGTGTATTTTGGAACTCGGATATGGGAGGGGTGTAGATAGCACCTTTTCAAATCTGGGATCATGCTGTTTAGCAGGACACAGATAAGGAAGGGAAGAGCGACCGGGTAACTATCTCGGCAGAGCTCGTATGTTCCTTCTCCTTAAGGGACCAGGTTGCGGTCACGGTAGAGCTCGTGTCTTCCTTTTCTTTAAGGTCCGAGTTGTGATCTTGGATAAGCACGTGTCATCTCAGATGAGCAACCGAGTAGTCATCTTGAGTGAGCTCGGAAGAAATTGTATGTGGTTGACTTGTAAGAGCTTCCGGGTAGAGAGACCGGAAGAGCTCGTAACCCCTTTTTGATAAAGTTGCCAGATTAGTTATCCCTGAAGTGGTTGGGAGGAACCTTGGACTTGTGGAGTACCAAGGTAGGAACTCAAATGAGGTCGGATGAGGTCAGAGGAGGAGGGAACTTTGTGTTAGTATATGGATGTCCTAGAGACAATCTTTTCATTAGATTAGGACATACATGTACTTTTCATATTGCCATGAATAAATTATAAGCGCTCTTTATCTTGTTTCATATTCTGTCTCGATATCATTATTAATATATGAGTAACTGGATAAAACCCTTGGAATAGAATAGGTATCTCTTGAGTATCGGTGATGGGATCACGATCATGAGGATTCAAGGATACCAGATGTCTACTCCTAAATTTTAAGTTCCTAGTCTAGAGACACTGAGAATGGGGATCAGTGATTTCGGGTAAGACCAGCACGGCTTAACTATTTGTATGCAGATACAAGGTAAAGACCTCATGAGCTACAGACATGGAGATGTCTTAGCTAAAGTCGTGGGTGGACCTATAAGGGTATAGCTCGCACTGAACGGACGCACAAAGAGACTCTATGAGGAAATCCCACAGATAGTATCATTAGAGTAGTCTCTTATTATTTGGGTGTGTCTTTCCTTGTGTCTTTCCTTAGACCAGAAGTTTTCACCTAGACTGTGTTCTAGAAGACATGCTTTGATTGTATACCTCATCTGCCTGAAACATGGAGACACATAGGTATACCTTTGGGCATGTCCTGAAAGAACACGAGTCTAGGGTGACTGGCTGAAGGAATTCGTCAAATCTCTGTGAGAAATTAGGTCATCTGTAAACCGGAGAAATTGAGATGACATTTACGGGACTCGGGAATCTATGCATAGTAAAAGAAATCATGAGATGATTTGCCTTTAGAGTCAGTAGAATTAGAGACTCCCTATTTCGTATTAAAGCTTACCCTAGACCGCAAGGGCTGATACGTTTCCTTACCCTAGGTTTTATGGGAAGGTAACAGAGACGAAAGGAAATACATACGGAAACCAAATAGATTTAATAGGATGATCTTGTCATTTACCTAACTAGTTCTGGGGCAACAAAGCATTGCTAGTGCTCTGTGTTGTCAAATAGGTAGTGGCCTTGTTGGGCCCAAACTCATTTATGTCAGTAGCTATGTTGGGCCTAATGGGTCACACACTAACACTTTATTGTCATGACATTATAGCATTAAAGGTTTTGGGCCTAATAATGATTGTTGGCCCAAGAAAGAGTTTGGATACTTATCTTAAAGAGAGAGGGGCGCATGAATGGAGTTAATGGGCTTGGATAGTCCAAGACATTATTAATTAATTTAAATAGTTAAATTAATTATCTAATATTTAAATTTGATAATTTAAATTTTGAATTTAAATATTTGAATTTAAATATGAATTAACTATAGTAGTTAGTTTCATATCAAAAGGAGAAGATAAGAGCTAGATTTGAATTTGAATTCAACTAGAATCTTATCATGATCATGTCCTAGATTTTAGGAAGAAGTTTGAGGGCTAATTATAGGCATATACACGGCTGATATATGATTATCTTTTGGCAAAAAAAATAAATCCCAAGTAATTGACTTGGTCTTAGGAGGATAAGATAGAAGGTTGTTGGCAATTTTTGAAATGCAACAACTCTATCTTATCTTCACGTGTGGGATGCTTCATGGTCAGATTTTTTGGTTAAAAATCTGACTCAAACTCTTCTATAAAATGTGTTATTGTGATCATAGTTCTATAATAGTTTTTGAGAGGAAAAACCCTAATCTACTTTCCTCTATTTTCACGTGCCCCTTTGTGTGAGTTTTGGCTGAAAATTCAGCCACCAATATAATCTATTCGTGAGTCTCTTAGATAAGTAAAAACACTCTAACCTTCTTCCTCTCCATTGGCCTCCTTTGGTGTTTGTTGGTGGCCTTCAAGAAGTATTCTTGAGTCTTGACAAGAAGTGGTGTGGATCAACATTAGAGGGCTTGTATCTTCAAGCCTATCCTTGATCATTAAGTTTTGAATATAAACAAGGTAACATTTATGTCTTAAAGAATGATTCTTGTGTGGTATGTGTGTTTCCGCTTGGAAAAATTTTGTTTTTTCTTCTCACATGCCTTCGGGCTTCAAGGCCCAATCTTTCACTTTGGACGTATTATAGTACCAAGGACGGGTTTTTATGTAATCGATTACATAAGTATTTGTAAGCGATTAAAACAGTCGGTACTTGTTGTTTAACCCAGACTTAGTCTTTTTACACGGTCGACCCTACATTTTCGCTTTATACAAGTGCCACGTGTTGACTCTGTTAGACTTTTGGCAAGCGTACCAATTGTAGTTGTAAGTTACAAAATTTATAACAGTTTGTCTCCACAGGGACTTTGATTTTTACTCAGTTGATTCAAATAAAGCTTAATAGTTTAATAGTTTATGTACAATGAGTGTGAACGGAGTTTCATGTAGTTGTGGATTAACAGAAACTATGAAAATTTAGAAGAAACGGAAATAATAAATTTAGTACGGAAGATTATGAGTAATTACAGAAAATTATGAAAGATTATGGAAAATAAAACGAGTTTGATTAATTCGAGAACGTAGGATTGGATTTCATCGTTCATACCCTTAGTATTCAATTAATATTACCATGCATAAGTTATTTTCTTTTATTATTGATGCACACATAAAATACCCCAAATCGATCCCTCGCATTTGAGAATCCTAAGAATATTTATCAAATATCGATCCCTCGCATATGAAATAAATACCCCAGCTTACGATTATATTCGCGTGTTATTTGCAATCTAAACGTTATGCTCTATTCCTAGCAACGTAACGTAAAGAGTAAATTATTTAGTTCAAATTCTAAGAGTACTTCCCAGTTAAACTTAGAATCCAATTTCATGAAACTAGTGATCAAGTAGAGTCAAGCATTAAGAACGGAATAAATTTACCAATAATAAATAGAAAATACTTATGCATAAATAAATATTAAAAGAGATACTTAAGGGTAAGAAGATTACATCCAATCCTTTGAGAGAAGCTAGCCAAGCATGGAGAGAACCTCCTTAGAAGAATAGATGAAAGAACTCATCACCGCTTCGCTTCGGCAGAGTTTCCACGCTAATCTTCACCTCTTTCACTATCCTAAACTATCTACTACAAGAAATGAAGAAGCATAAAGCTTAGGAACAAACTTTGGAACAAGGGAGAAGAGAGAAATGGAGTAGCAAGAAGTGACTTGAGCTTGGGGGTGCCTGGGTATTTATAGGGGTTGGCCTGGTCGAGTTTGGTCGCCCAAGCGACCCATTTCTTCATGTTTTACTCGCCCAAGCGAGTTTAAGGCCCACTTGCACGTCCACTTGGCCCAATTGCATGTCCACTTGCAGGTGCATCTCGCCCAAGCGAGCCAATTAGCCTATATCCACTCGCCCAAGCGAGTTAAAGGTACCTCCAGAAGATTCGTTGGGCTTTTGATGTATTATGGGCTTGATTTGCTTGCTGCACCTCCCTATTTTGCTTATTGATCCCTTTTTGCTTGTTTTAAATGTACGGAAGCTTCAGAATATCCGGAATCTTGCAAAATACAAAAGAAAATTGGATGAATCATTAAGAATTAAAACACATCATTAATGTTAAGCACTAAATGAAAACTAACTAGATTAGGGCAAATTTTGATTGATATTCTTAGTAAAACACAAGATAAGTGCCTTAAATATAACCCTAATTTTATTAAGATATGGCACTTATCAACTCCCCCAACCTAGAATCTTGCTTGTCCTCAAGCAATAGTGAAATGAGAACATGTTTTGTAAAGAATCAACTTCCCAAAAATTGCTCAGAACATATTACATAGTTAATCTTAAGAATTTGAAACAAAAGATGAAATTCACATAACCAAAATGAGATTAAGATCATTTTACATTTTCTTTCTAAAGAATATCAGAAGAAACATGTGATTGATTCAAACAGAGGAAAACCTCTCAAAGTGTTTAATTCTCTCACAAGTAAGTGTTTAATCTCAATTCCTACACTGATACTTTATAGATTGATTTTGCAATTCATTTCCTATCAAATCAAAGTGCATAATCAACAAGGATCATCAGGGCTTTTATGGCTAGGCTTTTGGTTAGAAAAGAAATCTTGGTTTTTTTGGATATTCAAAGAACCTTTGGAATAGGAGAGCAATTTTGAGGACAAAATAATGAGATCATCATTTCCTATTTCTTCCAAGATATCTATCAATCTTTTTATTCACCCAACTTTGTACATTACTTTAAAACACAAGGAATTTGTTTCCTTTTCTTTTTCTTTTTCTTTCTTTTCTTTTACATAAAATAGCATATAGCCACAAAAAGTCTTTTTCATAGCATAAATTACCCACAGGAATTTTCCCATCAACATATCATTTCCCTTTTTGCTCTCCTATCCTAAGGTAAGGTAGGGAATTCCTATTCTAGGTTAGGGTTTTAACAAAATATCAACTGTTTGGCTCAAAAAGGGTGCAAAATGGTAAATCATTATATTCCTATCCTAGGTTAGCTTTTTGGCCACTAGCTTTAAATGATGTTCAAAAAGAAAGAAGGCTTAAATCATATCTTTGCATCATATGTTTTGACAATTAGAAATTCATGCAAAATTACTATAAATCATATCAATGAGGACTCTCAATATAATATATGTGGTTGCACACACTTACTGGGCTCAAGGTCTGTTTTCATGTTCAAATCAAATCAATGTTTTGAAAGATATTCTTTATTAATTTCATGTAAAGAGTCTTGCCTTTATTTGACATTTGGAAAATCATTTCATTTGTTTTTCATTCTCAAGATTTTTTCAAAAAAATCATTTTGTTCTGATCCAATAAAAAATCAAGTTCCAAAATAATATCTGTTGATTCTTTTCAAAACACGTAATTTTTAAAGAAAATTATTTCTTTTAAGCCCCAAAAAGATATTATATTAACTATAACTATAAGCAAAAAGGAAAAATTTTTGGTGTAATTTTTCAAAAGAACATGTTACTAGTATATAGTACCCAAAAAGATCTATCAGTGCATATAACTAACAATATGTGAATTAGTCAGTAACAATAACTGTAACTAAAGCAATAAAAATAACGTAAGGTATTCAAAAGGACAAGAAAGCTGAAAATAAATTAAAACAAAGTCACAGTGTCCCGGATGTCTGATGTAGATGCTCAGTCTACTCAAAATCATCCTCCTCTTCAGCTTCTTCATCATGGACAGGGTCAACTGCAGGCTCCTGCTCAGCTCCTTGGCCTCTTGCCTCCCCCTGAAATATTGGCCTGTCCCCAGGCCATGCAACATGAGCGCTAAACTACTCCGGAGTGGGCCAGTGGAATGGTGTGGTGTCCTGCCTGTGTTGGTGCTGGGTGTAGTCATAAAAGCTTTGATTTAGCTGCACCTGCCCTCTGTGGTTGGTGTAACATCCCCAAAATTATAAAAATGTGATGATAATTGGATACAAGTATGTTTAGAGAAAAATAACTATATTACTCTTTCCATGATGCAGAAATTACTAGAAAACCCTTAAGATGGAAATTTCAAAAATGCCATTGGACATTTTTGAAAATAACCAAAATACCCCTAGGATGAATGACATAATTGCCAAAAAGGCCTAGGTCAAAAATGCTCAAATAACTTTAGAAATTTTGTAGAAACTTGATGAAATTATAAAATACACTTAGCTGACTAAGTATCAACATATTTGGTGACACAAAACTCTAGAATAAAATTTCTACAAATTTTGGAAGATGACAACTTTGAGACTGTATTCAAGAAAAACTTAAGCATCAGAAAAATATGGAAAAATGATGCATAAAATCTATAGAATTTTTTCTTAATTATAGGATGAATAGACCTATTTAATAAAATGATCTAGTAATTTTGATGGTCAAAAGAAGTATAGACCAATCAAAAATAAGATAAAGATGTAGTCTAGAATGAAAGGTTTATGTATTGCCCTGTATAAGACTGCTTGGGATTAATTTAAACTATCATTGTGATAAATTCTTAGGAACATCTAGAATTCTAATATTCAAAATTTTCTTTAGATAAAAGAATTCAAATTAAATTGGATTTCTTTTTATGAAAATACCATATTGAAACTAGATTTTTATTCATCATCAAAAAAAAATGACCACATGTAGCATGAAAGGAAGAAAAATTTGTATTCCTTTCCTTTGAGCTTGTCATTTACGTGGAGAAACATGGAGAATGAGGAAGAAGCTTCTTGAATTCAGCCACTTGGAAGATAAGCCATAAGAAGAAAACAAGTGGCAAGACACTTGTATGGCATGGATGCAAGGTAACATAAAAATCAAGCCAAGATTTCTCTACACTCTTCTATCTTGCACGTGGACAGCTCTAGATATTATTTAAACAATCCGAACGGTCAAAAGTTAAATATGTGAGATATTAATGTAACTTTAAAATTTTAAGAAGATCCAACGGTTAATAAATCCAGAATTTGAATTTTACTAAAATAGGTTTGGGATAAAAATGCATAAAAATCTTCCTTGGCAAGTTACTTCACGAAAATGCAAGAGAAATGGAGAAACTTCATGATTTTGGACACTTGGAAGCAAAGGAGAAGAAGCTCTAAGATCATGCCAAGTAGTAGGACACTTGGAAGGAAGAAAGGAAGGAAGCCCTAAGATTATAACAAGTGTAAGAACACTTGTAAAGGAATAATGATGGCTTATGAGATTTTTCTCTAAGTAATCATTTCTTCAACACTATATAAAGGGAGGAGGAGGAACCTAAGTGCAAACCAATTCCAAGACCACTCATTTCTTCAAACCTCACGTGAACTCTCTCTCCCTCACACCACTTTCATTTCATCTTTCCCTTTAAAGCTTAAATCAAGTAAACCCCATCAACTTGAAGAAATCACGTGTAGAGGCAAACAACCTTAGGAAGGATTTAACAAGCTTAGAAAGATATCAAGACTCAAATTCACTTGAGGTAGGTGAAGTTTAAATCTTTTTAATCAATGGTTTAGGTTAATTTATATGTTTTAGTAGGCTAGGCTTCAATCTCTAGATAAGCATTTGTTTGGATTAACCTATATGCTTAAATGGGCAGATTTATGGTTATTATTTAGGCTGGAAATTTATGTCATTTGAAGGCTATTTTATAATGTGGAAATGTTGATTTAAACCATAGGATAAGTGATGATTTATAGGCTGAAATATTAGTGATGTTTGGAAGTATATTTAGTGATCTTTGGAAGTGATTTTGATGATATTTGGGCTGTTTGTTCATATTTTTACTATGGGACTGTTTTGTATTAATTTTTAGAAGTAGAGGTTGAATGTTGTGTAGTTAAATGGTTCAAATACTAGAGTGATTCAATTTTGAGGATAAAGTAGTAAGGTGGTAGGTGAAAGGAGATTAAGATGCATGCTAGGTTATGATCTTTTCTTGTGAATGTTTAAAGGAATTAGAAATTATTTGGAAGATATATTGTGGTTTATTAGTTAGAATACTAACATGATTTGTCTGTAGCTTGAGGATAATCAATTATCATGCCTAAGATGGTATGATTTTGTTTGAATAAGGTATGGTAGCTTAACCATACTTTTGGTACGCGTGATGTTATGATATAAATATCTTTCCATAAGGCAGTATGTATTTGCTTATGAATTTGATTTTTTTATGGATGTGGATATGTTGATGTGATTAAGATAGGTGGATTCATGTTTCCATGTTCCAAGTCCAGTACAAGGCTTTGGGGAAACAGAATCTGATGCTACATACAGTACGATATGTAGTACCCAGGTGCAAGGATATATGGCAAAATTCATGCATGTTTGCGTAAGACTATAGCAGCGTCCACACTCAGTGTGGCCACATACAGTACGTGTAACGCCTCTCTTTACTTACTCGTGCTTGATTGATTTTATATAAAATTCCGTGTCCATTTTGTTTTAAAATTAGATTAGTATAAATTTTTTCACGAAAATTCTTTTCGCTTTGCTTGCTAATTTTATGATTCGTAAGTAACGTAAATGATTATCTTCATCACGATTCATTTATAACGAGAAGTATAGTTAAATATAACAGTCCATGTACAGTCATCCAAAATAAAATACAGACTACTAACACCATAGTCCCATACGAATTACATAGCTCCAAAAACAGCAACTTCAAACGATATCGTCCATACATCAAGTCAAAACACAGCATACAATTCATCCAAGCTTCTTCATATCTCAGCTTTCACTGTTCTTCTGCTCGCCCAATTAAATTGGGGTCATCACAGGTGTCAAACCACAGACACAACTCGGGTAAGTTTTTTTTTTTTAATAAACATGATTAGATAATTAACAAAGATTAAAATAACATCACAGATAATTATCATTTATAAATAGAAACAGACATATGAGAAATGATGCATGATTTCTTTGTTAAATGATGCATGACTGAGATCTCAGATTATCGCCATAGGGTACCATAGTCCAAATAGTTTCACCCACTCTAGTGAAACCTCCCTCCACTCTGAGGGGTCATAATCAAATAGTTCCACCCACTCTAGCGGAACCTCCCTCCACTCTGAGGGGAAATCAAGGTACCATAAAATAGTTTCACCCACTCTAGTGAAACCTCCCTCCACTCTGAGGGGTCAAATGCAAATGATGATGTAATGGCTAGTTTAATTGTTCATTTACCTCTTTTATCATTTATTTCAATTTTCATATCAACTAATTCCACCCACTCTAGTGGAATACATATCAGATAGTCCCACCCACTCCAGTGGAATACAAAATATCCAGCAACTCACTCTTAAATCATCTTCGTTACAGATTCTCAACAAAGCCCATCATCAAGTGAATGTTAACATATCATACAACTCAATCAGCAACCCAATTAAATACAACATCATAAAATACAGAACAGCATACAACAACTTATTTAATTATAGATTATACAACAACATACAACCTATTATTATACAACAACATTAAATACAGTAACCTAATTAATCAGACAGCAACAGAGCAACATACGTCATCCAGCTAACGTCAACAACTAATTAAATACAGCAACAGCAACATATAATCTTAATTAAATACAGCAACCTTAAATTTAAATACAGACAAAGAATTCTAGGGCCAAAAAGTAGGATTATTTATTTTGGACAGTCACTTATTTATTAGACTAAATTGGGTAATCAAATTATGGACTATTTACTATTCTAATTCATTGAGGACTTTTTACAAACACATGATATGCCTAACTTTAAGGCTTATTAAATAAGGAAAAATATGGATTTGTGCAACCCATTAAATACAGCATCATAGAATATACAGCAGCCAAGTAAAATATACAGTAACAGATACAACAGCATCATAATAAAATGTACAACAGCCTATAACATACAGCTTACAGCAACCTTATATACAGCAACCTAATAACATACAGCTACATTAAATTAACAACTTAGTACATCAAATAATTAATTACAAAGACCACAAAATAGAATTAATCATTTTAATTAACAAGAATTAATCCTATTAATGAACATTTTTCATTCTAAACTAATTAAGTATTCAAGTTATAATCTATAAATTATTTTAGTTCGTTTGGGCTTTTCAACAAACACGTGGCATGCTAACTTTAAATCCTATTAATCATGGAAGAACATGGCTCAATCCCTAGAAGATTGGATGTTAAATTAACCAAATCAATTATCTAATTCATGTATAATAAAATACTTCCCGTACCTTAGTTTTCTTGATTGAAATTTCAGCAACTTAATCTTTGCTTCCTAGGCTTCTTCACGTGACCTTGGCTAATGGTGTGACCTTTGTTTTAGTTTTTGCTTTGAGAAAAAGGATGGGTGGCTGAATTTGGGAGGTGTCCGTGCAATAGCCTTCAATTTGATCCCACCATCCCTTTTTTATATTGCTGAATTCTTTTGCTTGGAGGAAAATATCACAAGGCTTCATCATTGCCTTGCTTTTAGTTGGATTAATCTTATTGGTTGGTGTTTTATAACCCTCCATGTGGCTGAATTCTTGAAAATTCTGCTACTTTCACTTGCCTTGTCCGTGGAAATATCAGCCTTGGTGCCTTCCTTGTTTCATTTTTAATTTCACGTGGAATGGCTTTCATGTTGTAGATTTTTATTGCTTTGTTATAATTATATTCTTTCCATATGGTCAAATAAAATTTGTCTTAGCCTATAAGCTGTCCAAGTGGCCTTTGTTCTCCAAGTTTCTACAATTTTCTTCATCATTCATGGAGGTGCACGGCTAAGCTAGTTTTGGGACTTCTATTTTTCATTTCCTTGGCTTTTAGCACAAACCGTGGAGTAGTTTGTGTTATATGCTTTTAATCTTATTTTCTTAACATCTTTTCTTATATTAATCGTAAATATTTCCATAATTTAGGAATGCTTGGTTTTAATTATTTTATTGAAGGTACTAATTTCTAAAATTAGTTAGAATTTAGACTAAGTTATAGTATGTTTTAATAATCAATTTTGAAGTGTTTCTTAACTTTCTTTGTAATGAATTTTCTAAATTCCTATTGGTTGATTTTGTTTTTATTTGGTAAAATGTATAAACCATTTATTTAAGGATTTGTTCCTTCTATAATTAGAAGAAAAATTCTCCAGATTACATCATTCCTGTTTCTATGTTTTTGTCAGTCTCAGATTAATTTCTATTCTATTCTTTTTGAGTTATCTTTCAAAATTTCTAAAAATTCCATTTCATAATTTTTCTCCAATAAGAGTGTCAATAATTCTTTGTCTAGAGGCCTACTATACTTTTATCAATTTTCCATAATTTTACTTGAGGTTTTCTGGCCTTATCAGAGCTAACAGGGTACTTTGGTCATTTGTACAATTGTTCAGGGGCATTTTAGTCATTTACCTTAGGGACCTAACTGTCATTTGTAGAATTGTCTAAGGACATTTTAGTCATTTTCAAAAATATCTAAGGGTATTTACGTTAGTTATTTCAGGAATGTATATTTACCAGATAATGCACATATATATATATTGAAATCTGAGGGTGTTACAGTACGATATGTGGAGGCCATTTGCCTTGGGATAGTTCATCTCATGCATTCATATAGTTGCATATTTCTTGTGGATGTGTTTGATTATTTGAATGAATTTACTAACCTACTAATAAGTTCGGGATTTAGCTTTTCCTACTGAGAAATTTATTTCTCACAAGATTTGTTTCATGTTTTTCTTAGAGGGCAGCCCTGGATAGGTTCCTTGAAGCTCTGGAGTAGTATTGATATATTGAAGGAGCCATGTACTAAGCTGGATTTTGCAAAGAGTTTTGTACTTGTATAAACTTTTGTAACAGAGACATTGACTAATGAATTAGTCTTTACATATTTTGTAAATTTTAATGACTCAAAATTTTTACAAATACACGTTTCTTGAAAAATTTTTTATTCTAAGTAAAAATACTAGTAATAAAATCAACTTAGAAAATTAGGTCGTTACAGTTTGGTATCAGAGCGGTTAATCCTGTTAGGTCCTGAGGGGAATGGACTAACTATGCTTTTCTGTGTGATTCTTGTGTGCTTTTCTGTGTGACTGTTTGTGTGTGATTGTTTGTGTTTGTTGAATTCTGACGCACTTCAACTTTATATTGAGCTTGATCACCTCAGTATTTTTGTTAAAGTGAATAGGAATTCATGTCTGGTTGTAATATATGTTACTTATATGTTCTAACCTGATGATGAGAATTGGCAGAAAGAAGATATCTCATAGGAGGTGTTTAAAACAACATTCCATGGTAAGTATTTTTCCATATCAGTAAGAAATGCTAAATCTTAGGCTTCAACAAAGTAATAGTAAAATATTTAGAATGAATTAAATTCTCCTCCACCTATTCGTATAATTTTTATGAGCACTCGAAGTGCATAAGATTTTAAAAAGGGATTGAGGACAAGAATATGTTGGAAGAAGTAGGACCCCTCTAGAAACTAAGGAGTTTGATATTTTGATAAATAAGTGTTACAGATGTATAAAGATGGAGCAGTGTGCTAGCAATTGTAGAGTTATAAGACCCCAAGACACTACACATACTAGAAGAGTTTTTACCTTGGATGCAGTAAAGGTATTTTAATTTGAAAATCTTATTGAAGGGTAAGTGCAAAATTAAAGATATTATTTTAACTGTATTCAGATGCTACCCATTCTTTCATCTCTTATGATACAGCTATACAATTAGTATTACCTTTATCTCAATTACCTTATGATCTTCAAGTTTCTACTCCTACTGGTAAACCTGTTACTACATGTCAAATCTGTCTTAATTGTGCTTTTCAAATTGATCATAAATCTTATTCTGCAAATTTGATTTGTCTTCCTTTGACTGGATTTAGTGTAATTTTGGGTATGGATTGGCTTGCAGCTAACCATGTGTTGTTGGACTGTTTAAATAAAACCATTGTTTTACCTTCAGAAATTTCAGAAAACAGTCAAACCCAATGTCTGTATTTGAACTCCATTGCTTCCTATTCCAGTAAGAATGAAATTCAAGGGTATGTTCTTTTATCAGCTAATGTAACTGAGTCAACTGATGAACTCTCTAATATACCCGTGGTAAGAGAATACCCAGATGTGTTCCCGGATGAAATACCAGGGATACCCCCAGAAAGGGAAATAGAATTCTCTATTGACCTAATTCCTGGATCTGGACCAATATCCATGGCACCTTATAGGATGTCCCCTCTAGAGCTAGAAGAATTGAAAAAGCAATTAGAGGAGTTGTTGGAGAAGAAATTTATTAGACCTAGTGTTTCACCCTGGCCATTTCAACATTTAATGGCTTGTTCATGAAGCGAAATCTGATTTGGCTTATGCTTGGTTGAAAAATTATCCCTTGCACACAAGTTCTAAGGCGTACACGTTTACACACACATGTTTTTCACTTCCATATTCAATTAATTTTGCTCCAAGTCTCACGTATAAGCATGCTTTGGTTATGTTTTTGTCTCTTTTAATTTAGTCCAAGTGTACTTCATGTAGTTTTCAATTACTAAAGTATTTACTTATGTGATCTTAAGATCCTAGCCAACATCCTACACGTGCTAGGATTTGTTTCTTCCTTAAATTCACTAATCCTAACTAAATATATTCCAAGCACTTCTAAATTTGCCACTTGAATTCATTGGCTTCTATCCCATTCTTCTTGTATCAATCTATCTTCACATATCCATAATAAATTTAAACATGAATATAAGCTCAAGATAAAAATTTGAGGATGTCACACTCAATATCTGCCATTAACTATAAAAGAGAGGAGTTCTTGTTCATAAATGTGAAACATATAATAACCCTGTGTTAATCCGGGTTCGTAAGACCGGGTCGTCACCTAAGGGGGGTGTATTTTGGAACTCGGATAATGAAGGGGTGTAGATAGCATCTTCCAAATTCAGGATCGGGATGTTATGTTGTTTTATAAGGAAACCGGGTTATTGCTTATGTAAAGGGTGTGATATATATATATATATATATGGAACTCCTTGGGAAAAGCGCTGAGGTATAGAGGAACCCGGATAAGGAAGGAAATAGCGACTGGGTAGAGATCTCGAAAGGGCTCGTGTGATCTCGAATGTGTATCTGAGTAATGATCTCGTATGTGTTACCAAGTTGTGATCTCGGATGAGCAACCGGGTAGTGATCTCGGTTGAGCTCGGAGAAGCTCGTTTTCAGTTGACTTGTAAGAGCTACCGAGTAGAGAGACCGGAAGAGCTCGCAACCCTTTTGATAGAGTTACCAGGTTAGTAATTCTGGAAGTAGTTGGAAGGAGCCTAGGACTTGTGAAGTACCAAGGTAGGAACTCGGAATAGGTCGGATGAGGTCGGAATAGGTTGGATTAGGTCGGATGAGGTTGGAGGAAGAGGGAACAGTAAACATTCTATAGTACCAAGGACGGGTTCTTATGCAATCGATTACATAAGTATTTGTAATTGATTAAAACGGTCAGTACTTGTTGTTTAACTGTGACTTAGATTTTTAACACGTGTTGACTCCCTACTGGTTTTTTTTGACACGGGAAGACTCTCCTATTATTTTAGGACGCGTGTTAATTTTCAATCTATTTAATATATGCACGAGTGAGATATTTTAGTAGTAACCTTATTTGCACCGTCTTTGCTAAAAGACTTTATCTCTCTTATTCCATATTTCCTCCATTGTTAAAGTGAGAAAAGCTTCCTAGATAACCATTCCTTAACCTAAACACCTTCACATCCAACGTAAGGATTGAAGAGAATCACCATTTAATATAGTTTACACCCTTTGTTCTTAGAAAGAATCATCAGACGAGGAGATCATTTCTTCAAAGGAAGTTTAAAGTTTCAACCTTTAAGAGTTATAAGGTACCGTAAGGACCTCCAAGCTTTTAGAAGTTGACCACCAACCTCCCTTAATATTTTAAGGGCGTGATACAGAAGATATCGGTGGTAGTGACCACGAGGCTGAGAGAGCCAGTGCTGGAATCAAAGAAGGTAAGCTCTCTGTTCTTAGGAGTTTGTATCCCTTGATTGTATTCCACCATACTCCTGGGGAGTTATGGTTATTGTATGATGCAGTGCGTGTATTTAAATTATGTGTTACTACTTTTTGATTGAAACATACATGTAAATGAATTGCACTGTGATGTTTGTATTGTGATTGAGGAAGCCCTCTGGCCAGGGAAGTGGACAGTATATGAGAGTGTAAGACTCATTCGAGATGAGCTTCTCGGCAATTCATATACATCCGAGTGCATGAGATGTACACAGAAGACTCATCCGGGATGAGCATATGTGCATGAGATGTGCACTAGAGATATACATTTGTGCATGATCTAAAGTCCTGCAATCAGTGCCTCGTACTCTGCTTGGTTGTTGGAGGCTTTGAAATTAAGCTTGAGGGCTTGTTCTAGCGTGATGTTGTCAGGACCTTCAAGGATAACTCCTGCTCTGCTTTCCTTCACGTTGGACGCTCCATTGACATAGAGGTTCTACCAGTCTGGGGTGGATTTGTCATCCCCTACGAATTTTACTAAGAAATTCACCATGAATTGTGTCTTTATGGGGTCGTGGGGTTCGTACCATAGGTCGAACTCTGACAATTTGACCGACCATGCCACTATCCTTCTCGCCAACTTGGGTTTCTACAGTACCTGCTTGATAGGATAGTTGGTTTTAACCATCACCTGGTGACTTTGGAAGTAAGGCCGGAGGCGTCTGGCAGAGGTGACAAGTGTCAAGGCTATCTTCTCTATCATTTGATAACATTTCTTTGCATCATGTAACATACGACTAGTGAAATAGATAGGGAGTTGGTGTTTCCCTTCTTCTTGGACAAGTGTTGAGATGACAACCTCATCCGCTACTAAGAGATACAGAAGTAGTGGTGCCTCTGGTCTAAGTCAACTCAAAACTAGTGGTGCAGCAATGGTCTTCTTGAATGTTTCAAAGGCCTGTTCACAGGCTTCATCCCAAAGGAATGGTTCAATCTTGTTAAGCAGCCTGTAAATGGGCTTACCTTTTTCAGCGAGCTTTGGGAGGAATCGGGATAGAGTCGCTAGTCTTCTGTTCAGTTTTTGAACTTCATTGACATTAGTAGGGCTATGCATCTGTAAAATAGTCGAGAATTTGTTCGGGTTGGCTTCGATTCCTCGATGTGTGATCATGAATCCAAGGAACTTTCCGCCCCTACCCTGAATGTGCATTTGTTTCGGGGTTGAGACGCATGTCATATTTCTTTACTTCTCCAAATACTTCTTCCAAATTTTCCACGTCTTATGCTACACTCTAAGACTTGACGACCATGTCATCAACGTAGACCTCGACATTGCATCCGATCTGTTTCTTGAAGACAAGGTCCATAAGTTGCTGATATGTGGCCACGGCGTTCTTGAGGCTAAAAAGCATGACTTTGTAGCAATAGTTGGCATCATCAGTAATGAATGCTGTCTTTTCTTCATCTGGGGCATGCATCCTGATCTGGTTGTACCCAGAGTACGCATCCAGGAAGCTCAAGATATGCAATCTGGTGCACCATCGACTAGTCTGTCAATGCTAGGCAACAGGTATGCATCCTTTGGACATGCCTTGTTGAGATCAGTGAAATCTGTGCACATGCGTCACTTGCAACTGGCCTTTTTAACCATGACAACATTGGCGAGCCAAGTAGAGTACCTGACTTCTCTGATAAAATTTGATTTAAGAAATTTGTCGACCTCTTCCTTCACTGCCTTTCATCTTTCTTCTCTCATATTTCATTTCTTCTGGGCTATTGGCTTAGCCTGTGGACATATTGCTAGCATGTTACATATGACAATGGGATCGATGCCTGGCATATCGGATGGTTTTCAAGCGAACAAGTTTGCATTCTTGTGGAGAATGTTAGCGATGTCCCTATGGTCATGACCGGTAAGGTCCTTACTAAGCTGTGTACACTGCCCAGGTTTTGGTCCAAGCTGTAGTTTGACAAGTTCGTCAATTGGTTTAGGTCCTTTGTCGACGTTGTCATCCCTCAGATCCACATCAAAGGTGTCGTCATGGTGAGTTGTATTGATAGTCAGGGTGTAGGAGGTGGATCCTTTGTCTATGCTCATTACCTGACTAGTGCCACTTGAAGTGGGACTATGTCTGCCCGACTTCCTGCTGGAAGTATACAGTGCCACTTTCAAGCTTTTTGCATAGCACTGTCAAGCTTGCTTTTGGTTTGCTTTAACGGTTACAATTTCCTCTTTCATCGTGGGAAACTTCATCTTTAAATGAGGCATGGATACAATGGCCCCAAGCTCATTCAAATTTTTTCTACCGATTAGGGATAGGTATGCAGTGTCGGGCTCTACGATTAAGTATCTGAATGTGAAACTCCTGGAAAATTGTCCTTGACCGAAGGTAGTCGTAAGGTCTACATACCCCCGGGTATCTACCCTGTCTCCTACGACGCCCAAAAGGGGTCTGGGGTGAGACTGAATCATGTTTGGCGAGATCTCCAGCTTTTGAAAAGCTCTCCAATACAATATGTCAGCAGAACTGTCCTGATCGATGAAGACCTTCGACACTTTGAAATTGGCGATTATGAGGGAAACCATCGGGTTGTAACACCCCAGATTTTAAGTCACTAATCTGGACGTTTATGTGTGATTAATTGCATGTTTTATTGTATGTTTTGTATGATTATTACTGTTTAAGTGCCCTTGCCTTGGTATGCGTGTTGGTGGTTGATAGCTGTCCGTGTTAACCGGCGGTTACTGCATTTGCACGAAGGGAAAACCTGCCGTGTCAGTCGAGTACTTAAGCACAGGAGTGTGCTCTTCCTTCTTCTACCTTTGTGTTTTCTCTGTTCTCTCTCGTAAAAACTCACCAAAGAAAACCTCTCATTCTCGACCCCCTCTATGTTACTTTCAACCCGTGAGAACCACCACTGAATCCTGACGTCGAGACAGACCTTGTGGCCGGAACAGACGCTTAGGACAAACCATGGTAAAGCTCGTGAACGAACCTTTGATTAGGTAAGGGGAGCTTACGATGTCTGATAACAGTTTCAGGTAGCATGCTTGAGGACTAGAGAGTCTGACCAAGGCACTGGTTGCATGTCCCATGTGTGTGTTGTTTTCCAAAAAGTTGTGTCTTTGAATGAACGGAATGGGTTATGCTCTACGTTTGCTGATTGGTGTTTTATGTTGGTATTTAATGATGTTCTAATGTGGTTTTTGGATGGTATTCTGGGAAATGGGGAGTTGTTGTTGTAAGAACTCCCCTTGCATGTGTGAGGAGTTGGCATTTTGATGCTGAAAAGCTCCCAAGACACTTCGTAGAAGTGTTCATGAAGGTGCTGAGTACCAGGATGGGTTTAGCCGAGTTATATATATATGCTTGTGATGTTGGATGTTGAGATGGGTTTAGCCGAGTTATATATATGTGCTTGTGATATTTGCTGCCAAGATGGGTTTAGCCGAGTTATATATATGTGTGCTTGTGATGTCAGCTGCCAAGATGGGTTTAGCCGAGTTATATATATATGTGCTTGTGATGTCGGCTGTCGAGATGGGTTGGCCGAGTTGTATATGTAACGACCTAAAATTTTTCTAGATATTATTAATTTTATTATTATTATTAAGATTAAATTTTTAAGAAGCGTATGTTATTATTAATTCTAAAAATGTATAACTTACAAAAGAGTTGAAACTAGTATATTATATATAACCACAGTCCTTGTTACAAAAGTCATTATTGAACAAGTACAAGCTTTTCCAAACAAAAGTCTACTTCATTTTTCTTCATTTCCACACCATCGCCGACTCAGGTCATCAAGGAAATTGACCACTGTTGCCAACTAAAAAAAAATGAAACAAATCTAGTGAGAAATAAAAATTTCTCAGTAGGCAAGGCGAAACCACCGAACACGTTAGTACGTTAGTAAATCATTAATATATTCAAACAAATCCATAAAATAAATATGCAAACTATATGAATGCATGAAATGAACTATCCCAGGGTGCAAATGGCCTCTACATATCGTACTGTATGTAGCTACACCTCGTACTGGATGTAGACGATGCGATCGTCTTACGCAAACATGCATGAATTTTGCCATATATCTGCACCTGGGCACTACATATCGTACTGTATGTAGTATCAGATTCAGTTTCACAAAATCTCGTACTGGACTTGGAAACATGAATCAACCTATAATCACATCACATCCATCCATAATAAAATCCATATTACCTTATGGTAAGATATTTACATCATAACATCACACGTACCAAAAGTATGGTTAGGCTACCATACCTTATTCAAGAAAAATCATACCAACTTAGGCATGACAATTGATTATCCTCAAGCTATAGACAAATCATGTTAGTATTCTAACTAATAAACCACAATATATCTTCCAAATAATTTCTAATTCCTTTAAACCTTCACAAGAAAAGATCATAACCTAGCATGCTATGATCGTCATGTGATTGTGAAAAATTCATCACGGTTTTTATTGACAAAACAAAAAGGGGTGTTCTTTTTATCAAAAGTTACGTTAATGTTATGGTTAAGATTTAGTGATATAGTAGCGACGTGGCAGGTCATTACACGGGTCGTCCTGGTTGACAGGATCAATCCATACAAAGTCAGCGTCTGTGAAAGTAATAGGAGGGAGGTTCCGTGGTGAGGGAACATCAACGTAGTTAATATCAATTTCCCGTATGGCATGCAAGTGTCTCTTTCGAGACTGGTTCGATGGGCCTCCATACGAAAATCCGCCCATGATGGTGTTGATTTCCTCCCGAATGTGCCGGGCAGGCTCGTTCTCCTGTTGACGCTGATGTCTGGGTTATTGATGTCATGGTTCCTGTACTGATCTTGATGGAGGTCCAAGACAAGCCAAAGGTCTAGAAGGAGAGCTTGAAGCACTTCCTTTGGTGAGCTTCAAAGGACCAATGATAAGAGCTAGGACTCAAGCACTTCAAGACCATATTCAAGCTAACTTGGGCAAGAATGAAGTTGCACACCAAATCAAGGATGACAAGAGCTGGATTTTAATGTCTCAAATCCAATTTAATTCAATAAATTTCAGCACTTGTTAGAAGAAATTCATCAAACACTTGTAAATAGGTTGTCACTGTTTTAATCAATTATTTTGGCCTTGTAATCGATTACAGCATTTCAGTTGCAAATAGGAACCAAGGCCTTACTACTTTAATCGATTAAATGGCTAGTGTAATCGATTATTTCAGTCCCTGACTATTTTAATCAATTACAAGAGCGAATTAATCGATTATTCCTGTCTAAGATTGCAACTGCACATGTTTTGGAAGCCAAAGGTCACTTAGGGAAAGCTTGCACTTCAAGCTTCATTTAGGCTTCATTTCACTTGTATTTTCATTACATTTTTGTTGCATTTAGCTTGTAATTTTGTGGCCTATATAAGGTGCCAAAAACTGAATGTAACTAACTTTGGTTTATTAATACAATTTCTGAAAATTGTTGTGAGAGTTTCTCTCTTGTTCTTGTTTAAGAACTTCTTGAGTCTTATCAATGGCTTCCCAATACTGTTGTGGTGATTCTTCCTAGACTTATTGGAGAGCTTCTCCATGGTGTCTTCATCTTCATCCCTATCCTTTCTTCCATCTTCCATTTTCTACAATCTAAACTTCTAAAACAGCCCCAAATTCAAGGAGTGCTGGAAGCTTATGTGTTCTTGAGGTTTGCTTGAAGCTTGGGTTCTATTGCAAGGTAGATTTGGGAAAACTTAATGGCTATGGGTTCAGCTGTTACATCATGTGGTATCTAGAGTCTAATCCTTGTAGAATTCTTCTTCAAGTTCAGTTTTAAGATTTCTTCAAAGGTAATATTCTGCATTAAATCCAAAAACGAAAATCCATTTCAATTCCTTGTTTCTTGTTGTTTTTCCTTTGATTCTTAGTGTTGTGGGGCTTGTTGTGTGTTCAACCACAAAACCTTAGTGTTTTCTTCAAGTTCTATGTGAATTCTTGTTCTTATGTTCTTCATGTGTTCTTGATATTTTTCTGATTTTCTAGCTTTGGTTCTTGTCAACTTTTGTTTGTAGTGTTTTTGTGTTGTATGACCACTTGTTTTGATTCTACTCTCATGCCTAAAATGAATTTAGTTGTTAGAAGCAAATTTTACAGTTGTTATACATCATATTTTAGTGATTCATTGAATTTCTTTAAGGATTTTTGAACTTGTTCAAAAGAAAAACAAAAGCTGAAAAAAAATTTGTGAAAGAAACAATCCAAAAGCAAAAGAAAAATACATCAAGTGTACAACCAAAGACATTATTGATTAGTGGCTGAAAAAAGTGAAAGAAAGACAGAATTTAGAAGCAAAGTTACAAAAATTACAAGTTCCAAAATTTCCTTTGAACAACAAAATCAAGTAAACTTGTATAACATGCAAATTTGATGAAATTTGGCTTCTAGCAATTGAATTTACTTGGCTTATCCTCCTTGTGCAGTTTGGTACAGCCATAGTATTCCTTGAGTTGTCTCATTAAATTCCAATTTGAGTTGTGCTTTTCTAAATTTTGCTTTGTTGCTTGTCTCTTAAAATTTCCAAGGTTTTGTCTTAGAGTTTTCTTGTTCTTTGGACTCTTGAGTCTAGCCTGGAATCATTTCCTATTTCACTATAGTAAAAAGGCTTGATTTGATTAGATTTTTTGCTTAAGAACTATAGAGAGGAATAAGAGTGGAAAAAGGCAAGAGAGAACATTAT
>CM023954.1:23698105-23716051 GCA_013407115.1 Glycine latifolia
TATAGAGAGGAATAAGAGTGGAAAAAGGCAAGAGAGAACATTATAGAAAGAGCCTAGATTAAGTGTGCAAACACGAGTGTGAGTGGTGAGAATTTCCTTATATACTTGTGTTTTTGCTAACCATTTCTTTTGAAGGATGAGCTCAATAGGAGATGAGGCTTTGTCACCTAGAGACACTAGGTTGATGAAAGCCATGGCCAAACAAGTAGAAAATTTTCACACTAAAATGGATGCAAAATTGGAGGAGCGGAAGATTCAAAAAAGGAGTAGTCCAAATGGTAGTGTGGATAGAAAGGCTCATGGCAATAGGAGGGTGAGTGAGTATAATTATTCTCATGAAAGAAATTATTATGATGAGAGGAGTGAGAGGGAGGAAAGGAGAGAAAATCCTAGGAGGCACAATCATAGGAGAGAAAATAGAGATGAGGAAGATTGGAGGGTGAGGAGAGAAAATAATGATAGAAGAGAAGTCCACAAAGCTCAAAAGGTGGAACAACAACTAAAAAGGAGAAAAGATTCCTTTTCTAAGATCAATGAGGCTGCAACTTCTAGTTGGAAGGAGAAGCCTAAAAGGGAGGTTTCTCATGTGAAAAATAAAGAAGAAAAGGTGGAGAGCTCAAGACGAAAAATAGTGGAATCAACTCCAACAACATCAAGCAATATTAAGTGTTTAGAGTGCCTTGGTAAAGGTCACATTGCTTCTCAATATCCTAACAAGAGAACCATGATTTTTTGCTTGAGGAGGGAGACATAAAGAGTGAGTCTTCAAGTGACTCAACAAGTTCTTCAAGTGAAAAGGAAGAACTTACATTAGTGGAGACCAAAGAGGGTGATGATCTCTTGATGGTAAAAAGAATGCAAGAGCTGAAAAAAAATAATGCACTTGAAAAAAATACTGCACGTACAAAAGAGAAAGAGATTGATAGGAAAAAAATTCATGAGAAGAGAGCTTGTTCTTGAGTGAAAAGGAAATCAAGAAAGTGTTATTGGCTAAACAACCTCTTTATTATATGATTCCTAACTCTATTTGTTTACATGTTGAAAAGGAAGGAGAAAAATGGCCCAAAGCTATACAACCTCTTTTGGATGAAGTTGCTTTCAAACCATGGAAGGATAAGTTGTATCATGCACCTATTTTTGCATTGCCTAATTTGAATGCTTCTTTTGAATTGGAATGTGATGCATCTAATTAGGCATTGGGGGGATTTTGATTCAAGATAAACATCTTATTGCTTATTTTAGTGAGAAATTAAAGGGTGCATGTTTGAACTATTCCACTTATGATAAAGAGTTGTATGCACTTGTTAGAGTGTTGCAATCTTGGCAATATTATATTTTACCTGAGGAATTTGTGATCGATAGTGATCATGAGTCTCTTAAATATTTGAGAAGTCAAGACAAACTTAACAAGAGACATGCTAAGTGGTACATCAAGGGCAATTTGAGAACTTAGGAGGAGTGTCTACCTCACATTGAGTTTGCTTACAATAGAGTGGTTCATAAAACTACTTCCTTATCTCCTCTGCAAATTTTTTATGGCTTTAATTCTTTAACTCCTCTTGCTTTATTGCCATTACCTAACATTTTTTCTATGATTTTGTTTAAAGCGGAGGAAAACTTAAGGACAAGTTTCTCTCAAGAAGGAGGGGATGATGGAGGTCCAAGACAAGCCAAAGGTCTAGAAGGAGAGCTTGAAGGACTTCCTTTGGTGAGCTTCAAAGGACCAATGACAAGAGTTAGGACTCAAGCACTTAAAGACTATATTCAAGCTAACTTGGGCAAGCATGAAGTTGCACACCAAATCAAGGATGACAATAGTTGGATTTTGATGTCTCAAATCCAATTTAATTCAATAAATTCAAGCACTTGTTAGAAGAAATACATCAAACACTTGTAAATAGGTTGTCACTGTTTTAATCGATTATTTTGGCCTTGTAATTGATTACAGCATTTTAGTTACAAACAGGAACCTAGGCCTTACTGCTTTAATCGATTAAATGGCTAGTGTAATCGATTATTTCAGTCCCTGACTGTTTTAATCGATTACAAGAGCGAATTAATCGATTATTCCAATCTGAGATTGCAACTGCACATGTTTTGGAAGCCAAAGGTCACTTAGGGAAAGCTTGCACTTCAAGCTTCATTTAGGCTTCATTTCACTTCAAGCTTGCACATGTTTTAGTTGCATTTAGCTTGTAATTTTGTGGCCTATATAAGGTGCCAAAAACTGAATGTAACTAACTTTGGTTCATTAATACCATTTCTGAAAATTGTTGTGAGAGTTTCTCTCTTGTTCTTGTTTAAGAACTTCTTGAGTCTTATCAATGGCTTCCCAATGCTGTTGTGGTGATTCCTCCTAGACTTATTGGAGAGCATCTCCAGTGTCTTCATCTTCATCCCTATCCTTTCTTCCATCTTCCATTTTCTGCAATCTAAACTTCTAAAACAGCCCCAAATTCAAGGAGTGCTAGAAGCTTATGTGTTCTTGAGGTTTGCTTGAAGCTTGGATTCTATTGCAAGGTAGATTTATCATGTGTACACGTTAAATAACAAATCAGTCAAATGAAAGAGGAGGAATCAGAAGGAAGTGTGCCTGACCACAATTGATATTCCATTGGTAATTTTCTAAATCGATTTACTGCATTTCTTTAATTTCTGTTTTCACATTCAAACAACCAATCCAATCAACAACATTTCTCTGCGTAATTTACTGTTTTCTTTCAATCACACTAATTTACTATTGCTGTGAAATCACCCCAATCCCTGTGGAGAACGATACTCACTTACCTAATCTTTATTACTTGGAAACGATCGGTGCACTTGCCGTACCCTTTTATTTTCGCAACAATAGGGTTCCAACAAAATATCAAGTGTTTGGCTCAAAAGGGTTTGCAAATGCTAAATCATTATATTTATATTGGGATAGCTTTTTGGCTAGTGGCTTAAAAAGATGTTAAAAAAAGAAAGAAGGCCTAAATTATATCCATGCATCATATGTTATGACAATTAGAAATTCATGCAAAATCAATTATAAATCATATCAGTGCGGACACTCAATGTAATTTATGTGGTTGCACACACTCACTTGGCTTAAGGTCTGATTCATGTTCAATTCAAATCAATGTTTCGAAAGATGTTATTTATCAATTCCATGAAAAAAGTCCTACCTTCATTTGATCTTTGGAAACCATTCCTTTGCTTTTCATTCTCAAAGTTTCCAAAAATCATTTTATGGTGTTCTGATCCAAAAAACAAGTTTCAAAACATTTATATCTGTTGATTCTTTTCAAAACATGTTATATCAGTTAAGTCCCAAAAAGATTTATACAACTATGTTAACAAAATACCTCTGTGTGCAATACCAAAATGAATTATAAATGCACACAACTTATTTAAGCAAAACATAGTAACTAAATAAACAAAGTACTGAATTTAAACTACAAAACAGTAAAGAAATTTAAAAACAATGTCACTGATTTTTGAAGATCTTGGCTGAGGAGCTTGATGTCCTTCATTCAGATAATCAACAGGATTTGCCACGTTCTTCTTCTTCACCTGCTTTGCTACTCCCCCTAACCAATGGACCTATATTCCAGTTCTAGCAAAATATATGATACTTTCCAAAAGGACATAAAATTCAAAAAGTAAAGTTATAATTCAAAAACATAAGACTCAAATTTTAAAAGAAAGCTTAAAAACACTGGGTTGCCTCCCAAAAGCGCTTCTTTAACGTCTTATTAGCTGGACGCCTTTGTTATGGCTTTGGCTCCCAGCAATTGGACAATAGGGATGAGCCGATGGCTTTTGTATTTTCTTCCAACATTTTCACCAGTTTCTTTTCTTTTTTAGAGAGCATTGATTTATTGATAACTGGTTTCTTTGAATTTCCTACAAGGAAAGCATTTTTAGCATGTGGAGGTACTGCGTTTACCTTTATTGGTGATTCTTGATTTTTCACTTCCTCTAACAATTCCTCAACAAGAGTTTGCTGGTAAGGAATTTCCTTGAAAGCATCTGGTTGTTGGAGATGATCTAAACTATCTTCTTCTTCAGATTCACTCATCTCCTTCAATGCTTCAGTTGATATTTTCTCTAAACGATCTTTTCCTTGAACTAACTTCTTAGAGTCAGAAATTTCTCCATTCAAGACATCCACTCTAAAACACTCCCTTAGTTCTTTTGGATTTTCTGAAAAAGGTCCACTACTATTCTCAGATAGTTGTTTTGCAAGTTGTTCAACCTGAACTTCAAGATTTTTGATGGAAGCCTCAGTGTTCTTTTGATTTGAAATGGACATCTGCATAAACTGAGTTAGAGTATCTTCCATTTTTGATATTCTATCAGGCTGAGCTTCTTGTTGTTGTTGTGGTGGACTCATATTTGAAGAACCTACATAAGAGTTATTAGAGGGACTTGCAAAAGAAGAGATAGTTGGACCATAATACGCATTATCATTTTGTTGCCTCTAGCCATAAGGCTGATTTGAGCCTGGACCACCTATGTAGCCTTGGTAATTTCCTTGATAATTTTGCTGAGGTCTAGTCTGATTCTGCAAATAATGGACCTCCTCTTGTTGGCAACCATGAGGTGCTTGTTGAATTTGTTGAGGAAGTTGGCCTATCTGTTTTGTTAAGGCCTCTAATTGTTGAGTCAAGAGTTTATTTTGAGCTAGAATTGCATTCTGAGTATCCAGCTCAATTATACCTTTTCTTTGAATCGGAGATCTATCATGATGAGACTGGTAATCACTGGCTGCTATGGAGTCAATGATTACAATTGCTTCCTCCAGGCTCTTTGACATCATCGTACCTCTAGCTGAGGCATCAAGAATCATCTTTGTCTGAGGTCTCAAACCATTGTAGAAAATATGTAGTTGTGCAGCATCATCAAAGTTATGGGTTGGGCACCTCCGCAGTAAAGATTTGAATCTCTCCCATGTTTCAGAGAGAGATTCATTAAATCCTTGGGAAAAAGTAGCAATTGCTGATTTTGCATTTATGAATCTAGATGAAGGAAAGAATCTGGCAAAGAATTTCTCCTCCACTTCTTCCCAAGTGCTAAGACTTTTATTTGGTTGGGATTGAAGCCAATTCTTTGCCTTCTCTATCAGGAGAATGGGAAAGCTCTGAGATAAATAGCTTCAGCATCTGCATCAGAGGCTCCCATGGTACTGCACAGCTCCATGAAGGTAGACAAATAAGTGTATGGATCTTGATGATCTAGTCTAGCGAATGGATGTGATCCAATAAGACTGGGCAATGCGGGCTTCAATTCCACAACCTTCTTACTGAAAGGAGGAATGACTATGCTGTTGTAATGCTTTGGTCTTTGTTGATATGCATAGTCACCAAGAGTCCTCCGTGGTGGTCTATTTTCTTCTGTCCCTCCTTTATCAGCCATAATATAAATTACAAGTGGATTTACTAGTGAAGGAGAATCAAAATAGAAGAAGATTTACTTGGTAGCTTTTTGGCTGTTTGTTTCTTTTCCTTTATGGTCTTGGTAATTTCTAAATTTAATAACGATGTATCTGCAAGAAATTTACCTCAAAAGGAAAAAGGACAAACTTGCAATAATTCGTAAGTACCGATGTTAGGGAAAATAAAACAAAATAAAACACAAGAGAATTTATACAAAATAAAAAATAACGAAAGCAAATAAAAAGTCCTATTCAATTGAAAAATTAAATTTGAAAGAACTGAGCGAGCGAATCAAGTCCCCGGCAACAGCGCCAGAAACTTGTTAGACTATTGGCAAACGTATCAATTGTCGTTGTAAGTTACAAAATTTATAAAAGTTCATCTCCATAGGGACTTGTGCTACTCAGTTAATCCAAATAGAATTCAACAGTTTAATAGTTATGTACAACGAGTATGGTCGAAGTTTTGATGGTTTTACGGACATAACGAAAGATAACTAAAAAGTACGGAAACTAACTAATTCAAGAAAAGCGTAGGATTTGGATTTCATCATTCATACCCTCAGTATCCAATTAATATTACCATGTATAAATTATTTTCTATTATTATTGATGCAAAACATTAATTAACCTCGAATCGATCCCTCGCAATCGAGTTTTAAGGATATTTACCGAATATCGATCTCTCGCATATGAAGTAAATAACCCAGCATTACAATCATAATCGCGTGCTATTTGCAATCTAAACGTAATGCTCTATCCCTAGCAACGTAACGTAAAGAGTAAAATTATTCAGTTCAAATTCTAAGAGTACTTCCTAGTTAAACTTAGAATCCAATTTCATGAAACTAGTGATCTAGTAGAATCAAGCATTAAGAATGGAATAAAATTACCAATAATAAATAGAAAAGACTTATGCATAAATAAATATTAAAAGAGATACTTAAAAGTAGAAGATTACATCCAATCCTTAAGAGAAACTAACCAATCATGGAGAGAACCTCCTTAAGAGAAGAATTGATGAAGGGCCCCATCACCGCTTCTTTCCGGCAGAGTCTCCACACTCAATCTCACTTCTCTCACTTTCCTAACCTAACTAATACTAATATTTAAAAAACTAAACTAAAGAAAAAGCTTAGATGAAGCAAGGAGGAGGAAGAAGGAGTTGCAAGAAGTGAGTTTGGCCTTGGGGGTGCTTGGGTATTTATAGGGGCTGGCCTGGTCGAGTTTGGTCGCTCAAGCGACCAATTTATTCATTTTCCACTCGCTTGGGCGAGTTAAAGCCCAACTTGGACGTCCACATGGCCACTTGAAGGCCCAATTGCAGGTGTTGCTCGCTTGGGCGAGCCAGTTATGCCTATTTCACTCACTTGGGCAAGTTAAATGTACCTTCCAGAAGAAGCTTTTGGGCCTTGATGCATTTTGGGCCTGTTTTGCTTGCTGCACCTCCTAGGTTTGCTTTATGATTCATTTTTGCTTGCTCTAAGTGTACGGAAGCTTCGGAAGTCCACGGAATCTATCAAAATACAAAGCATGATTGGATTAATCTTTCAAAATATAAAAACTACATTCATACAAGTAATAAATATAATTTAACTAGGTTTAGGGCAAGTTTATAAGCAAAAGTTATTGAAATCAAAAGATAAGTGCCTGTATTTGAAACATGAATTTAACTGAATTAGGGCACTTATCATGAGGATGTGAGGCCACAGGGTATGTCTTATTGTGGTCCTACAGTGGGCGCCAAATGTTCTTACCAAAATCTGGAAATTCCACGTTTGATGACAAGTGGGTTCCAAACTCTGCACATCGGATAATGAATCATCTTTGTTAAGGAGAGGGACCTGCAAAACAAAGGAAAGGGCTCCAACGCTCAAGTAAGAACATCAATTATGGAGGCATAACTGAGTAAAAGAGAAGAAAGATTCCGAATAAGTGTCTAGGATAGTGAATATTGAGTGATAAGTGATTATTAGATGATTAAAGGTTTAGAGAAAACTGCATTTTTAGCGTGGAGTAGGCTTTGGGCCTTTGTTTGTTAGTGATATGTTGATAAGATAATAACAGATAATAACAGGCAATTATGTAATTTGAATAGAAGATAATGTGTACCTTGTAGATATGTGGTTACTCGTAGATAAGTAACAACTTGTAGATAGTTGGAGAGATAATAAAAGATAAAGTGGTTGCACCATTTTGAATGATAAGGCATGGTAGATATGCTGTTAAGAAGGAGATATTTACTATTCACGTCTGCGCTCCTGTAGCAAGGCTGACACAGAGGGTAGACGGACGTGTCTTCATTATGTCAAGGTTAACACTTAAGGCAGAGATGTACACAATTCCTGTAGCAGGGTTGATACGGAGGGTGGACACATGTACAGTGACCCCACAATAATTTCCACGTGTAATTTTACCTTTTCATACAGTACAATATATATATATATATATATATATATATATATATATATATATATATATATATATATATATATAAAGCAATTTTGTACGAACCATTGCTGTATCCGGGCCTGGTTGGGCATTGAACTAGTCATGCATAAGGCCTGGGGGAATCCAGTCGGTTTTGTACCAACCTGGGAACTCGACTGGTTATTGGAACCCGATCCGAGTTGTGCGTGACAAAAAAAGAGCTCCAAACGGTGTCATTTTCTCTCCTTCACACAGAAGCTCGTCTCTGCCGTCGTCCTCGCTTTCCTTTGTCGTGTTAGGAGACTAGCCAGAAGAACAAGAGGCGCAACCAGGAAGAAGAAGGGCACAACCAGGAAGAATCGAATAAGTAATGAAGAAGGTAAAAAAAGGGGGGAAAATGCCTTGTCTAGGTTGGAGCTATGAAACTTACCTTCATATTATGAAAATGCCCTCAAATTGATCCAGCAGACTGTTAATGGTGTTCGTCGCAGAAGGAGCCATCGTGAGGAAAAGCGTTGCCAAGGAAGAAGAATATATATATATATATATATTAGTATTAGGTTTTTTTCTTATATGGGCCAAATTTACAAAATTGCTTTTTGTACCCCTATATTGCTTTCTGCAATTTTCAAGCTTTTGACTTTTTTTTATTAAAAATTGGACTTGTGTTTACTTTAGGTAGTTGCTATTTACACTCTTTTCATTATTAATACATTTTACTTGTGTTATTAACTTTAATACTTCAATTTTTATTTTGAATTATTGAGTATGAAATTATGAATGAATTTTTCTTAATCAAATAATGTTAGTTGAATACATATATATAATATGATTTTGAATTTTTTAATATAGACTGGGTTAAATAGAATCAATTATTGACCCATCGATTAGATCACTGATCTAATAATCCACTATTTCAACTAAATCAATGATCGGATCAATTTTCAAAACTATGACCCAAAGAGAATTGAGATTTTCAAGTTCAATACTTCTGTTGTTGTTTATTGAGGCGTCCCCACACTCTAGAACTAGTCCCTCAAAAAAATTGGCTTGACGTGGCACACAGGTTTTTTAAGTAGGACTTGTACCCTACAACTTGACCTATAGTGCAGATAATATTAAAAAAAGTTAATTCTCATGCAAATGGATCTTTTAATTGAAAAGTAAATGATGCATACTCGGGAGTAGTGATGTAGAAGTCTACCTAACAATACATATTTATTATACATAAATATATTTTTAATTTTTATAATTTAGTAATTTTTAATTTTTTTAAATTATTTAAAATCATATTTGTTTTATTATTCATCTTTATAATATTTTAAATAATATTTTTTATTATTTAAAGTGTTTTAAGAATTAAAAATAAAATAAATATAATTTACAAGAATTAAAAAAATAATAATAATTTTACAATAATGAAAATAAAAAATATTAAATTACAAGGAAAAAAATATTTAAACCTATTTATTAAGATAATTATCATTATACACTCTATTTCTGGTGGGTGTAAAGAAAAAGAAAAAGAAATACACAATAAAATATAAAATAAAAAGAAAAGTGATAATTGATACATGAAAAAAAAATTAAAAAAAATAAAGAGAACATTATTTGTGTTATGTTCTTTTTTTTTTTTTATGTCGTTTTATAACATCATGCACATAGTTTTCTATTTTTTGGTCAGTCATGGTTGCAAGATGATGCACCCTTTTTTGTCCTTAATGATCTCAAAGATATTCTTAAATAATTGTGGAATGCATCTATTACATAAACCAACAAACAGATGAAGCTTCTTGGTTGGGGACAGTAAATGTCTAATTAAAAGCCAAGGTTGGAACCTTTTCTCATTGTCTGCATTCGTCGGATAGATCGATATAGATCTAAAACGCTACGCCAAATATGCATTTTCCACACAGATAAGTTTTAAAGGAAATGTTAATAACACACTATTCGATACACTTTCTTGAACATAAATTATTAAATTGGTTAAAAATTATTGAAACTGATAAATTATGCATTTTATATTATATTTAATGATTTTTTTACTGATTTTATAATTTTTAATAAATTTTAATATATTAATAAAATATTTTAAAGATTGTATTGGTAACTATCCTCATTTTAATATAAAGGGAATAAAGAGGATCACATAGAATCACTATCGCTAGTCTGGAGGATCTCAATTCTCAAGAACATGGCCAATTGCAACATCATCTGTAACTATCCTTTCAAGAATCATTTGCTAGTATTCATCAACATGATGGTTCTTTCTTTCATTTCTAATGTTCAAGCCCAAGACAGTACAGACACAGATACCTTGCCGGCAGATTTTCCCCAACCAGTGCGTCCAAGCAAGGTGGTTGTAATAGTGGCTCTCTCAATATTGTTCACTTTCTCATTTCTCTTACTTCTCTACATAAGATTCCGTAGAACCACCCCTCTTGAACTCATCGAAAGAAGTAGCCATTACTCTCCAAATTTTCAAGCAACAACTCGATCGAATTCGAGGTCATGGCTTTCGGGGATAGACAGACAAGTGATTGAAGCACTCCCGTTTTTCAGGTTCTCTTCCCTCAAGGGGTCCAAACAAGGCCTAGAGTGCACGGTTTGCTTGTCACAGTTTGAGGACACTGAGATTCTTAGGCTCTTGCCAAAGTGCAAACATGCTTTCCACATGAATTGCATTGACAAGTGGCTTGAAAGTCACACTGGTTGCCCTCTTTGCAGGAACACTATTGACCCTTTAGACATTAAGAACTTCACCTACTCAATCAGCTCAAGGTCCCTAAGAGTTCCTTCGAATTTAACCGAGGACACTAACCTTGAAATTTTTGTTCACAGGGAACCATCATCAAGGTGTAACATGGGAAGCAGGTTTTGGAATTTGGGAAGGAACAACAAAGAAGAACATCTTCTTGATCAAGAGATTTATGGAAAACACGTGCACAAGTTCAATCACAAAATCGTGGTCTCTGATATTGTTACAAGGAGCAGGTGGAGTGATCTAAACTCTTCGGACATGTTATCATTGAACAGTGAGATGCTTTATGACATGTCAAGCAGAAGATTCTCTCCCTCTAATGAAATGTTTCGCGGAGATTCAAGCCTTCCCTTTATTTTCAATGATGATGAAAGTTCATTTACGTTATTGAATACTGCTGAGAAGAGATCAGTGTCTGAGATTGCTTGTATTCCTAGGTTCATAGAAACGTGCAAGCAGAATAGAACGGAAGCAGGTGTGGCATCAAGTGGGAACAACGAAAGGGAGGAGAGGTTGAGGAGGATTTGGTTGGGAATTGCTCAACGAACAGTGCAATGGTTTGTGGGACAAGAAAGAAACTCGAGAGAATTAGAGCACAAAAATTTAACTCCAAATGTTTGATCATGGAGTTAGGACAACTTAGTAACAGTAAGAGCTGTAGTACACTTTTTCATACAATGTGCTCATGTTAATTTTTCTTTTTCTTTGTGTTTTAATTAAAGATAGAGTCTTTTTCGATAAACAATTTAATTATAAATTAGTTAAGAAGACACTACACAACTAATAGAATTTTGGGTTATGAATATGTTACGGATAGGCCCATTCAAATATTTAAACTCTACAACCACCAAAAGATAGAAGATAAAACAGAAGATATATTTATAACCACTGTCGTTCATATATTAGATAATCTGAATATCTTTACAAAAGATAATGGGCCTCAACAATATCTTCCCAGGGTCCAGGTATTTTGCTATAAATACAGCTTTATTCATGGTGAAAGGTACACAACAATCCTAACTCTCTCTTTTCCATTCACACTGCACACACAGCACACCACTTGTGTTGTTTCCGGCAGTGATCATCTTCCTGGGGGTGCTTCATCTCCATAGGCATCTTCAGAGAGGGAGAGTTTGATCCCATAGCAAATCCCAGCAAACCTTGCTGGGTACATTCTGTTTCTCGTAAACGGAACAGAATACATATCAGAGAGATAGAAATGGAGTATTGGGTTGGGAATACATATCGCAAACACCCAATATGTGGATAACCTTTTGATCTGATTTTAACTCACTCTCATTTGTACACTAAAGTGTTTGTGGTGGTGTGATAGGTATTAACAATACACAATGATGGGACAACCTTTGAAGTTCTAAGCTAAACTCACTAGTTGCTCATTTTTGTTGTATGTGACTCAAAATCTGTTTGGTCTGATGAGGATCGATCGTCTTGTTCTCAAATTGATGGATTTAGTATGTTTCATTTGCCTATCATGGATTATCTGTTATGTTTCTGCTCAGCCTCAAGTTGTAAAGTTCAAGAGACTATGACCTATATATATAGAGGGCATAGGGGCTCTATGTATGTAGAGGAAGTAAGTATTGAGTGTAAACACAAGTGAGGAAACACTGGGTGCACAAGAAAGAGACAAAAAACAAGAGAGGCAAAGTGTGGGGCTTAGGTACTTGTTGAGGGTTCTTCTTGAATGTATAATGGACAAGAACCAAGGGGGTTCTTTATGGAATCTTGTTTTGTATTCATGTTTTGTAGTGGAGATGCTCTTTCTCATGAAAGTAGACCACGTTGGCTGAACGTCGCAAAATGTGTTACATTCTCATTACCTTTCTTATTCTTGCTTTTGGGTTATACATTTCTTGAATATTGCACGTTATGAATTTCTTTATTTGGTGTGGTGTTTTTTCTTGGAAGCTTATGTTTCTTAATTTCTGGCTGCTTAGTGATTAGAACCAACAAGTTGTGTTGTCTATGGCAGTGGAAAAAAAGAAAAAGGCAAGAGGGTTATACCATGGGTATCAAGTATGGAATTGAGAAGTTCTTCAAAAATAACGATTTCGGGTTATGGAGGATCAAGATGAAAGCCATCTTGATGAAGGAAGGATACCCAAAGTCATTGAAAGGGGAGAAAATCATTGAAAGAGGTGAAGAGCGACATGATTGACAAGGAAACAAAGCCCTTAAATGTTGCATCTTGGTGACAAGGCATAAAGGGAAGTTGCAAGAGAGAAGATTGTCGTTGCCATTTGGGTCAATTAAGCTGAAAAATAGTTGTACATGTCAAAGTCATTGGCAAATAGACTTTGTTTGAAGAAACAACTTTATTATTTCAAGATGACAAAACCAAGATTGATAGTAGAGCAACTTGTAGATTTTAACAAGATTCTTGATGATGTGGAAAATATTGAGGTGAAACTCGATGATAAGGACAAGGTTTTGCTTCTTCTCAATGCCTTCTCAAAATCCTTTGAGCATTTCAAGGATTCTCTCCTATATGGGAATGATCAAACCATTAATCTGGATGGGGTTTAAACCTCAATTCTAACTAAGGGGTTTTAAAGCCTTTGAGAGTCAAAGACAAACAATAATGGGAAAGGCTTGAATATCTTAAGAGGAAGGAGCGAGAAAAGACGAAAGGGGAAGAAGTCCATACCAAAATCAAAGAGTAAGTCAAATTTAAATTGTTCTATCTTTCATAAAATTAGTGGTTTCAAGAAAGATTGTCTAGAGAAAGTAGGCAATGAGTCTCAAGATTTATAGGAGTTCACAAATGTTGTTGTGGCTTCAGATGAATATGAGAGTGTAGGGGTCTTGGTGGCATCAACTTCAAAAACACAAAGAAAATTGGTTCGTGGATTCAAAATGTACATATATCACATGTGTCCTATAAAATAATTCTTTCCTTAGAACAAAAGGAGGAAGGAGCGGTGCTCCTTTGGAACAACAACTCAAGCAAAGTGAAAGGTATGGGCATTGTGAGACTAAAAACGTTTAATAACCATGGAATGTTGTTGCAAGATGTGAGGTATGTACCTAGGTTCAAGATGGATCTTTTGTCTATGAGGATGTTTGATGTTTTGGGTTACTTAAACCATAATTGGACATGGTTTGATTAAGATTTCAAATGGAGCCTTAATTGTTGTTGCTAAAGTGGATTAAAAGGAATTTCCTCAACACCCACCTTGACTTAATCATTGGCTAGAGGGACGCTGTGCACGGTTGTCGACCCCTCATAAACTCTTCCAAGGGCAACCAGGCGGGGAGGATTGTCATCAACGTACAACCCACGCATGTCAAATGCACCTGCTCAACCATTGGAGGTGGCATCATAACCTGAGATTGCACAATGGATCGCATCTAGGACTATATGTGGCTGAAGGACATCATCAGTTCTTGAGTCACTTTCTTAGTGATCGATTGCTCCAACTTTTCCTAGATGTTCTGTTTAAGTTGATCCAAGGCCTAAAGGTTGATGGACTTAGACTTGCGAGAGGTTGATGAAGTCGGTTTAAAGTTTTATTTTATTGTCACACCTGATCTAGCAGCACGAACATAGCCTGGGTGCTCTGGTCGTCCAATGATAGCAGTCATCACATCCTAATGTCCACTGGCGACAAAGCTACCCTGTGTCGATTTCTCATTCAGGGTATCCTGCAATCAAAATAACTGGAACATTAGTCTTGTAATTTGTTATGCAATATTAACTAATGACCAATGAAACCATCCTTTGACTTACAATCCTCTCTGCAATCTCACGTGCCGCCTCAGATGTCATTTGTCCCATTTTTTTGTGCGAGTCAGCTTCCACTTCACGTGTCATCTAATAGGGGATGAAGGATTAATGATGGTCTCGATGCTTTCAACTTGGGCTGTTTCCTCCAAGCGTTTCTTTTGTTTTTCATCCGTCAATTTCTTTTCTAACAAATCATAACCCCCGCGAGACAACACGTGAGGGGCAGTGTTTAACTTCTGGATGGCCTGAGCCTTCTTTCTAACATCCTGTAAAAGTTACACAGATAGATGTAAAAAATGCGCTTGAAAGACTTCATAATTATGAAATTATAAAACAATGGAAGTCAGCTAACCTCCCAGGAAGCGGCTCTGCGACTCTCACAGAATTAGTGCCACTTTTCCTTACTAATACCATATTTGTCACAGACAGTGTCGGCATCGTCATCCTTGCCTTGTGCCAGAGCCCATTTCGAGGTCAGATCTGACTTAAACTGCCTCCATTGCTCTCATACTGTCTAGAGAAGTTTCTTCTTCATCCATTTGTCGGACACTTCAGGTATATCATATTCAGCCTATGATGCAAAAAACAAGTTTAACAATTACAATAACATTTAAATTGTATTACTGCAAACAATTACATTGACATTTAATTGTAATACCTGAATGTCTTCCCAAATCAACTCCTTTTGAGCTGGAGGATTTTCCTTCTAGTTAGAAATGGTCACATCCACCTTGTCTGGAGCCACGATCCCTAGATACTTCCTCAATTTCTTTGCCTTCCTAGTGGCAAGATTCACATGAACCACTGGTCTGTCAATACCGGCAGGTCTGGTAGCCAATGACCTCAGACATGTTGCTTTCCTAGTCTTCTTCATTGTAAATGACGAAGTTGTTGACTCAGGACAAGGAGGTGCTGACTCAGGACGAGGAGGTGCTGACTCAAGATGAGGAAGGGAGCTCAGTGGTGTAGTCATGACCCTGTTAAAAACAAAATTAAGTAAAGTTAAGTGAAAAGTAAGGTTACTTATGAAATTGTAAAAGGCGAAACAAGTTAATATAAAATAAACATTACATTAAACGATTTTAATTAATTCTCCTTCATCAAGAACATTACGATCAAACATAAACGTCGTCAACTTCATCTTCTCTGTTGACGTCAGGCATTTGTGTCGAGAAATGAGTGACACCAGTATCAAGGGTTGAATCATCATCGTTAAGATTAATACCAATGGTTTTTCCATGTAGTACCACTGACCACCTTTCATCACAAGGATCTTGAGCATAAAACACCATGTAGTACCACTGCCATGATGAAAGGTTCATTTTGATAAGCTAGCTTGTTAAGATCTACCAAAGTAAATCCCGAATCCTCAGTTTGCACACCGCTATTGATGTCAACCCACTTACACTTGAAAACACACATAATGAATTTAACATAATTAAGCTCCCAGATGTCATGAATGACTCCAAAGTAAGGCATGCACACCAAACGGGAATTGTGGTCATGCACAGTAGCGAAGTGTTATGATTCAGCCCTAAGGCTAACCCCACTATTTTGCATTGTGCTATTGTCATCTTGTTGTTTGGTGTAGAACGAGTACTTGTTGACGTCGTATCCTTGCCAACTTCTTACATTTCTTTTAGGCCCATCTGCTAACTTCCTCATTGTTTCAGAGGAAGATTCATCAGTAAATATTGTATCTTTCAACCAATTTAAGAAAGTCTTGTTATGCTCTTTCAACAACCTATTCTTTGTCATTCTTGGATTGCTTTCCTTGACTAAGGCTTCATGGTGAACTATGTGTGGCAGGACTTCATTACTGTTATTCAGGACATACAAATGAGCTTGTTGCAATTCCTGTAAACCAGGCGTGATAACATCAGCCCTCGTGAACCCTTACCTACGACTCTGTCGTCATGCCGAGCCTCGGGAAGCCCAACAGGTTTTGCCTTTTCAAGGTACTCTAAACAAAATTCTACAGCCTCTTCTGCAATGTACCTTTCAACAATGGATGCTTCAAGATGGTGTAGATTCTTGGTATACCCTTTCAAGATCTTCATGTATCGCTCAACTGGGTACATCCACCGTAAATAAATAGGACCACACAATTTAATTTCCCTTACTAGATGAACAAGTAAGTGAACAATTATGTCAAAAAATGAAGAAAGAAAATACATCTCCAATTGACACAATATAATTGCAGCCTCTTCTTCCAAGTCATCCAACTTTAGAGGGTCCATGACTTTGCTACAAATGGCATTGAATAAAAACACATACGAGTTATAGCATGCCTCACATTGTTAGGCAAAATGTCTTGAATTGCCACGAATAACAGTTATTGCATCAAGACCTAGCAATCATGAGACTTTAAGCCAACTAGTTTTAGATCTTTGATCTGCACAAGGCTTTTAATATTTGAAGAGTATCCCTGTGGCACTTTCACTCGGTGCAGACACTAACAGAAACATATCTTCTTCTTTCTTGACAAAGTGTGACATGCTGGAGGCAAGTATATTTTCTTACCATTAGACCTAGAATGTAACTGCTCACGTATACCCATCTCAGCAAGATCTTGACGAGTGTTCAAACCATCCTTTGTCTTACCTTGAATGTTAAGAAGCGTGTCGATGACACTATCACACACATTTTTCTCCACTGCATAACATCAATACAATGTCTAACATCCAGATTAGACCGGTATGGAAGATCAAACAATATTGACCTCTTCTTCCATATGCAAGTATTACCTTTCAACTTATTTTGGGTCTTTCCAAATATAGTATGGATTTCCTCAACCCGCTCAAGAACCTGCTCATCGGTTAACGGAATTGGTGCAGTTTCATGCTCTTGACTTCCATTAAATGCTTTTTTAAATTGTCAATAAGGGTGATAAGGTTTTAGAAAACATCGATGGCGAGTGTAAACTATTTTTCTTCATGTTTAAGTTGTACGTAACTCGTGTCTTGTTCACAGATAGGGCATGCATGATGTAACACCCCGTAGGCCTCCGGTGTGTTAACATTAATAATATCAGTTTAGCACGCAATTATCATAAAATAGTATTCAGCGGAAGTGCAGAATCGTTTTTTCTTGATTCATTATGTATGGAATAACGATACTAGAATCACAGTTGAAATACATGCTGATCCAGTTTCTCCACATATAACAGAAAGACTAAAAACAAACTGTACAGGCAGATGCCAAAAACAATACTATGCTCAGGGAAAGTCACAAAATACATATATATATATAGCAGAGTTCCGTACATATACATATCAATGTCCATAATCCACACCACACATACCGGGGTGGTACAAAAGAATATCAGCCCTCCATGAGGGAGTACAGAACTCATCATCAAAATAAAAACAAAAGGGTCATTCAACTTCTAGCCTAGTCTCAACTGGGCCTCCTGCCCTGAGACTGCTCTTCTCTTCCAGAAATATCACCTGAAACCACAAATCCCCACACGGGGTGAGATATACATCTCAGTAAGCTCAGGGTCCTGGGAAATTCCTTCCCACCCTGGCCCACTATTCATAACACAAGCATCAGACAAGCATACATATCCAATCAATATCACATTCA
>CM023954.1:23738869-23773193 GCA_013407115.1 Glycine latifolia
TGTAAAAGATAGGAACACTTCACACTTAACCAAGAGGGGGGGTGAATTGGTTAGGCTTGGTAAATTAAAATTCTTTTAACAAAATCAGAGTTTTCTTTTAGGATCTTTATCACTTTGAAACCAAAAATACTTATTCAATCTCAAGCTCAGCCCAAGGTATGCAATTGTTCAAAGTTAAATTGATAAGCAAGACAATTCAATCAATATATATAGAAAATAAGCAAGCACGAATTTAATCACAAGACTCAAGAGATTTATACTGGTTCACTTCAAACACTATGAAGCTACATCCAGTTTTCTTCCATTCAACACTAGAATGGAGTTCCACTATTGCAATTTTATGTCTTACAAGTAATTACACAAATCTCTCTTTATCAACCCTAGATAAAGTTCAGAAACCTAAAACACTATTAGGTTCTTAGAGATCAACCCACTGAGAATCCACTCAGCACACCCCTAGAGAAACCCTTCCTCTAGATTACATGCAAGAACCTTAATTACAATAGAAATTCAATTACAAAAAAAAAATAGAGTACACCTTCAAAGCTAAGGAAAGATGTCACCTGATGATCCAATGAATAATGATGCATATGAATGAGTGAATCAGGTTTAAGAATCAACACAAGACTCAGAAAAGCACATTCCTTAAGCTTTGACAAGAACTTTCTTGCTTCAAGACACAATCAATAACCCATATGTATTTTGATGCAAGCAAGAACACCCAGAACCCAGAAAACCCCAAGAAAGTATTTAGAATGCTTTATGTTAGCTCAGAATTCGAAATTGACAAGTTACTCATCAAGCACAGAATGAGTTCTATTTATAACAAACATTTCTAACTGCCAGTAATCGATTAAACGTGCCTAATAATAGATTATTTATCATATGTAATCTATGTTCTATAGGCTTCTGGGTTTTGGCAACGAACCAATTAATCGATTATTCCGTATCGTAATCGATTATCACAGTGAGCTTTAGAAAAACTTGAAGTTCAGAATGCAACTGAAAAGCACTGTGTAATCGATTACGGTTTTGTGTAATCGATTATGGCAGAGAGCTTCATAAATCAGGAGTCAGCCAAATGCACTATGTAATTGATTACTGATTTTGGTAATCGATTATTGCATAACAAATAGTGAAGCAGTAGTGTATAATGTAATCGATTACAAGTATTGGTAATCGATTAAGGCAGTGAGCTATGGTTTTCTATTTGGCCTTTGTAATCGATTACAATCACTTGGTAATCAATTAAAATGTTTCTCAATGCTATTTTATAAGTAAGCTAAGGTCAAATAATCGATTAATCCGATATGTAATCGATTACATTGTTCTTGATAAGTTTTCCAGAAATAGCTAAGAACAAAGTAATCGATTATTATGCCTAAGTAATCGATTAAATAGTGTAAAACAGTATTTTTCCAAAAACCTTTGTTTCAATTTAAACACTTAATCAATTTATCAAAGCCTTGTTAATTCAATGACTCTAAATGAAGATCTAGATGAATGATATGAATGCAATGCACTTGGATCACCAAAAATGCTTTTTCCTTTACAATCATTTACAATTTATTCTTCAAGTCTTCAAGGCATGTTGAAAGCTTCAAAACCAAGCTTGATCTCTTGTCCATTCTTCAAGTGCTTTCTTTGAAACCAACAACTATGTGAGTGAATCTTGTTTGAAGCTGAGATATGTTTTCTGTGGGATTCATCTTGAACATTTCATACTCATGTATTAAGGCATGCTTCCTTGATCTTCTTACTTCATTTGTACCTTCATGAGTTATCTCCAACATCTCCCACATCTCCTTTGCACTTTTACACCTAACTGTTCTAAAGAATTCATCAGAAGAAAGTGCAGAAGTAATCATATTCTTAGCTTTAAAATCATATTGCACAACTCTCTTTTCAGCATCTATCATTTCATCCCATTCTTTGGGAATCATATCATTACCAACAGTTTTTTAGGAATCAAAGGACCTTTCTCTATTGCATTCCAAGCACCTGGTGTAATGATCTAAATTTCTACTGTTTTTTTTTTATTATCTTTATTATTGTTTGCTTAAGGATAAATTCCCGAGAAACTTATATTAGTGAAATTTCTAAAACGTACAAATATAGACTTAATATTGTACATAGCCATAGTTCTTGTTACAAAAGTCAATACAAATACAGTACTTTCCATACTTCAGTCTAATACATGACTTCCTTTACTACTCCAGCTCCTCAATGAACCTGACCATGATTGTTATCTAAGAAAAACATGAAACAAACTTTTGTGAGAAATAAAATTTATCAATAGGCAAAGCTAAATCCCAGCTTATTAGTAGGTTAGTAAAACATCAATATATTCAAACACATATATAAGAAATATGCAAGCTATATGAATGCATGAGATGAAGTATCCCAGGGTGCAATGGCCTCCACATATCGTACTGTATGTGGCTACACCTCGTACTGGATGTAGACGCTGCTATAGTCTTACGCAAACATGCATGAATATTGCCATGTATCTTGCACCTGGGTACTACATATCGTACTGTATGTAGCATCAGATTCTGTTTCTCCGAAGCCTTGTACTGGACTTGGAAACAGTAATCCACCTATCTTATCACATCAATATTCATCCATAATAAAATCAAATCCATAAGTGAAACACATATACCTTATGGAAAAATATTTTCATCATATCATCATATGGATTATAAATATGGTTACACCACCATAATATGTATTATAAGTATGGTTACACCACCATATTTTAATCAAGTATGATTATTAGCATCTTTTATGCATAACCAGAGAATAGTTTTAACTATAGAAAAATTATGTTAGTAATCTAACTAATAATCCTCAATATAAATAATATCTAATTCCCTTGAAATCTTCACAAGAAAAGATTCAAACCTAGTATGCAATCTTGATTCTCCTTTCACTTACTTCCTCACTAATTAATCCTCAAAAGTGAATCATTCAATATTTAAACCATTAAACTACATACCATTCAACCTCTACTTCTAAATTTAAATCAAAATAGTTTCATAAAAATATCAACAGACAGTCCAAAATATCATTAAAATCATCTTCAAAAGATCATCAAATGGGCTTCCATACATCACTAATATTTATGGATATAAATCATCACCTATCTTATGGCTTAAATCAATATATTCTCATTAAAGAATAACCTTCAAACATCACGAAATTCAAGCCTAAATAATAACCATAATTCAGCCAACTAAAGCATATAAATTAATCCAAACCATTGATTAACTAGAGATTTAAGCTTAACCTACCTCAAGTGAGTTTGAGTCTTGAGAATGGAATGGATAAATGGCTTCCTTACTTCCTTCCTTCCTTGGGAAATCCTCTTAGAGATGAAGCCTTGATATCCTTCCACTAAGCTTGTCAAAAGTTCTTCCTAAGGTTGCTAGGTTTCTCACGAAATTTCTTCAAGATGGTGGAGTTTTCTTTTCTTACTTGATTCAAGCTTTAAAAGAGAAAGATGAAATGAAATGAAGGTGATATGAGGGAGAGATTTCGTGCTTCATGTAGGGAAAATGAAATGGAAGAGGTGAAATGGAAGCATTTCACGTGAAAGAGGTGTAGGAAGTGTCTTGGAAATGATTTGCACTAAATGACCCCTTCACCTCCTTATATAGTGGTTGGAAAATGCTATGGACATTTCTACCCTTCTTAGTTAGTTATTCCCATTTGGTTCCATCCTAACTTAGTTTCTTTCTATTCCATTCCATTCTAACTAGAGTCATTATGATTCCATTACTTTTCTAGGAAAAATCTTCTAAGCCATGATTACTTTCTTACACTTGTCCAATTTATGAAGCCTTTCCTTCTTTTCCTTCCAAGTGTCCCTCTAGGTGGCAAATTCATGAATATTCCCATTTCTTCTTCATCATTCACGTGGACACCTAGGGCAACAAGATAAGATTTTTGCTTTCTTTTGCATCTATGTCATACAAGTGTCCTTCCACTTTTATCACAAAACCTATTTTAGTAAAATCATAATTTTGAATTCGTTAACCGTTGGATCTCCCTAAAATTTTAAAGGTACACTACTATCCCAAATATGTAACGTTTTACCGTTGGGATTTTTGAAATAATGTCTAGAGCTATCCACATGATCTACCAAAGGAGATAAGAGAATATTTTTCTTCTTATCTTGTATACATGTTCCAAGTGTCTACCACTTGTTTTCTTCATGAAGCTTATCTTTACAAGTGGCTTATTCATGAATTTTCTTGGTCATTCTACATCCTTCTACATCTTGCCATTCGTGATTTACAATCTTAGGGGGTAGGAAGACAAGTTTTTCTTCCTTTTATGCCATTATATGTCATTTTTAAGAAAATCTAATTCCAATTATGGTTTCTCACATGGCAATTCCTTGTAGGAAGTCAATTTTAATTTAAATTCTTTCTCCTAAAAATCATATGAAATAATAGAATTCTAGATATCTTCAAAAATTGGCTTCCATGATAGTTTAAAATTTTTGACAAGCAATCTATACCGAATGATACACATCCTTGCCTACAAGACTGTTCTTATTTTAATTTTGATTGGTCCATTCCTTTTCTGATCATCAACATTACTAATCCATTTTATTAAATAAGTTTGTTCATCCTACAATTAATAGAAATTTCCATAGATTCTATTTCTCATTTTTCCATATTTTTCTAATACTTGAATTCTTCTACATAAAGCTTCAAAGTGGTCACTTTGTAAAATTCATAGAAATTTTATTCTAGAGTTTCTTGTCACAAACTATTTGGATATATTGTCATCTAAGAGTACTTCATCCATTTATCAGGTTCCCACAAAATTTCTAAAGGTATATGGTCATTTTTGGCCTAAAGGGCATTTTGGTAATTTCACCATTCATCCTAGGGGCATTTTAGTCATTTTTCACAATATCCAAGGGTATTTTTGTAATTTTTATCTTAAGGGTATTCTAGTAATTTCTACTCCATGGAAAGAGTGATATAGTCATTTTTCTTTAAATATACTTGTATCCAAATATCATCACATTTCCACAATTAATTATAATGTAATTTTGAAGATGTTACACCTGGGTCATTTGATTGAATAAAGATTTTCATTCTATTTTTCCAAAAACTGAAGTGTTCTCCTTCAAACATTGGAGGACGATTGAGAGAGGCACCCTCCTTGAAGGTAATTTGTGTGGTATTCATTTTCTTTTTAAAGAAAGATAGTGATCTTGAATAACACTCAAGAGCCTGCTCTTGATACCAATTGAAAACAATAGGAATACCTACAATAACCAAGAGGGGGGTGAATTGGTTAAAACTTGGTCTTTTAAAAATTGCTTTATAAAATCAGAGTTAGGATCTTAATCACTTTTTAAAACCAAGAATGCTTTTAATCAATCAATTCACTCAGCTCAAGAAATCAATAGCTTAAAACAGAACTTGTTGAGTAACGATAAGAATACCAAAAACAAATGAACAAGATAACTAATTAAGATTTAAGAGTAGAAAATTTTATACTGGTTCACTTCTCAAGAGAAGCTACATCCAGTTCCTTCTAATCAACACTAGATTAGAGTTTCACTATTATAAATTTCAGTTCTTACAAGCTTTATTACAAACCCTCTTTATCAACTCTAGATAAAGAAAAGAAATCTAAAACCCTATTAGACTTCCAAAGAACAAGAATCAGAGAACACTACTCCGTTCTTCCCTAGAGAACACTACTCTAGTACAAGCTTCAAAGAACAATTTATAATAGCACCAAAGTAACAAAATTGCAAAACAAGTTTACACCCACAGAGAATGGAGAGAAACAACCTGATGATCCAATGAATATGAATGCATGTGAGTTACCAATCAAAGTTGAATGAAAAAATGAATTTCAGAACATGTTCTCCTATTCTTCTTTGAAAACTCTTGCCCAAGAAATCATTCAAAACCCATGAAGATTAAAGAGTGGGACAAGAATTTTAGTTAACCCAGAAAATCACTTTCTAACTTTGTGAAGGCTTGTGTGTATTCAGAAAATTTGAAGTATTCAAGTTCAAACGTAATCCAAGCCTCACTTCTATTTATAACAGACTTTTCCAACTAACTATAATCGATTAAACGCGCCAAATAATCGATTAAAAAGCCTTGTGTAATCAATTAAATTGTCACTTAATCGATTATAGTGTTCATAGGATTTCTGAGTTTGAACAATGAGCAAAATAATTGATTAAAACGATATGTGATCGATTAAAGCAGTGATACATGTATTTCTGAAAAGCCTTGTTTAATCGATTACAGGAAATGGTAATCAATTAAATCAGTGAAACAAGCTTTTCTAAGAATCTTATGTAATCGATTACAAGAAATGGTAATCAATTAAAGCAGTGAAGCATTATTTTCTTTTTACACTATGTAATCGATTACAAGTGAAGATAATCGATTAAATTGTTCTTCAAAGCTTTTCCAGATTTAAAAATGAAGCAGATAATCGATTAAACCAGTGATATTTGCATTTTTCCAAAAACATTGCCTATTGAGTTCTTTTTCAAAAATTACTTTAATTCTTTGATGAAAACATTTAAGCATATAAATGATTAAGTGCATGCAATGCAAGGATCAACAGATTGGCCTCTTTATACACTTCATTTGAATTACATTCTTCCAAGGCATGTTAAAAGCTCAAAACAATCTTCCAAGTCCTAAGCTTCAAACTTCAAGTTGCTCCTCCTCTATCCAACAAAAGCTTACTGGAATAATCGATTACACCTTCGAATTAATCGATTACACAAGGTGAAAAATCTTTTTAAACACTTCATTTCATTTTTTTAAGGTACAACCCGGTCCCGGGTTACGCCGGGTTCATATACAACTTGTCGAGTTCCCGAATTTAATAACACTACAGTTAACCCGGGCTGGGTTCCAAAACCATCCGAGTTTCGAGGTTCTTATGAATCAGCCGGGTTCCAAAACCCATCCGGTTTCAGATTTGTATAAAACGACCGGGGTCCCCGGGTTCGTATAAAACTGGTCGGGTTCCACCGGGCTCAAGAGAGGTGCTAGAATTGGTGGACATGGACTGGAATAATCAATTACCAAGTTTTGTAATCGATTACACTTCATCTTCCTGAATTACATCACTCACTAGATTAATCGATTACAGTCCTTGCAGAACCACATTTGCTACGAATTAATCGATTACATAAGCTCATAGTCGATTATTCATGGGGTTACTGCAAAAAATCTGCAAGATTTCTTAGAAATTTAAACTACCCAACTGCCAATAAACTCAAATTTTGAAACTTTAGTGCTTTTATGTTAATGAGTAAATGTGAAATGACAGTTAACTTTGGAGCCTAAAATGTTCTATAAATACATGCTTTGCTGAAAAATAGAATTCACACCACTCTCTTCTTTCTCCTTAAGCCTAGTAGTGCTTTTCTATTTTTTTTTCTAGATACTCTGCTCTTTGTATTCCTACTCCTGTATTCACCATGTCTGCTCCTAAGGGATCAAAAACCTCTAAGAGAAAAAGTGCTGAAACCTCTAACCTTGTAGTGAATATGTTAGATCATTGATATCCTAGTGAGCGTGAGAAAATGAACTACCTACAATTTAATGCCACTAAACTCATTTGCCCTCCCAAACACCTTGACCTTGAATGGTTTATTAGAGAAGGTTTTCAATTCCCTGCTATGATTGAAGCCCAGGGATTGAAGAAATTTGTTGAGATGAAGGGTACTTTTTGCCCTGAATTAGTGAAGGTGTTTTACACCTATGCTAAAGCCTCTATGGATGGGACAATCTTGTCTCAAGTTAATGGGGTGGCCATGGAAATCACTCCTGAGGTCTGGCAAGAAGTTGCTGGCATTTCCTTTGAGGGTGAAAGGGAATTTGAAGAGGAGGCTGAAGGCTATAATAAGGTGGAGACCTATAGGGGGATGCTTCTTGATCCTCAAATGAGATTGGAGCTTAGGCTAAGCACTGGCCCTGTCACTCATGAAGATAGACTTCTTCAGTATATCATAACATACATCTTGACATGGTATGAAGAATTCCATTCAGATGAATTGGATCCTCATTCTTGAGGAAACTATGCTTAAATCCAAAAGATTGATGAATTATCCATTTCCATATGTTGTTTTAGTGTCCAGATTCATTGACCACTTCAATGTAGATGTCTCTAATGAGGTTATTGACAACACAAAATCCAACAATAGCCTCATTAAAGAGAAACATCTTACCAAGCTTGGGCTGGTCAAGACTCCCTATGGATGGCAGATGGCTGGACAACAACTCCCTCCTGCTGGTAATGAAGAGGAAGCTAATGAAGAAGAAGAAGATGAAGGCCCTGCTTAACCATCTTACAGTTCTTTTAAATCTCTCATGATTCAAAAGATGGATGTTTTATTGTCTCTACATCATGAGCACAAGGCTGAGACTAATTCATCTATGGAAAGAGATGAAATCTAGACTGGAAAACATAGAGGCTAGACTTGTCCTTGATGACTTTGATAAACTAGCTTAGGTTACTTGTGTTTTCTTTCCTGTTTTGTTGCTGCTTTGCTTTGGTTTCTTTTCTTTTTCTGATTAATGTACTGCACTATTTCCCTTTCCATTAATGATATTTCAATTTCTACTTCTCATTGTTTGAGTTGCTACCTTTTGTCTTTAATAAGCCAAATAGGGGGAGAAAATCTGATTGATAACTAAAGGGAAAACTGCTTTGTTTTGCTCTTTGCTCTTTTTTTTTTAACCTAAGTCAAGGGGAGTAAACATAAATGAAAGAAAATGATCAATGTTTATGCAAGCATAATTCTTAACACTTGTTCTTGGCAAAAAGGCTGATTTGATTTCAGGTTAACAAATTCAAGTCTTCTATCTTTCATCCCTCAAAGCACTTCAAAAGTTAAACATATATTCAATCAATATTTGGCATGTTCAAAGCCAAAAAGGGGGAGATTGTTGGATATAGGGGGAGCAACAAGAAGATGAAGCTTGTGCCTTAGAAGAAAGTTTTAAGCTTTTCACATGCCTTGAAAATTATAATCTAATTAAGTGTATGAAAGGTCAATCTTATGATCCTTGCATTGCATGAACATGATCATTAACATGCTTACATGTTTTCATTAAAGTATTAAAACTATTCATATTTTAAAAGAAATTAATAAGTCATGGTTAATATTTTTGGAAAAATGAAATCTTACTGTTTTAATCGATTACACAGCATTTTAATCAATTACATGCTTTGTTTTTAAATCTGGAAAAATCCATGAAGAACATATTAATCGGTTACAGGATTCTTGTAATCGATTACATAGTAAAAATAAAAAAGCATGCCTCATTGCTTTAATTGATTACCACAAATCGTAATCAATTACACAAGCTTGTTTCCAAAATGAAGTTCACTGCTTTAATAGATTACAGCTCGGTTTAATCGATTATTTTGTTCGTTGTTAAACCTAGAATAAGCTATAAACACTTTAATCAATTATTTGACGATTTAATCGATTAAATATGCTATTTTAATTGATTATTTGGCGCATTGTAATCGATTACATTCTGTTACAAAAAGTTGTTATAAATAGTATGAAAGCTTGTCTATTTGTACAACTTGAACACTTCGAGTTTTCTGAATATACACAAGCCTTCTCAAAGTTAGAAAGTGTTTTTCTAGGTTAACAAAGTCTTGTCCCACTCTTTAATCTTCATGTAGTATTGAAAGATTACTTGGGCAAGGTTTTTCAAAGAAGTTTTGGAGAGTATGTTCTGAAATTAATTTCTGCATCTCAACTCTGATTAGTAAACCATATGCATTCACATTCATTGGATCATCAGGTTGTTTCTCTCCATTATCTCTAATTGTAAATTTGTTTTTGTATTTTTGATTATTTGAAGCTATCGTAAAGGGTTCTTTTAAGCTTGTTCTAGAGTAGGGTTCTCTAGGGGAAGAACAGAGTAGTGTTCTCTAGTTCTTGATCACTAGGAGTCTAATAGGGTTTTAGATTTCTATTCTTTATGTAGTTTTGATAAAGGGTGATTGTTGTAAAGCTTGTAAGAACTGAAATTTGATAATAGTGGAACTCTAATCTAGTGTTGATTAGAAGAAACTGGATGTAGCTTCTCTTGAGAAGTGAACCAGTATAAATTCTTGTGTTAGTTTTTCTATTCCTCTATCTCTACTAGTTATCTTGGTCATTTGTTCTTGGTATCATTATCATTACTCAACAAGTCCTGTTTTAAGCAATTGATTTCTTGGGCTGGGTGATTTGATTGATTTGAAGCATTCTTGGTTTAAAAGTGAACAAGATCCTATAACTCTGATTTTAAAAGTAAATTTTAAAAGACCAAGTTTAAACCAATTCACCCCCCTCATGGTTATTGTGGGTATTCCTATTGTTTTTCAACCTTAGCCTAGTGTGTGAGGTAACCCCTAACAGTTTGAGACTAGGAGCTTTGACGATTACTAACAGTTTGCTAGGAGAGATCAGAGAAGGCCAGAAATCTGATCCTTTTCAGAAAACTCAGTTAGAGGCCATAGTAGCAGGCAGAGGTAGTAGATTCCATGTGGGATCAGATAGAGTCTTGAGGTTTCAAGATAGAATCTGTGTCCACAATGTATTTGAGCTTAGGAGGATATTTTGGAAGAAGGACATAGGAGTAGTTTAAGCATCCACCCTATGCATGCATGATTGTTTGAGTTGTGAAATGCATTGGATGATTGGTTTGTTGAGTGTGTATCTAAATAATGGATTTTTGTTAATGATTATGGTGGGTAATGTTGTTTCTTTCCCAACAGCTGCTATCTGATGTTTTTTAGTTTTATATAATAAACTAACCCTTGCTTTTGTTGTACCGTGTGGTTGGTACCTGTGATGATTGTGAACTTTCGTTTGTGTGAGCAGATCAGCAATAGTAGATGACTCTGGAGGGAGATTCTTTTTGGTTGGAGCCGCCAAGCCGACATGATGACGTTGGATTTCTTTTTGGAGAAAGAGTTGTGTTTTGTTAATCAACTCTTTCTTAGTTAGTTCTTCGGCTTTTTATTATATATGTAATTCCAGATGTATATACATGTAAAACTAAAGGAAGTTCTAAAATTTGGATGACATGTACTGATTTAATATATATGTACATAGGTATTTAATTATCTAACTACAATATGTGCATGATAATTGTATTATCGCGAAAAATTTACCACCATTTTCATAATCAAATTAATGAATTTTTTATTAAATTTGAGATATGCATGATTAAGAGTTAGTGATATCATAGCGATGAGGTGGGTCATTACAAACGTCACATTTGATGAGATCATAATAAGGATTATGTGCAAAAATCTTGAAGGAAGTAAAGAAAAAGATTAGTTTTAGGTGGAGTTCCTACTTGTGATTTTAGAAATGATCATCTTATGCGATCAGACAAAGCATCAGATGAAGCAGGTCAAATGCCAACAATAGACTTAAAAAGAACAAATTGAACAAAAATAGACTTTTACCATCTTCTAACAAGGGATAGGGAAAAAAGGATGATAAAACCTACTGATAAGTTTGGTTATGCAGACCTTATTTGCTATGCTATTAATGAGACTGAAGACAAAACAAGACTCCAAACTGAGGAGCTTTAGGGATGCTATGGAGAACAAGAAAAGTTGTAACAACCTGTCTCACCGCTACGATATCACAACTCTAAATGTGTAATTTAAATTTTAAATGAAAACTCCATTATTTTGATTACGAAAATGAGGGTAAAATTTTTTTTTGCGATAATACACTCATCAAACAACGCACAAATACATAAATAAATACATATGTATGCATATTTTCAACCATTACATATCATTCATATGTCAGAACATAATTTAGTTTTTACATAAATCTAAGCCTATGATTTACATGCCCAATCAAAGAGAAACAAGGAACCTACTAATAAGAAAGAGTTGATAACAAAACACAACTCTCTCCCAAAATAAATTTCCAACGCTATCACGTCGGCTTGGCGGCTCTAACAAAAGAATCTCCCTCCAACATCACCTACTGCTGCTCATCTGCTCCCACAAACGAACATTCATGATCATCACAGGTACATATCACACGTACAAAATTGCAAGGGCGAGTTTATTATGCAAGATCAACAAACACCAGATAACAATGATTAGCAAGAAAACAATAACAATAACCACAATCATTCTCAATAATCAATCAGTTCAATATACACTCAACCAACTAGTCATCAGCTCTTTCGATAATTCAAATCAATTATACTCATAATGATGCATGCACCTGACTCAACTCTCAAATGCAATGTGGTACCATTCGTTAGGAAATAGCCTAAGTGTGCCCACATGACACTCTCACTTAGGAAAAAGATGCAATAGCTCGTCGAGGTCACCATGTCGTGCACAGGCAACTCCCCCCATGGTGATCAACCTGAGTCACAAGGGAGTTCCAAACTGAGTGATATGCCCCCAAGTACCCGCATTTTTATCCTTATAAAAAACCATAGGTACTTACTGCCACCATTTATATTATTTCCATGCAATTATGAAGTATGAAACAGAGCACCATCAATGCACTGATTGTGGATAGTTAAAAATTCTAAGCAATCCCTTTCCCTCTCAAGGGATGCTTAAAATTCTTAAACCAATCATCTTCCTTCTGTAGGGATATCTGACAGGTCACTGTACCCCCCATGTACATACACAACATCATCTCTCATCAATGTCATCATTAACATCAACATCATCTCATCTCAATGTCATCATCAACATCAACATCATCTTATCTCAATGTTATCATCAACATCAACATCATCTCATCTCATCTCAATGTTATCATCAACATCAACATTATCTCATATTAATATAATCATCAACATATTCTCATTTCAATATTATCAACATCACAAGTAATCACATTCCACATATATAAATATAACACATGTGTAGGAATCACATTCCTGAGGTCTTCAGACAACACAAATCTCATACATTCACAATCCATAATACCATGACACTGATATTTTAGGAAAAATTCTAAATTAAAGAGGAGAACTATAATATACAAAACAAACTCATGCCTATTTAAAATTTAATAAAGTAGTAAATATGAGAACAAATTATAAAATTTTGAGCAGAGTCTCCTCTGTAATTAATACTTTTCCTAAAAATATAATCATTACAATAACAACATCATTCATCAATAACAAATATATCGCATCCCATTAGTTTAAAACATAGTTTTTCTTAAAAACCAGCACGCAACAGGGATAGACATGCATCCCTATAATAGGGTTCCCTAACCCCAACTATGGTATCAAAAGCTGTAAACAAAATAATAAACTCCTATCACCTATCTATATCCCTTTGTTAGCTCATTGTAGCGTCATTTTGAGATCTCTCAAGTTCATGTCCTTTGGTCCAAACACAGAGCTCTATATACCATACCGAAGATAATTCAATAGAGATTTTGAAGACAAGGTTAATATTAACATTTAGGGTCAAATACCCACTCAAATTTAAAAAGGGATAAAATTGTGTTTTGGGAGTCCACCTAAAAAAAATGCCATTTTGAAATTCCGATCACACCAATGTGACTGGGGTTCAACAAAGGTCGCAAAACTGACATCAATATTATAAAAAGGTATTTTTTACAATGTCTTATTTTCAAAGGTTTTTCAAAGGAAGTGTTAAAACATCCAATAACGGTTCCAAGTCACAAAAGATACTAAGAGAGGTTCAAACTAGCTAGGAGAAAACAAAGAAATCATGGTTGCCTCAAAGAAACCACGAAAGGAGGATTGGAGGCTCTGTTCTCTACCGAATTCTTAAGTTGAGTTTTGAAGATTTCGCTATGATTAAAGTGTTCCTCTCTGTATGATGGTCCGGCGGCAAGCAACGACGACTCATGGCGGTCACCGGTGGTTGTGTGTGGTGGAAGAAAAGGGTTAGATCTTTGTTTAAGGGTTTAGAGAGAAGGGTTAAAAACACATTTTTTGACGCTAATGGACATATTTATAGACTATAGATCTCGCTTAGCGAGCTCGTCTCGCTCAGCACAATTTTCTCTTTGTCTGGAATTGCGCTTTGCGCGCTGGTCATAAAAAGTGGGACATCAAAATTTATTATGTTGCAAATCTGAATGTTCAAAATGTGCACAGGTGTGTTGTGAACTTACAGTCCAAATAGGAAGGCGATCCAACGGTTAACGAGTCCAAAATCATTGTTTTACTAAAACAAGTTTTGCGTAAAGCTTGAGATCACACATTTCAAATACAGATCAAACAACTTCACATAACCTAACATCCACACCAAACAGTTGCCCAAGGATAATTTATACACCACTTTAACTAATATAAACTAATCAAATAATCAAATAACACAAGAAATACATCAAACATATATTTTTAGTTATCGAAATTTCTGGGTGTTACAGCTCCACGATCTTTTTCTTGTACACTAGCAACTCTTCTTCAAGCTCTTTGCTAGCCTCCATCTCCTTCAATGCCCTGAGCTAGGATTGCTACTGCATGGACTCTGACTCCTTTAATTGAGCCTCAAGGTCAGCAACCACCCTGACAAGCTCGTCCTTATCAACAACAATGCTCTCCACCTTGCCAGCCAAGTCCTTCTTCTCCCTCAGCATGTCCTTGCAGCGTCTAGCGAGTTCATTACCATCCAGTCTTGTGCACAAGAACTTCTCTAGGGCATCACTAACCTTGGATGACAGCTGGTGGTTGGACCTGACAGCCTCAATAAAGGCGACAGTGGCATTGGACAACTTGGGATGCTCCACCCTCCAAAAAGTATGAACATTGGCTATTTGGTTACCTCAGCCTCCAAGGACGCCATTTTGCTTAGAGCTTCCTAGTGCCGCTGCCCATTCTCCTCTAGAATCGCCAAACTTCTATGGAGGAAGACCTTGGCAGAGTCATTGGCTTTTTGAATTCCAATCGACGGGATAAATCTCTTGTCAAAGGAAGACACAAAGTCAGTCAGAGTTCTCTGCTCTGGCTTATATGTTACGTATTTTTGGCAAGTGCACCGATTTGTTGTTGTAAGTTACAAAATTTATAAGATCGTCTCCACAGGGACTTGAGCTTACTCAGTTAATCCAAATAGAATTAAACAGTTCAATAGTTATGTACAAGTAGGTTGAGCGGAATTTCATTTGTTTGAGAAAGTAACGTAAAATTACTAAACTTAGTAAAATGAAATATATTTATGAGAAAATGGGATTGGGTTTCATCATTCTTATCCTTTTATATCCAATTAATATTATCATGCATAAATCATTATCTATCCTTATTGATGCACACTATTTTACCCCAAATTGATCCCTCGCATTCGAGTTCTAAGGATATTTACCGAATATCGATCCCTCGCATATGAAGTAAATACCCCAGCATTAAATTCATAATCACGTGCTTTATGCAATCAAAACGGTATGCCCTATTCCTAGCAACGTAACGTAATGAGTAAAATCATTCAGTTCAAATCCTAAGATTACTTTCCAGTCTCACTTAGGATTTTAATTCATGAAACTAGTGATCAAGTAGAATCAAGCATTAAGCACAGAATGAAATTACCAACAAAGAATAGAAGAGATTAATGCATAAATAAAGATTAAAAGAGATACATAGGATAAGAAGATTACATCTAATCCTTAGAGAAGCTAGCCAAGCATGGAGAGAACCTCCTCAAGAGAAGAGTTGATGAAGGGTCCCATCACCATTTCTTTTCGGCAGAGTCTCCACACTAAATCTCACTTCCCTAACCTACTTACTACTAATATTTAAGCTACTTAACCTAAGAAACAAGCTAAGAAGCAAAGGAAATGAAGAATGGCATGAGTTTGCTCTCAAATTCGTCCCCTATTTATAGGAATCCTTCACCAGCCAGCTTCACTCGCCCCGGCGAGTGATTTCTTCACATTTTGGTCGCCCAGGCAAGTTAATCCTTATCATCTTGGAACTTGTGGTCACCCAGGCGAGCCAAATACACATGGTTTGGTCGCCTGGGCAAGTTAATGCCTTAACCATGAAGAATTCTTTGGGCTTTGATGGATTTTGGGCCTGGATTGCTTGTAACACCTCCCATGTTTGCTATGTAAGCTCTTCTTGCTTGCTTTGCTTATTCGAAAGCCTCAAAAATCCACGGAATCTATCAAAATACAAAGCATGATTGGATTAATCTTCCAAAATATGAACAACAACTTTTATACAATCACTAGGTGCTATTTGACTAGGTTTAGGGTAAATTTATAATCAAATCTTCTGAAATCAAAAGATAAGTGCCTGCATTTGAAACATGAATTTAACTGAATTAGAGCACTTATCATCATACCCAATGCTCCACAACAAGTCGATATCATGCGAAGTATAAACGTGATCAAGAGAGACGCCGGGACGAGAAAAGAAGGAGGGAAATGTTGATGCCAATACAACAAAAGGAGGAATTGATGGAGCTGAAGAGGAAGGAGGCAGAATTTCTGGAAGCACTAGTTGTCGTCACACTAATGCTCGCAAGGGCGGAACGAGAATGGACGAAGGAGCCATGACAGGGCCGGTCGAAGAAATCGCCACTGAAACCACAACAATAGGATAAGCATAAACCTCTTGAACAAACGAGGAATGAGAAGTCAGAAGAGCAGGATCAGGAGCAAGAGCAATAGCCTGGACGATCGATGATCCCGATGGCAGACCCTACGAATCAGCAGCAGAAGGGCCACACGAACCGAAGAGCAACCCTAAAGCTTGCCTCATTGCGCGAAGGCTGAAAGGGTCACTTGACTTCTTGTAGCCTAATACCCCAACATTGTCATCTCTCTTCCTCTTAGCCAAAATAGAGGAAGGTGCATTGGGGGAAGCCTCAACAATTACAGCATCACCAAGGTCAACCCTAGCAGTAGGTTGACCCTCTTCTTTAGCAAGAAGGTCGATAGTGGAAGGTGGCACCATCCCACCAGCAGGTCCGACTTGCTTCACCCAGGGCCTCCAAGCAAAGTCGCCCATTATACCTGCAAAACAAGCAAAACACAACAAGTGTTAATTCAGGCCAACATCAAACACAAGAAGACAAGTTAATACATTTTACCATCTAAGGCAGCGAGAGGGTTGTCCGCTAAAGGAAGGGACAAGATGGCTTGAGCGTCCAGGGAGGCTGACAGTTGTTCCAGAATAGCCTTCTCAACCCTTTCCACAAGGGTCAACAAATCCTTATCGAAAGACTTGAACTTATGGGGTCTAACTGTCAGTAGAACAAGAAGCGAGGCTTCCCATCCTAATTGAACATCAGTAGCAACCCATCAACCATGACATCAGTAGTCAGGACCTTGAAGAAATCATCCTTGAAGTGACAAAACATGTTCGAGTCAAACTTGAATAGCTTCTTGGACACGCTGTTCAAGGAAACCCAGCCAATCTTGCCTGTCAACTTCATCTGAAAGAAGTACAAGAACATCAACACACTAGGTCAAATGTTGAAGAAAGGGCACAAGATTTCAAAGGCCCTCACTATAACCCAACTATTGGGATGAAGTTGAGAAGGGTCCATATTCAAGTGCTCAAGTAAAGCATATTGGAAAAAATTCAAAGGAAGAATTAAACCCAACACCACAAAAAGGCACTAGTACATGGAAAAGAAGGGCAGACAACCTAGTGTTGCCCTCAAAAAAGGGAAATCATCATTCTTGCAGGTTTGGACGACCATCTTGTAGGAATCCTCAGGGTTGGCCAACCTTAATTGGAGCTCTAGAGTAGCGAGATTCACCGCTAAGGTAATAGAGGAGCGATGTTTTAAAACATTGTCTCCCACCCATTCATAGCCAGTGATAGTAGGGGGAGACGAAGGCAACCCTGCATTGTGGCTACGTCGCACATAAGGGGAAACCCTAGCATCCCTACTACCACTCCTTCAAGCTCCCCCTGAAATAGAAGGGGAAAGAATCGTGGTGACCAACATTGGTTCCCTAACCAGAGAGGCGGCAGAAGGACGCACCCTCCTACAAAGGCAGGAAGTACCTGTGCCAACAATTGCGAGTTAACCTTCCTCTCAAAAGAATAGGACTCGCTGTCAGAGACTCCACAGCGAGCCTCCTCCTAGGAAGAGCCGCTGATTGAAATGACTTCCTTGTCTACTAGGGGTTGCTGAATCAAACCCTAGGAGTCACTACCACCCAAACCTAGGGCGGAATCAAAAATGAAAGACATGGCAAAAGGAAGGAGTACCTTAAAGAGAAAAAAACAATTGAAGGAGAAAAAGAAATTGTAGATAGCAAGCGAAAGGTAGAAAATCTTGGGAGAAAAATCAAAGATTCAGAGTGGCGATGATCAAAATGCCAAATGTCCACTTCATTTAAAGTGGAGACGTGACTCTTTGGTAACTGGCGGGAGCTAAGATGAAGCCCTAAAAGTTTGCACCACGATGCAACCCCACTCACCCACGAACCGCATCTTCAGTAAGTGTCCACTTCAATGAGTCACACGTATGCAAGAGTACCGCACATACGCTACACTCGCCTGCAGCAAAAGACAAATGAAACACTTGTCTTCAATGCATTCTCCAACGATTAGAAAAGGAAAAAGTGTTCCAACACGAAAACTCCACTAACCTGACACATCTTACTTCTCCTGAAGAACAAAGGTATGTCCTCCCTAGACAATCTAACAATAGTAGCCCAAATAATACTTGTCCAGGCTGAGGGGCTTGACAAACCTGCAACCCATGCATCTGTCAAAGTTATTACCATCAATACTAGAGAACATTTGTCCATGTAGGGGGCTCGGCAAATTCGCGACCCTCCTACTTGTCAAGGCTACTACCCTCGATATCAGGAAATCTCCCTCGACATAAGACAATCTCTTTCACCTGCAAGTTGGCTCAGAGCTTGGAGGGCTTATGTATTGTCTGGGGTCCACAAAATACACGTGGAAAGCAACATGGCATTCTAATACATACATCATCCCTCCATGTCAGCCCTGGCACAGGAGCACTGACATCTCGCCCTTAGCAACTGGGCTACTGGGTCGAACAAGTTATCTCTAATGCCTAATTATTTGAATATTAATGATAATGTTGCAACCTACTTATCAAGTGGCAGGTACGCAATTATATATAAGATACACATTATCAATATGATACAATTATCTATAAGTCACAACTTATCTACTAGTTATTATTTACAAGCTAGTAATTATCTACAAGGGCTGTTACACTACTGTAACAGTCCCGACAAATAAGGACCCACAACTCCTAATCCACTCTATAAGTATCAGGTTCCATCTGACCCTTTTCATTCACTCATTCTCACCTAACTCATGTATTTACTTGAGCGTCGAAGCCCTTTGTTTTGCAGGTCCCCCCTCTTGTCCTCTTAACAAAGGGAACTCATAGTCTAATGTGAGAGATCTAGGAGCCCCTCTTGACCACGCCCATCCTAACGTGGGTTAACTCTGAATTTTGGTAAGTATATTAATGTAAATAGAAAAAGACATGCATTAGCATGCGCATTCTAAGTTGGATTGTAACACCAAATTTAACAATGAAAAATTTGGATTCAATACAATATTAATTGGACATTTGGATTCATTTTTAAACAAATTATTAAATATTAAATGTATAGTAACAAATTAAACTCTACATAGTCAAAGGCAACCAAATTTGCAAGTACCAAAAGCTTCAAAGAAAAACAAATATTGATTAATCAATGACCGTGACCAAAAGAAGGATTGCCACATCCCCTCACCCATGCATGTTTGGTTCGTCACAAATACAGAGCAAATGCTATCCCCCTAATTAATTGGTTGTTAGTTGTTAATTTGTTAATTTTTGTGCTATTTTGAGCATAATAGTGTCATGTGATCCATATAGTTAATCTCACCTAATGAGATAAGGCTTTGTTGTAGTTATTTGAGAAGAATGTTATTTTTCAAATGGGGAGTTATGGAAGGACAGTTGAGTTGAATCCCTTCCATAATGACATTTCCTCTCTACAACCTTGTGTGGCACGACACCAATCAACAGCTACTATAATGACCCTGTGATATATCCGGGTTCGTGGACCCGACCCGACGATATTCCGGACGTAGTGGCACAGTATTTGATTTACTATTTTTGTTTTGTTTTAATGTGTTGAAATTTTAATGCTGTATTTTTTAACTTAAGCTTGACAAGTTACCTGTATTTTTTCAGATTGATGCTGGTCTTATCAGTGCTCTGGTCGAGCGGTGGAGGCCAGAAACACACACTTTCCATCTGCCGCAGGGTGAGATGACGATTACCTTGCAAGATGTTGCAGGTATTCTAGGATTGCCCACTGATGGGCAAGTCGTTACCGGGCACACTCACACAGATTGGGCAGAATTGTGTAATGAGGTTTTTGGTAACGGCCCTGATGCGGACACCGAGTTAGCCATCGGCAGTTTGAGGTTATCATATTTCGACAGGGTGTATCCTTCATATGATGCAGTTGCTGGAAACCCTCAAAATGTGATATACTTCACAAAGGCTCACATTGCTCGAATGTTAGGATCTTGGATCCTTTGTGATAGGTCCGGGGGGACCGTACTAGGCTGTCGCTACATCGGCTTACTTGGTGGTGATTTTGCCGATATTGCTACATATAGCTGGGGGTCAGCGGTTCTGGCTAACTTGTTTAGGCAGTTGTACGAATGCACGGACCCCGATAGAAAAGACATTGGTGGTTGTACGATTTTACTTCAGATTTGGGCGTGGCTCAGATTTCCACCAATTGCTTCCCCATTGCCTGTTCCGTCTGAGCCAGGCCGCCACTTTGGCCACAGGTATGTTTATTTCGTATTACTTGAATGACTGTGTATTTATGCGTATTTCAATTAATGATTGAATGTTTAATCTGGATATTAGATTTAATGCTCGTCGTCGCTTTCGTTCGTACCCACTGACTTGGTATCGAGAGAGGCTAGACTCCTTAACTAGAGATGAGGTATGCCTTTTTAATGAAATATATTTATTTAACATGGATGTGAATATGCAAGTGACTCCTATATATAATTTATTTGTGTAGGTCATTTGGCAACCCTATGGTGATTACGATTTTCTTGGTGCATCTGCTGAGACACAGCATTTGTGGATGGCTAGGACACCTATTATTTGTTTCCACATTGTTGAGTATTTGCAGCCTGATAGATGCATGAGGCAATTTGGGCAGGATCAACCAATACCTCACAGGCCTAGAAAATTGAAAGGTGTTCATGATTATACCCTTCGGGGTAAAGCCCAAGAAAATTGGCCTCGTAAGCTAAGAAAGTTTATACAGAGATGGAATAGGAGAGGTGAACATGTTGAGGTGCCTCCTGCATTACATGGTCTGATGTCACCGAACCATCAGTACATGGCCTGGTATAGACTTTCCGACAAGCGATATGTGACAAAGAAGGGTGCCACATTAGCACGTTGTGTAAGTGATTAACTCAAAATAATTTTTTTACCATTATGTTATAATGTTGTTTATGTAACTATGTTGTGACGTGTAGGTTGATGGCCTGGAGAATTTGCATTATGTCACGACCGATGAGGAATTTGAGAATGTTGGTTTGCACTTTGTACACGACGAAGTAACTCGTCTAATTGCTTGTTTTAGAGAGTCTGCTCGGGTGGAGGAGGCAGGTCCAGAGGCACCGTCGACCCAGCTTCCGGAGGAGCCACAGTTATCCCTCGACATCGGGCGTCGTACGAAAGAGGGTCGAGGGTTAGGACGTCGTCGACGACCTATTACACCAGTACCTGAGCCTATTCATGCACCCAGGCCATGCACGAGTGGTTGGATGAGGCCACCCTACATAGGTCATGAATACGGTGTTCGGGAGACATATTACGACCCTCCGCAGGCAGAGGCTGATGCATTTTATCGGCTAGAGGCTGATACATATTATCAGCCTGAGCCCGATACATTTTATCGGCCTGAGCCCGATACATTTTATCGGCTTGAGGCCGTACCGATGGACACTGAAGTCCAGCCTGCGTTCGATGCCAGTTCAATGGCGATGCCATTTGGGGATGAGGCAGGGAGCAGTAGTCAGGGACCTCGTATGTGGGATCACGCACCTGCTGACGATGTGCTTAGCCGCATCAATTTTGATCCTCAGCAGCCAGACTATCCTCCAGAGCCGCCAGTCGATGACACTCCACCTCCATATCATGTGCAACATCCTTCTCCTGCTCCGCGGTATTCGCGTGGACGTGGTAGATGCAGAATGCCAGATCGTCGGGCGCGTCATGAGCCTTGGCCTCCTTATTCGTAGAGTTTATATTTTGTTATTTTCCGTTTTGTGTTGATTATAATTTGTTTCTATGTACTAGTTAAACATGTTTTGATTATTGACACATTTTTAGCCCCTATATCTGTGGTGGACGTCGTTTGGTTATTTAATTTGGTTGTCATGACTATATTTTGCTATAAACTAAATGTGGAACTATAAAAATATATCCTCGTTGGATAAGTTACCTGAACTTTGTGATCGACGTAGTTAGGCATTCACGCAAGCAAGTTGGCACGCACATTCTCCAAAGTAATGTCCGATCTTTGTCATGGCAGAAAAGCACAATAAATGACTCGTCCTTTGTACTGGAATCTGACATTGACTACACCGGTGACGATTGACAACACATCCATGTCCTTTTTGTCGATAGCCAATCAATTTACATCATCTGTAAGAAGACATTGACAACACTAGCACGCCAGTTGTTTAGTCACGCCTCATCCATACGCGAGTGATCCCGTCCCACACAGGCGGGACTTTACATCGTTATATATACCCCCACACAGGACTTTAATCATCCCACACAACATACCTCCGCAAAGGAAACTCAATCTCAGCACGATGGCATTCTTAGGTGAAACCGCCTCTCAAAACATTGGTAATTCGAAACTAGCATTTATATTTCCGAATGGATCAATCATGCATAATGAAACTGGTGTTTCTTTCGGATGTCCTACCCCAATACCAATGCGAGTTCCCGATGAATGTTCCTTTCAGTCACTGAAGAGTAGAATGCACAACACAATCTTGCTCACAAGTGACCAATTTGTGGATGAAATTTACTATCGACAACCAGCCATTAGTATAGGTAACAAAATTTTTTTTCATTCCCTGCCCCTGAATAATGATGATGATGTTTGCACTATGCTGGCGTGCCATGAAAAATTCTCGTCTGTTGGTCCTATAGAATTATTATGTATGATAAGCAGAACACCCGATGGTGTCCTCGACCTACTTCAATCCACGATGACTCCTACTCATGATGCACTGTTGTATTACAACGGCAAGTGGAAGCAACCACGACAAAACAATTTTCTGGGTTACTCCTTTACTGGAACAAATCCAAAAAGGTTTCAAATCCCTTCCGGATGCAATATAGATATACTCAAGGATATAATAAAGCGAGTTGCGCCACTCGGAGTTCCTCCTTATGGAATACACGAGTCACAGGTTGTGAAACACGTGTTCTTCCGACAACCAGGTCACACCCAATATTCACAAAACTTAGTCGAATATCAAATAATAGAACTGAAAAATGATGAAGTGTACTCAAGGTGTTAGCAGAATCTAATTACTGGAAGCGTTTCTCTCCAATAGAAATCTTAGCTACTTTTAACAAACCAGTCATCGAACTACTGGAAGATGACATGTCACGATTTTCATGTTTCAGTTGTTGTTGTTAGTGGGTTTTCATTGTTTCGGCTTTTAAATCTCGTCTGTTTGTGTTTGTCACTCTCTTCCAGTTGTTTGTACGTTCTGTTATTTTATTAGGTTTCAATGGATTGTTAATGTGGATTGCATTTTCATGTGCAACAACATTCGTATCAGTGGTTTCAATGGAAGTTTTGTTTATTTTCAAATGTTCATTACGAAATATAACAACATAAATAAACAAGGACAACAACATAAACAAATCATGATGTAGATGGACGATTAGGACAATTTCGCTGGTTATGACCAGGTAATCTGCATATACCACACCTAACACGACTTTGACTACCTTCAACTTCATCCATCTCATTGCGTATTCTAGTTGACTTTGGACGACCCTTTGCACGCAACATACACCTGTCAGGTATCACCACTGGATCTGTAGTAGGTGGGATTGCTTGCTCATTGCCAATTGGCTACCATGGGAATGAATAAGCTTCTACCAGCTTTGTAATGAGGAATATGTCATCCACATATTGTGACGGTGCCTGACGAACATGTAAAGCGGCTGCTATGGCATGACTACAAGGATACTTGAACGCCTTAAATTTCCCACATTGGCAGGACCGCTCAGGGAGATTAACCGAATACGATTTTTCGTAACCATCGTCAACCTCAAATACAGATTGTTCAACATTATATGCACGAACATAGTGAGCAGTAGCAGTGGTCTCATTGGCCTTCAACATAGCAATAACATTTTTGCAATGAGGATAAGGACCTTGCAATTCATTAAGAGCTGACCGCCCTCGGCAAACAAAATATTCCACCAATCTGCTGTATGTGTGCTTAACCAACGCGGTTATTGGCATGTTTCTTGCACCTTTTAACATCCTGTTCACTGACTCGACCAAATTTGTTGTCATATGTCCATACCTTCATCCCTCAACATCGTATGCACGTGTCCACTTTTCCTTCGGGATGCTATCAATCCAGTTTGCAACCTCAGGACTCACATCACGAAAACTTGCGTAGGCTATGTCAAACTGAACAATAGAAGGAGTATAACCTGCACACAAATTAAATAACATTAAATTTGACAACCACATGCATAATTAATAGATGAAGTTTTTAACCATACCTAAATTCATAACCGCTCTCTTCAAATTTTCATTTTTGAACTTTTGATTAAAATTGCTCGCAATATGGCGAAGGCAAAAGACATGATAAGCATGCGGTGGTTGCCAACCACGGTGCCTCTCAATTGCAGACAATATGCTTCGATGCCGATCAGAAGTAAGACAAATATTTGTCTTCTGTGTAACATGCGCGCGAATGTTATACAGAAAGAATTCCCAAGCTTCCAACGTCTCACCCTCAACAATAGCAAATGCAAGTGGCAAACATTCATTATTTCCATCCTGAGCTGTGGCAATCAACAATTTTCCTTTGTACTTGCCATATAAATGAGTGCCATCAATTTGAATAACCGGCTTACAAAAATTGAAAGCCTCGCAACATTGTCTGAAGGTCCAAAAAATCCGGTGAAACACACGTTTTCCATGAACAATTCTATGAGCCACATAATAACTTTTTGTTTGAAGACGATAAATAGAACCTGGATTACGTCCAACCATATATTCACACCACCTTGACAAAAATGCATATGATTCCTCCCAATCACCGTAGATAATTGCCATTGTTTTCTGCTTTGCATACCATGCCTTGTAATATGAAACTTTGTATCCATAAGCATGAGTTATCCTTTCCTGGATGAGTCCAATTGAACATGATGGATCATGCTTTATCATCCCTAATAAAAAAAATTAAATCACGTTATCATTAATACAAATAATACAATCATTAATTCTCATCATTAAATATTAATCCAAAAACTTACCTAGTACGAGTGAAACAATAACACTGGAATCTAATTGTCTGTGGTCCTGAGAAATGTGATCATTTAAGCAATTGTGATCCCCGCCCCATTTGGTAACCACCCATCTTTCACCGTACGTTGGTTTCATTACCCTAACCCTCCATGGACAATTCTGGTCATGCGCACGACATTTCATGCTTAACTTTGTCGGTGTACTTTCAACCACGACAGCTTCCTGATGCTCCTTCATGAGGTTAACCTTGATTGCCATTTGCACATCTTCTTTTGATGCAAATTCCTGTTTCACAAACAACTTATTCCCTAATACCCATGGACCCTCAACTGAACCTGAACCACAACCACTGCCAGAATCTTGTTCACTCGGATAATCCCAATCAATGTAGGTGTAATGTGGGATTCCATCCCAAAAAGTAGCATTACCCTCACCTACATATGCAAATTCCAAAATTTATTACAATAAAATACATACACAAAAAACAAACATATATGTAAGTAACTATTGTTTGGTAACACACCTTGACATTGTTGAGGTAAATGAGATTCTCCTGCATCCTCTTGTCGTTGGGTTTCATGCTCTCTCACGACTGTGTCATGTACTTGTATTTGAGTTGTGCTTCGACCATCATCCTCATCATTGTCCGAAGCACTAGCATTTTCAGCAAGAAGACGATCTTCCATTACGATATTTTCATCATCGTCATCATCAATATCGTCATCCATAACCCAAGTAGGGTCATTTTCATCTTCCATAGACAAATTAACAACTGGAGCGGCAGATGCTGATGCTCCACGAGAATAATTGAAATCAACTAACCTCATTAGTAAAGCCACATCCTCTACTCCAGCAAAATCCACGTACAACTCTAAGAATTTTTTCATTGACTAGTTGAAGAATTCTCCTATTACAAATTCTAAGTCTTCGTCATCAATTACTTTCATGCTGATATATTTATCATCGCACCATATTCTTGCAGTGACCATAGTGATAGATACGTTGCCTTTGAGAACTAATTTTTGACTAATTTTTTCATGCAATTCGTCAATGGTTGAGTTGCGGTTGATACATGTTCCCCTTTTCTATCCTTCGAAAACAACACCACGTCGGCTCTCAATTTTGCTACCATTATAATATAAAGCAATACGAACAAAATCACCATCTCCAGACATTTTTTTATATATGACCAACAGGACCACGGTCATGCCTGTAACACAGAAAAATCTATAAGCATATTATCATCATTTATTTCATTTGGAAGAAAAATTATTAAAATAATTTGATTATCTATGTCTTACGTAGGTCCTTCATGAAAACCTAGCTCATAACCTACGTAAATAACTAATTAAAACCTAGGTCACCCACTAATTGTACCCTAAACCCTAAACCTAGGTCATAACCTAGGTAACCAACATCATAACCTTGAGGTCGTAATTAATCCTAATCTAAGTAACTAACTAATAATATTGTAACTCAATAAACCTACGTCTTAACCTACATAAATAACCAATCAAAACCTAGGTCATAAAACCTACATTATACTAGCTTACTATTTCTAACCTAAGTCAATAACAACTATTTAGCTCAATACCAATTGTCTAAGACAACAACATAATATATTTCATGTAATTTAAAAATAATATGTTTGACTAACACTTACTTGCTCGAACTAAAACTCGAATCCAAAGAGATAACCAACACCTCTGCAAATGCTAAAGATAGCTGCAAATGCTCAAGATAGCTGCAAATGATGGGTACTGCTGCAAATGCTGAAGGGGGGGGTGGATAAATAGGCTGCTGAATCACGTCCTGGGACAACGTGACTGGGGTTGAGTCACGTCCAGTGTGGACGTGAATGGGTGTTGATCACGTCCAGGGTGGACATGTTTAAACATGCTGGGCCATGACGTGATTAATCACGTCCAGCTATGACGCGTTCCATTGTCATAGATTTCAAATTATGTTTTAGATGGCAATATTTGCCTAATTTTTTATTAAAACTGTTATATTTATAATTTTTTGCCACACAAAATGTGATAACATCCATAACAAAATTGCAAAACAGAGGAAAAGCTGCCATCATGGAAAACTAAGAAACCAGTCCTGTAAATGAATCAGTGATTACCATCTGATCAGCCAACATCAAAACTGTTTTGAGTGAAAATTTGTTCCCACAAGAAAAAGAGGTCTTCAAGACTCGGTCCCAGAAGGTCAATAACAAGAACATTATTGTCTCCATCAGTACCACACCATTTCATTCTTGGAATACCACCTTGATTTCCATCATAATTATGTGGAATCAGAATCTAATAACAAAAATACATGAAAACTGTTGCAAGAGCATTTGGATTCAACACACAGTTGGGCTTCTGTTAACGTACTTCGGCCTTGAATAGTGTTATATAACTTGGCCTCAAACATTAACTGTGGCTGAGAGATTTTCCTGTTCTCCTACAAAAGAATAAATATTTATCTTACAAATCACTACAATATCATATCTATTGTTCCCATATATCAGAATTCATAGGTATATAAAGAGTGTCAGAAAGAAAGAGTATCAATAATGTTCCTCTAGAAAGATAACAGAAAAGTGAAACCTCTTGGAAAATGGAGAGTGTAAGAATTCAACAGAGTCTGCCACACTCTTTACAACATTCTCAAGATCCAATTGTCAAAATCAGGAATCAAACTCACCTATTTAATAATTGGACTCATGAATTTGACTAAGTGTTAGAAAGTGAAAATTTATAGTTTATATTTTACGTTTGTTATGAGTTAAGTATGCTTTTGATCTCATAAAATATCATAAATTATAATTTTAATTCCTATAAAAAAAATTATTTATTTTTAATTTTTATATATACCAGAAATAATGTGATTTTAGTCTCTCGTTAGGCACTTTTTTCTTTTTTGGTGATCCTCTCGTTAGGGACTAAAATAGCTTAAGGACTAAAAGTAAATAAACTTTTTTTATATAAAAATTAAAACTAAAATCATATTTTAGAGAAAGATAAACATATTTAACCCTTATTATATTTTAATGAGCATCCTTCATTCAAACACCTAATTTATGCATGTGCATTCTAATCAAACCATGACTTGGCACATCTGATTAAGTTTCTGTAAATAGCATAATCAAGCATGAAATGAAAGTATAAAAGATTGTGACATAATTATTTTTAGTCAAAAAGCTAGATTACTTCAACCTCTTACAAACTACTCGGCCCTTCGGCATGTTAATTTTATTTTATTTATTGGCGCTAACACGCATGAAACATAAATAGGAATAAAAACAAAGAAAACCAAGAATTGAAGTAACTCAATTTCCAGGGACACGATGAAGAAATTAAGAATCACCATCTTGATGGCCACAATTTCAGAAGTCTCGATATGTGCCCGATAATGGCAATAAAACATATGTATGTTAAACAACAATAATAATCTATTTATTCAGTCCACCAAAACTATATACGTTATAAGATATATTATCTAAACATATTTCAGAAGTAATTTTTTTTAAAGAAAATACAAATACTAAATTAAAAAAATAAAATTTAAAGAATATAATATAATCAAACTCCTTATTTTATAAAGACAAAATCAAAAAAATTATTTTATTGAGGTGAAAATACATTTAAACTGAATTTAATATATATATATATATATATATATATATATATATTTTTTCACTCGTGTGTTATTAATTATATGGATTGGCTGCTCTAAAGTCCAATAATGTGAAATTATTTTTGTTTATTATAGATTTAATATTTTGTGATAATATATTTTTTTATATATATATATATATATATATATATATATATATATTGTTATAAATATGCTTATATTTTATTATAATATATAAATATTTTATTACAATTTTAACTGTTAAATGTATCCTGTGCTTTACAAGAATTAAAGCCTATAAATCCAAGCAAACCATCAAGGTTTTCATTTCTAAAACAAGGAACCCTTGTCTACCTTACGTTGATCGGAAGTCATGATTTTAAAACGATCAGTACTTTCTGTCAAGAAAAAGAAAAAAAATAATAACGATCAATACTTGAGCAGATATACTTTCATAAAAAATGTGAGCAGATACATTAAGTCAAATAATGTGGCGCAATGCCCCTCTATCATTGAATTCTCTTACTTATTCGATAGTTCAATTTAGTTTTAAAACAAAAATCATCCAATAATAGCATCCTATTATTTTTCCTACTTCTTTGTTTTGCAGGAATTTATCCTACTTCTGTAAGTATTAAATATCTCTTATATTTATAAAATATTAAATATATTTAAATTTTTTATTTAATACTTTCTTTATCAGATAATATAGTAGGATTTGTAAGAAAATATAGCAATACTCTATAATAATTTAGTAAATTATGAATAAATATCCCTTGTCTTGAGCAGATTTTTAAGTTAAGTAAATATAAGAAAATCTAATATATATTGTTGTATAAAATGAAGTTTGATAATTTCATATTTTATTCTATATTTTTAAATAACCCGCTAGGTTTGTCTAGTGATGGAGTTGAGTAGTATACATGAGATTTTAAGTTTAAATTTCAATGTTTAAATTTTTTTTTTTTAATTTAGTTTCAAATAAAATTTGTTTCTTTACATTCAAAATTTCTTCTTGCCTTTAAAAATTATTTTAATTGTTATTTACGTAATTACATTACCTGATTTGTGATTGTTATGATTTAATATTAATTAGCAATATAAGATTGATTGAGTGATTATGGAAATGAGAAAGATTACGACAATATTAGAAATAATACTTTTAACATGCTATATTACATCGGTTATTGAAAAATTTGATGTTAACAAAAATGTTGTGGGATATTTGTAAATAACATGAGTTTGTTAATATTGATTTTTAAAAAAATCGATGTTGAGTTTGTCGTCAATAACGTCGGTTTTATTTATTTAAAAACAGATGTTGTTGGGTCTTTTATAAAAGATGACTTCTAATGCCCAAACCCTTCACTCTCGCTCTCTCACTCTCACTCTCACTCTCACGACAATGGTAAAACTCCCGGTGCCGTTCTCTCACTCTGTCGGTGGTGGTGAAACTCCTAACATTGTCTCGCTCTCCTTTTGGTCCCTCTCGCTCTGTGACTCTTGGTCACACTCAACAAATTACCTCGCGACTTCAAATTCAGGTTGGTAGCGTTAATCTTTGTTGATGTCTTCCTTATTTCATTTCCCTGGTTATTTTATATCTAAATTTTTTGCTCATACTCTTGTTTGCAAGTTAAAATAAAATAAAATAAACGTAAGCATTACATGGAAGGATTGATAATACTGTGCCTAAAGTAAATTCAGGCAGACTCAAGCCTAATTGCTTATGCTTCAAAATTCAAATTATATACTTTTTGGCTCTTGCTGCTATATAGAAACCTAGCTAAATGTCTACCTCAATAATTTTTAGAGCGAAAAAAGTTCGTCATAAGTTAGAGCATCTCATATGCTTGTAGGATTGTTTGGTGGATTTTTTCTGGTTTGTAGCGGTTTGGCTGGTGGTGTTGGTCCTTGTGATGAGGTGCTAGCTATTGTATTTAAAGGCTAGGGAAGTTGGGTGCTTGCTTGGTTATGTCACTAGTTGGTTATGTGACTAGAAATATATATTTTGGTATAGGCAGTCTTCTACGACGTCAATTTTATGACAGTTATACAAAAACCGATGTCGTAGAAGACGTGGGATATTTTTGTAAATAATTGCAAATATTTAAAGATGGGTTTAGGATAAACTGTCTTTGAAATTACGATATCGGTTTATTTAAGAACCGATGTAGAATGCGAGAATACAAAGTCGCTTTTACCATCTTCGAAACAGCTGTTCCTCCTCCTCGTGATTCCCGAACATTCTCTTTTTATTCCCAGCTCCATGGGCGCGATTCCATATTCTCACCACTCACGCCCTTCTTCTTCTTCTCTTCTTCCTCCATTAGGTTTTCTCACATTGCTGAATGTGGCTTCGCTCTCACATTAACCCTTGAAACCACATTGTCCATCCCGCTCGATCGCTTCGCTAGACCCTGTAACTTTCTCTTCTCTCTCACACTCTGTCTCTCTCTCATAGGGTTTCAATTTTTTTTTCTCCTCGCTTATGCGTTTTGTTTTGGTTATTGTGGTAGGTTTCGAAGGATTCTCCGGGTGTGATGAAAAGAAGGAAAAGAGATCTGATTTTGAGAACTCCAAAGATGAAAGAAGAACAAGAATTGGGTCTCTGAAGAAGAAAGCGCTCAATGCGTCCTCCAAGTTCAAGCATTCGCTGTAGAAAAAGAGCAGTAGAAGGAAAAGCGAGGGCCGTTTTAGCTCTGTTTCGATCAAAGTAATACATAAACTTAACGGGTGGTGGGTGAGTGGAGCAACATAACGGTTCAACCATGGCCACGTTACAGTGCAACTGCAACTCTCTTGCACTCAACAAACCCTATTACCCCAGAAGAAGAAGAAGACCCTTTTTGCAACCCCTTTTCTCATGAACTCATTTTGTTTCAGGCAATTCAATTTGCAGAAGTTCCAGCGCCTCAACTTCAACGTCAGTTTCTTCATGCTCAGTGTTCATTTTGAGTTTGTAGTTTTTAAAGTTTAAGATTGTAGGAGTATTCAATCAATGATGGCACGAGTGATTGTTGAGTGTTGATTACTTAATTATGCATTTTAAATTGAATTTCTATTCCATTTTTTTGTTAAATGGCACAAGTGATTTAACAATAATAATAAAGGGACGTTTCGTATTCATCTTGCTAAATACTGTGTCATGTGTATTATATGGAATTTTGGGCTTGATAATTATCTTGAATTGAATGGAGTTTTTTCTGAGTCCTCAGTCATGTGTGCATTTCAAGCTGAAAAATGGAAACGTTGGTGGTCTGTGCCATCGTTCAGTGTCAGTTTCAGTTCTGTTCTGTGCTTTTTCTTCATGCTAGCCCATTCCAGAGACGGGGTTCAATTAAAACAAAGAGAAGAGAAGAATCGAGGATGTGAGGCAATTAGACAAATGGTTTTAAAATTGATTGAAAATATAACAATATTGTTATTGGAAATAATTCTAATGGTTTGTCCTTCGTGAATCAGTTCCATAAGCCACATTAAATCAAGCACCTGCCAGTGGCTAGGAATTATAAGAGATTATTAGTTCATCTGAATGGAATTTGTTTGAGTCAAAGCTGGATGAGGCATGTCTCCTTTGGTCTTAATGAAGATCCACCATTGGAAGCTTGTCATCTCTATTAGGTCCCTAATTGAACTGTGGGGAGTGTGAGATACTATTGATTTCTGATTTCTTAACGACAATTTATGTATCCTGTTGTGTCAATTACAAGATTAATTTAGTCTTGGTTGTGGGCTGTGAATAGTAGTACTGCCCATCTCACTTTTAACTGTGGGGAGTCCCAACATGTGTAATGACTAGGACCAATGACCAAGCCATGTTTGACTGGAGTTTGTATTGTGTGTGTCTATATATATATATATATATATATATATATATATATATATATATATATATATATATAAATGACATGACATATAGTTTCATATTATTGCCATGTAACTTTTAGATTTAGTTATACTTTTCTTCCTTTTTTCCCTAAAATTTCTTTCTGTTAAAGAAACATAAAATTGCTAAACTATTATTCTATTTTAAATGTTGTCTACAGCTAGAACATCAGCAGTTCATTGTTGACACTGGTGCCTTAACACATCTTGTTGATCTTTTGAAAAGGCACAGGAATGGCTTAACTTCTCGTGCTATTAATAGTCTCATTCGTAGGGCCGCATATGCTATTACTAATCTTGCTCATGAGAACAGCAGCATTAAAACCCGTGTCAGGTTTTGCTTCTTCAAGAGATACCATATGTTAAATTTACTTTGGATTTTGTTCTTAATATTAACTAGACTTGATCTATAGGATGCAGGGTGGAATTCCACCACTTGTTCATTTGCTTGATTTTGATGATGCAAAGGTGCAAAGAGCAGCTGCTGGTGCTCTGCGAACCCTGGCTTTTAAAAATGATGAAAATAAAAACAGGTAAGTGGTCATTGCTGAAAGTTGGGGTTTTATGTTTCAAGTTAGTCACACAACATAATGATTTTCCAGATTGTTGAATGCAATGCTCTTCCAACTTTAATTCTAATGCTACGTTCTGAAGATGCTGGTGTTCGTTATGAAGCGGTATGGGTAATGATACTTTAATTAAAAATGCAAGACTTTTCAATTATTCTGAGCTCTTTCTTTCCACATCTATTATATGGCTAGAGTACTGGAAAGTATAGTTGCTATTCTTGTGATGATGCATCATATATTATATTATTTGTCTCTTAGTTTTTACTGGTTGTTACGCTTGGTCTCGAGAAACAGAATTTTTAACTGTTACATATATTTTAGTATATATTTTTAAATAATTTAAAGAATATTTTTTAACTGTTAAATTAAATATTAAACTATTTATTTTAAAGGTGTATTTCCTGACACAAATCACTAATGAAGTGAACGTGATTTGTGTATTTCCTGAGTTACTTGGACATACAAGCAGGTATTTAATTCTGTAGCTATTATTATTAAACTTGTTCTGCTCGTGAGAAACAGAATGTACACAGCGGGTTTGCTGGGATTTGCTATGGGATCAAACTCTCCCTCTCTGAAGATGCCTATGGAGATGAAGCACCCCCAGGAAGATGATCACTGCCGGAGACAACACAAGTGGTGTGTTGTGTGTGCAGTGTGAAGGGAAAAGAGAGAGTCAGAATTA
>CM023954.1:23802892-23837749 GCA_013407115.1 Glycine latifolia
ATATTCAACTTGGAAAGATGTTCCAGAATCTTTGAAGGACCTTATATGGGATGACATTTTGGTATGCGATATATCGTCATCATTGTTGTACTTGAAGTTTTTGTACACTCCAATAGTAATTCTATGATGACTTAATATTATGATGCAGGTAACATTTAAAATCCCAGAAGCATCAAATGCGAAGAACAAGATAATGTCATTGGTGGCCACTAGATGGAGGCAGTTTAAGTCCTCATTCACCAGTAAATACATTTACAGTGATCCTGAAGGGAAACATGTAATGGACCCTTCTGTTAAGTATGGTTTGGATCAACAAACCTGGGATAAGTTCGCTGCAACGCGGAAAACTCCTAATTGGGAGGTTGTTTAACATGTTGTCATTATTCAAAGCTTTAAATGATGTGCTATGTAAGTTATTTTCAATCAGCTGTTTAACTTTTATTTAATACATTATAGGAAATAAGATCAAAGGCTTAGGAAATTCAAAAACACAATGATTGCCCACACTTGTTGTCTCGTGGAGGGTATGATTTGCTTGAAAAGAAATTGTTGGAGGAGAAAAGGAGAAGAATACAATAGGATGCAATGTACACTGAGGTCTTAGATCCTCCGTCTCCCATTGCAAGGCATATGAAGTGGAAGATGGCACACACAAAGCGATATGGCCAGATGACCTCGACTGCGGGCAAAGAAATTTCAGATAAAATTGTTAGTTCCTTAGTTATTTGAACGTAGACATTAATTTTCACTCAAAACTAGTATTCCAGCTAAAATATAATGTTTGTTTCATTGTGGTTACCACAGGACTTACTAGAATAACAGGAAACACAAGGTGAATTTGTTCCCAATGGTCGTGATGACATTTTGTATGTGGCCAATTGATGACCTGATCATCCAGGTCGTGTGCGTGTTGCAGGCTCTGGCGTGACCATCAGTCAGTATTTCAGACAAGCTTCAAGAGGCTCCAATAGGTCCTCTGCATCCATAACTCCACAACAGTTGGCTGATATCATAACTAACCTCAGGGAAGAGTGGAAGAGAAAGGCAGAGGAGGATAAAAAAAAAGTTTGGAGCTAATTAAACAAGAGGTAAAAGAGGCTTTAAAAATGGAGAGATCACAAATGCCTGCACCTGAATCACCCGCAGAAATGGCTGAGTTACAACTATTAGTTCCAGGCGTCAGTACAAAGGGGAGTTGTGCTGAAACTGTAGCCAATCGATCAGGGGAAGACCAATATAATGATGTAGACCACAGTATGGGGTTGTATGTCCATTTCGATGATTCTACACGGCTAGTGGCATTGGGAAATGTTTGTGAAGGAGCATCTGCCATACACAATGTGTGCTATGTAGACGACGTGGTCAGGGTGAGTGTCACAAAAATTTTTGATGGTGACATTGAAGTTCCATTTGCGACTTCAGAGTGCAAGTATGTAAGACAAACCCTAAGCACATTCGTTGCATGGCCTACACATCTTGTGAAACCTTTATCAAAAGAGGTATGTACTTATGATTTTCCTTAGTAACACCATGATGGTTTGTTACAATATTTGCTTATAGGGGTTATAGAATAATTATTTAAAAACCTTTACAAATGTTTGACAGATGTGCCCAAAGAAACTTGTTGAACCTGTTAAAAGGTCAAAAAAGCTTGTTGTAGATGACCTTTTGGGTGAGTTGATTAAGAGGATGTATGACGTTTACTAGAAGTCGGTTGAGTTGATATGGGATGCTAAGAAATTTGGGGTTGTGGATGTAGGAGCCTTATTCTTTATAACATTTTCTAACATCAATGAAATAATAGATGGTCAGAAATGTTTGAACATATCTATACTACAATTGTGGATGATGTAAGTGTTTTTCACATTAGGTTATTTTGTTCCTTTTAACTCAGACTTAATATTTACTAGTGAATCTATTCAAAAAAATTATAATTGAATGGGAGAGACAGGTATATGGATGACTGGAGTCAAACGTTAGGATATGGTGATGTATATGGATTCCTTGAGCCTCAATCCATACACAATACAAAAGATAGACGAGATAAATGTCAACAATACATTCAGGCATGGATGAAGGAATCAAAAAGAAAGGCGTACCTTGGAGCATACTTGAATCAGTAAGACTTTATACTAATATATATTATGGCTTGACAACAGGATTTTATTTTTACCATCAACCTGGCATTTTATGCGGGTCCCATTAGCAGCTAATTGTTCTGTGTCCTAGGACCAATGGTGTTGTATGGTTTTGTTCCTTGCGTAAAAGGCCCAATATACACATCAAAGCTGCAGTTAACAAGTTACGTGTGTCTCCCTTATATCTAACATGCATATAAAATATCGTACTGTTTTATCACAAACTTAACAAAAGATGTTTTTGGAAATTCAGTGCAATGAAGATTTTTAAGAGTACTTCCGGTTGCCAATCTATTGAAGGCCAAGCGAACTAGATTGAAGTTAAGGTACACCCGTATCGCATTTATAAAGTTATGCATTGTTATTGAGAGTGTTTTCCATTTTTTGCCACTATGGTATATAATCTAGTATCATTTTAGAGTCGTCCAAACCAGAGGCTATGAGTGTGGATACTATGTAATGAATTGGATGTGGAACATAGTAGGTGGGGGGTTGAAGAATGATTGGAACACAGTATGTTAGGAAGTACATGTTTCAGTTTTGTCTTTATTTTTAAGTCTTTTTAGTTCTTATCATCAACGTCACTAACTTGTTTCCATTAAATTTGTCTAGTTTTTTGGTGATAGATCAGCCTTAGACTTCGAGACTATGGGATCAATTTGGAAGAAATAGGCAGCATATATGTTACAAGTTTTGGCGTTATGAATTATAGACTTTTCCATCATCCTGTACATTCAGAATGTTTAATTGCCTGTATTAGACTACATGTATCAAAACATTGGTAGCCCATTTGAGATAACAGCCTATCAGGTGTGAAAACGATGTAGATTTGAAATGTATGGCTCTTGTTTTTTATTAGTTGATATTTGCATGATATATAAGTTTTGATCTTTTATCTTATTATCAGGAATTTCATGCCATGTGCCTTTGTTTACTTAGGACAAAAAAGAAAAAAATAGAATAGTTCTATCCTGCTATTTTGGTTTGAGAGAAATACTCATGTCTATTTTGTTTTGGATGGTGGAATAGGACGAATCAAATGTCGAAGATGGTATTTGGTGCAATTTTTGTTGACTTTCATATTAAACTACATGTATCATTATAAGTGCTTGTGCTTTCTTTTTTGCTGGTTATTTATCAACTATTTAGGAAAATGAACCCTTTTGAGGTATGTGTTGTGGAAAGTGGCGTGGAAAGCTTAAAAGGTGTTAAGAAATCCATCACCTTCTCTATGAAATGCATGTGCACTACACCCATTTTCTGTATGATCATCAATTATGTAGCTACTGTTCATTTACTAATGTTACAGAAAATTGATTTTGTTGAATCTTCAATTAGATACATTAATAACCACAGGTTCAAGTCAGTAATTATGAAGAAGAGATAATCACTGTTTATGCTGATTAGTTCTATAAATATACCTTAGCTATATATCTAATTGTAACTTGGAATGAAGTTCTACAATGTGTGTGGAGATTTTGGAGTCGTGTTCTGTTCAGAGCATGAGGTGACACATCTATGTATGTTATATATAACCTTATGTGTGTGTGTGTGTGTGTGTGTGTACATACATATATATTCAGGTATCATTTTGGACTTTCAAATGTCAAAATATGAATGACTAGATAATGTTAAGGGCATTGGATATTGAAGAACAGGGATGCTGTCATGGTCATTGTGGGAGTGATTTCATGTTTTTATTTAATGATATGAATCTATCAAATCTGATGGGATAAGGCTTTGATGTTATTGTTGTTGTATTAATTTGCTCTGATAAGCATCTTTTTACTATTTTATCAAGCTTGCATTGCTTATAGTTATGACCATAATATAAGTTAGGCTGGTATATTTATAGAACTGAGGCTACTAGACAAAGTATTTGATGCAGGCTCATGTTGCAGCTCCTAGCGTTGCTTGATCAGCATCTATTTTATAGTTATATTTATAGATAATTATCTATTATCACCATAGGTAAGATTAAATCCTTTATTTTTTCACATTGCCAAGGCATACAAATTAAATTGGAAAAACCCATGCTCATATTCTTTGAGATTGCTGACTTGTTTATATAATATTATGCCAGCAAAACCAATGACCAAGAGAGTTAACAATGAGGCACAATTTTAATATGGTGCTGGTCAATTGAACCCAAGAAGAGCTGTGAGCCATGGTGTAGTCTATGACATGGATGCCTTAGGTTATATCCAATTCTTATGATTTTCATTTTCTATAATTCGTTTAACGCCTACTAGCTAGTTGTGACCTGATTCTTTTGTTGTAACTTGATTGATTTTAATATATAATAATTGTTGTATACCAAATGTGCACATTTATTTTTTGTACGCAATTTTTCCAAAATCTATGATGGATACAAAATATGGATTGATTGTTGGACAATAAATTTACTACCCAATGGACCTTCATTAAGATGCTATAACGAAATAAATGAAAAATATTATAGGAAAAAAATACATTTCAAAGACAGTTGTTTACCCAGACTGTCTTTGAATAAAGTGATTTAAAAAAAAATAAAAAGTAGCCAATATCTACGACGGTTCTAAATCTGGACCGTCTTAGAATATGGTAAATTCAAAGTCGGGTTCACATCATAACCGTCTTAGAACGGGCCAAAACTAAGACGGTTTTAGTTATTCAACCGTCATAGATATGGCTAATTTTGTTTTTATTATTATTAAAAATCACTTAATTCAAAGACGATTTAGACAACCAACCGTCTTTGAAATGTTTATAACAAAGTCGGTTATAAGACCGTCGTGAAATACGTTTAGTTTCAACGACACAGGAAACAATGACGATCATATGACCGTCTTTATAATGCATCCAGAACCGTCGTAGTATGAGGCGCTTGTAGTAGTGACTTTTAGCTTCTCATTTTGTATTCTTACCAAAATATGTAAGTGGCACATGTCAGGATGAGCGTGACCAAGATAGATTCTAGACTTTTGCACGTTGAATGATGAGTTAACTTTTTTAGAAGGGGGAACCTACAAAACAAAGGAAATGACTACAACACTCAAGTAAGTACATCAATTATATGAGTATAAGAACATGTATGAGAAAGAGATATAACTAAGTGTGAGAATGAATGTATCTTGAGTGAAAATATAATGAATGAAAGGTTAGATAGTACTTGATATTTATAGAATAAGCATGGACCTTGGACCCTTGTAGATAATTATTAACATGTAGATAATGGCTAACAAATAATTGCAGACTATAAATAATTAAACTTACAGATAATGTGTACTTTATAGATAATATGTAGTTTGTAGATAAGTTGAGGCTTATAAATAATTAAGTATCTGTCATTTGATAAGGTGGTTGCAACATTATCAATAATATTTGAATAATAAAATATTAAAGATAACCTGTTGATCCAATCAGCTTGGCTACTGAGGGTAGACGTCTGTGCTCTTGTAGCATGACTAATATGGAAGGTTGACACATGTACGAGGATCCCACATAAGTGGTCACGTGTATATTTCATATCTTTGACAGTACATGGGGCTTTGAGCTAGCTTGCGGGCGAAAGAGGTTGTTTGGTGTCGAGTAAGAGTGTCTAGTGTCGATGGAAATTGTCTGATGCCAAGGGTGGTAGCCTTGACAAGTAAGAGAATCACAAGTTTGTCGAGCCCCTGAACGTGGACAAGTGTTGTCCAATGTCGATGGTGATAACCTTGACAAGTGCGAGAAATGTAAGAGTGTCGAGCTTGTCAAGCCCCCCATCCTAGACAAGTGTTGTTCGGGCTACCTGATAACGAATGTCGAATCGCTACTAAACAAATAAAACTAAGATAATTATGTAGTACATGATTAACCTAGGTCGTCTGAGAGATACAGTCCAATTTGGCTCCTAACTTAATCAACTTATAAACAACATGGAGATTTTATCAAACAGTTTGCAGACAATGAACAAAAATTGCAAAAACACAAACAAGAATTGAAGAAAAATGCAGAAACTAATGTAATTGATAAAAGATGTATTAAAAATAGATTCAAGAATATCAATCCAATTCACCAAACCAAGTAATGAAAATTATCATAGTTCTCATATAATGATCATATTATGAAGATTCATTCAATATCATTAAAAGTAGTTTAATCAAATTAACTCCTAAATTAATTGAAACCACAAATCGGATTGAAATATCATTCAAACAATCTATGATTAAAACTCAAAATTAGGAAATAAATCTATAACCTAATTCATTTTCAATCTTAAACATATTCATAATCATGAAAATCAAAAAGAGGATTGAAGAAGAAGATCAACATTCACACATAAATTAGAATACTAAACCAGAACTCAAATTCTCCTTGCTTGGGCTGGATCCTCGGATTGATTGATTGTTTTGCCTTCAATGATCATCATTAATGGAAAAGCCACAAAATTTGTGTGAGAAAAATAGAAGAACAGAGATGAAAGGAAGAAGTAAAATAGAGAACAATGAAGAACAATTGAGAGAAAAAGAGAGAAAATATTTTAATTCTGAAAACTTGCACAAGAAGCTAGAAATTTTGTTTTTGTATCTCTCTCTGTGTATGTTTTTGTGTATTCTCAAATAACTCCTAGCTACAATAGTATATAGTTATTGAACATAATTAAGGGATGGTCTCTAATTTGGCCCATCTAAACTAACTAATTATGCTAATTACATCAATTAAAATCTAAACTTGCAGCCCAAAACTCAAGTGCGGAGGTTCTTACTTCCAATCCTATTTTGACCATCAAAACGGCATAATTGGTCCACGCTTATCTCTGACAAAATTGTATCTCTTTTCCTTATCTTTCCAAGGAATATTCATATGCTCCATTTTGAGTTTTGTAGAATCCTATAGGTTATGAATAAGGAAGATAGGTCAAGTAAGCACAAAATCTGAAAATAAGCAACAATTATAGGTTAAGCCCAATTATTTGCTTAAGATCAAAACTAAGTTAAATTAGAAAATAAAAATCCAAGAGAATTCAAATAATCTAATAAGAATAGAAAAATACTATACTAAGAACGCTCAATCACTTCCATTGTTGAATTGTCCAGGAAAGACAAGCTTTTTTTATACAGGCAAGGTTGGACATGCTAGGCAAGTGACTTGTCCAGGTTGGACATTTTTGCCTTATCGAAACATTGGAAAGTGCATTGAAAACAAGCGTTGCGCTTGTCTTTTGCCACTAGCGCATGCAATGCGTTACAATGCTATTGCATACGTGTCACTTGTGGAGTAGGCACGTACTGGAGTCGTGCATTAGTGGGCGAGTAAGGTTATGTTGTGGCACGAATTCCTAGGAAGTCATTTCAACTCCCTCTAGCAACTGAAAGGTCATGTCTCCATTTAAATGGAGTGGACATTTGACGTTTATGTCACCGTCATTCTTGCATTCACTCATCCTTCTCCATTCAATAACATTTTCTTCTTCTAGCAATGTTTGTGTCTCCTATTTTCGATTCCACTTTGGGCCTTGGTGGTAGTGATTCTAAGGGCTCAATCCAGCAAACCCTGATGCATGAGGTCATCTCCATTGGTGACTCCTCAAAGGAGGAGACCCACCTGGAGCCTTTGACATCGAGTCCTCCTTATTAGGGAGGAAGGGGAACTCGCATCGTGCTAGAGAGGGTACTTTTCACCTTTGTCAGAGGTCGCAGCCTTCGACTACCCCTCAGGTTGGGGAACAAGAATGGGCATATTAAAGATGATGGTGATGTGGAGTAACATTAGCATATTTTTCATTCTAGGTGTCACATAAATTACAAGTTATGCAACATGATTATTGATAGTGAGAGTTGTACAAATGTTGTTAGCACTTTGTTGGTTGAGAAATTGAACTTGCTAACCAAGAAGCATCCTAATCCACATAGACTTCAATGGCTAAATTGAATACGTATTGAGATATAAGAGTGACTAAGCAAGTTTTGGTTTCATTTTCCATTGGCAAATACAAAGATGAGGTTCTTTGTGATCTTACATCAATGCATGTTGGTCATCTACTTCTAAGGTGTCCTCTTAAACTCAACTCCTATCCACAAACGTAGACTTTTAATCCTTTTTTCTCAACCAACTTAAGAATATACACTCATGACCTCACAATGTGGAGTACAAGAATAGATAAAAACAGTGTGGACAATATTTCTAGAAATTAAGTGTCAAAAGAGAGTTGATCCATTGTAGAGATTTATTGCTTAGAGATGCTCGTATTGGGAAAAGTAAAAAGAGTGATATCCACATTCAAGTCCCATTGCAAGCAATTATTTTAAGTTACTGCAATGTGGAAGCTCTAAATCTTGTGTGCGAGGCAACCGTTGCTTCTCATGGCAACACTGTTATCTCTAATAAAACTAAAGAAAAAAGCTAATTTTAATGTGTGTAACAAATATATTTTTATTGTAAAATATTATTTCAACGGCTAAATAGAAACATGTATATTTCAACGACTAAAATTTGTGTTGTCAGTGATAGATATATTTTCTTCAATATAAATAGAGTGTAATACAATTTTTTATACAACCAAAACCTCTAAAATTTGAGTCATTTCATCTAAAAAATCTCAACTTCCACTTTGATTTATTTTCATTCAATGGATCTAAACCAAAATTCTCGCAAATATGAATACGTGGCCATGCGCATGCTTGGTACATGGACAAATAAAGCATACCAAATATGCGTGCATCATATTATATAACATGATTGTGAAAGATAAACAACACACATATAATGATAATTTTGACCACCATTATGAACATCTCACTAATAATATGAGAAGGAAATTCATGATGAGATGTCATCATCAACTTTAAGTGAATCTTATGGAACATATTTGAGAACGTCTTGGATGTAATAATCCAAAAAACTAATCATTGTTTTAATTATGTAATCTTTGTTATTTTAATTACTGTATTTTATATTTGTTATCTATGCGAAGTTAACTACTTTCATCATTTAAAAAAAAATAATTTTATTATGTTTATATTTGTATTTGTTAAATTAATAAAAAAATTTATTATTAAATTATAATGATAAAAATTTTAGGTGGGATCCATTGGAAGCAACAAAAGAGAGTTGATTCATTGTAAACATTTATTGCTTAGAGTTGCTTGTATTGGAAAAAGTAAAAATGAGTGATGTGTATACCTGGATCCCATTGGAAGCAACAATTGTGAGTTGATGCAATATGGATGCTCTAAAGGTTGTGCATCAGGCAACCATTGATGCTCTCCCTTATAAAACTAAAGAAAAAAAATTGTAAATTATTATTTTAATGTGTGTAACGGATATATTTGTGTTGCAAAATATTATTTCGCCAGCTGAATAGTAATAAATATATTTTTTGAAATATAAATAGAGTGCAATTCAATTTTCTTTTACACAACCAAAACTTCTAAAATTTGTATAATTTGATTCTAAAAAATTCTCAACTTTGTACTTTGATTTTTCATTCAATAAATCCAAACCAAAATCTCCATAAATATGAATACATAACCATAGGCGTACATGTAATATGAATACAATCAAACATATAATATATGCGTGTATCATATTACATAAGATGATTGCAGAAGATAGACTATATACATATAATAACAATTTTAACCACATTATGAACATCTCATGCCACTAATGATGTGCCAATAGCTAACATACATATTAATCTTCATCTAACTCTTAAATCATACTTGTTTAGGAGAATGCACGTTCATAACCAGAGACTTTATCATCAACTTCAAACAAACCTTGTGAAACATATTTGGAAAATTATTGTCTAGCTTAATGTCACCAATCCTCGAAATTAACAACAATCTTGGAGACCAATTCAAAGATAACATGGGTTATGTTCAAGCCAGCAACCCATTGCTTTATTTAAAAGGCATGTAGGAACCCATTGCCTCCCTCGACAACCTCAACACAAGGTACCATCCAATCAGTTTTGCCTGCACAAAGAACCTGACTTATCCCGAATAGTATACAGAAGCTCCAACTCATCCTCAAAGTCTACAGATGAAAACTAGTATCAACATTACATTTCATAAAACCAGTAGGTGGTTTTTCCCATTATGCATCATCCCGTGATTAAATGTGCAGACTCCAACACATGATCCAATAAATTTTTTATGGATAAAGTTAGTATGTTAGATGAGTTTTATAAAAAACTTCAATCCTTAATTCCTTATGGTTATACCAATATAAATATATAATTGAACATTTTTTCAATCTTCTCCCGTATACTAGTTAACAATTTATATAACATCAAAAAAACAATTATACAATCATTATATAATTTGCAAAATCCAGATACATACTGCTACCCCAAGTTTTAAACTACTTCCTTAAATAATCAACAAAACAAAGGCATTGGACCAAACGATCGATCAGAGAAGGGGGCACTCATGAAGGACCCACGACACCTGGCGTTTTAGCTGTCTTTGTGGACCATAGCGTCATCCTTGCTTTGCCAAATTTCAACTCAAACACAGAGACGTGCCATGCAGCAAATTCCAACTTCACATTACCCTTTTTGTTTGTTTTTCAACATATGACCCAATAGAATATATTAGTAAACTAGCAAACATATATTCACTTCAATTATTAATTTAAATAAATATTATTCAGTTATTTAAATATACTCTATTTTATGCCCCAAATATAAATGCAATCAATTCTATTTTTATTTTTTCTATTCAAAGTAACATATTATTACATTTAATTATAATTAAATGATTTTAAATTTCGTAACTGAGTACTTTAATTGTTAACAAAGACAATATTTATTGATATATTTATTAACATATATTTATTAAAATTTATACAAAATAATTAATAATATATTAAGAATTAAAAATAATATAAAAAGTTACTTTTATAAATTATAAAATATGAATTTAATACCGTCAATGTCTGAATTTTAGGTCAAATGTTAATTAAACAAATAAAGAATAGAACCGGCAATAATGATTGAGATATCGTTTATCATATAAAAGCCGGATAATAATAAAAATAAGTATCTCCCTTACATAGAAATATCATGGTGCACGTAAGTAGATGTTGTTTTTTTTATAGGCGTATATGAAGTTTAATTTCTGTCCTTAAAAAATATTCATTCATTCAATTTAAGGTCAATACATTTTTAATATTAAACAACCGGCAATCCACAATCGATCAACATAAGTAAGCGCGTCATGATATTTATTATATTAATCTAAATGTCTAAGAGCAGCTTTCCAGCATTCTTAGCCACAAATTATAAATCTCATCAGCTATTGTTAACCTTATGTTTAGTTTATGCCATTTTTTATGCTCATTTTCTATCCTGTATTGTATTTGTCTTCTACTAAATTTCACCATATAAAAAGTTGGATACATGCCACTGATGCCAGGGACAGAACTTGAAATAATAACCAATGATATAGGTTAGGATTGCATCAACATGTAACGTGTATTTTGTTTATCTTGAAGTATCTTTTCATCAGTCATAAAAAAAGTTATCCTCTATACACAAAATGATTTATTTTTGAAATGTTGATTAAATAAGAGTTTTTTCTTATAGCGTTTTTTATATGAATTTAATTAGAATGAATTGACAGTATAAAACATTTATATATTATTATCTACTTATTGTCTTGTATAATAAAACTATCAAATTTTAAAATAATTGCTTGAAAATATATCTAAGATAAAATCTAATTAATCGATTGTATAAATATTGAAAGAGATCCAATTACAATTGGTGTAACTCTAACCGACTATTCGATTATTTAATAAAAAATTTCCTTGAATATAATTTTAACAAATTTTAACACAAATAATTAAAATAATATAAAATTATTGATGACAAATATTTAGTGAGAGTTATTATATATATATATATATATAAACGCCAAGATTTTTTTCTAAGACTCTTTAATTTCCTATGCCAGCTTTATCAAGTTTATGAGCGGATGGGGAGTGGTATTGGTGTTGTAAATGTGAAGTTTTTAAGGAAAAAATGATTTTTGAATGGCGTTTTCTTCATGAGAAGTTATCGACACACTTAAATTTGTTACGTAGAAACATTATCAGAAATTTGCAATGGGTAGCATGTGTTCTTTACTTTAAGGAAAATGAGGATGTAAATGATTACTTATTTTTTTACCGTTTATTTTTTTCAACAAGTCTGATTTTAGGGGAGTTCAGAGATATAGATTATCTATAAATTCAACTTGACCCAAACTATTTTGGCCAGTCTGGGTTAGGTCATTTATATATTTGGTTCAAAATCAAACAAAACCGATCAAAACCGTTCATATACGGGTTGGATCACGGGTTTAAAACTATATATCTGATCAAAATTGAATTGAATCGATCAAAATTTTTAGAGTTGTTTGGTTTGACTTTAAATACTGTTAATATTAGACTCTAAGTGTTGAAACTGCAAATATTTATAATATTAACAAATCATATTTTGTTCATTTGTTTTAGTAAATCTGGTTGTAACAAATTTGATTGCACCAAAGCTTATTGCAAGAAAATAGTTTGTAGAAAATAGTTGTGATTCAAACTATTATAGTAAATGTCGTTAAAAAAATATATATTTTAATTTGTATTAGTCTATTTTAGAATATTATGTTGATGATATTAAATGAATCAATTTTACTACTTTCAGACATTTGATAATATTGTGTTAGGGTAAATAGTCGTTTTCATTCCTAAATGTGTAGAGTACAGACAAATTCATCCTCGAAAGATGAAAATTCAAATTTTAGTCCCCAAAAGTGAAAAAGTGTGATAAATTCATTCATTCGTTACCGTTAATGAAATAGCCTATGTGACACATAGGGACGAAAATGTCACAAAAATGATTACCAACATGGTTGCTGAATAGATTGGACCAAAATGTCAGTAAGTTTCCATTGGACGAAAATATCTTATGATACTATTTTGTTCCAACAATGTGCCAATGATCTCATTAGTTGAGAAGACAAATAAATAGTTGCAGCAAATTTGCAATGCATGTAAATGGATATACTAAAATTTGAATTTTCATCTCTCGAAACAAATTTGTCAGCGCTCTACACATTCAGGAACAAAAATGATTATTTACCTTAAATTGTATTTTACCCTTAAATGAAACAAAATTTAGGATCTGACAAATTTGTCCAATGGAAACTTACTGACATTTTGATTCAATCTTTTCTGCAGCCATGTTGACAATTATTTTTGTGACATTTTTTTCATTTTGTGTCACAGGTTCTTTCATTAACGGTAAAGTACGAAAGTTAACAGATAAATTTGTTGCACTTTTTTCACTTTTGAAGACTAAAATTTTAATTTTAATCTTTAAGGGACGAATTTGTTAGGTCTCTACGCAATATTTGAATTTCTCATCGTTGATAATCTTTTAAAATCATCGTTGAAAGCCCTTGTTGTAGTAGTGACTAATCTTTTAGATTGTATTTCTCATTTTGTTTAGAGTCATTTGACGTATGATTATGCATGAGTTTGAATATTTCAAGTACACATCTTAACATATTTTCCTTATGATAGGCAAATCAATTGCTACCTAGATCAGAGACTGATTCAGCAACTAACCTTGCTTAATCACTATAACCTTGGTTGCTATTCTATAGTGACTGATTCAACAACTGGGAGTCAGCGATTGATTCGATGACTGTGAGTTGCTGATCGGTCCTCGGTGACTGATTCGGTGACTCATGTATAACATTGATTCGGTGATTATCAGACATTGTTTCATCGACTGAGTCATAACAATTGATTCAGTGACCGAATTTCATTAATTTAATAGTACGATTTAGTGACTGGTTCAACGACTGATTCAATATCTCAGTCGTGAAATTAATCATTGATCGTAGTATTTGTTTTTTTATTTTTGAAAAGTCATTTTAATATAAAATAATTACCTAATAAAAATATAAAATATAAAATATATTTTTTAATCACTCAAATCATATGTGTTGCTTTTGTGCATAATATGTTTCTATTGAGCAATACTCAAATCATATTAAAACTGTAATTTTATGTCACATGATAAAATAATCATATCAAAACTTCTATTTCACATGATAAAATAATCATATCAAAACTTCTATTTATATTATAATGAATCAAGGAAATAGTACTATAACAAGCAATAAAGGATGTAGTGTCTAACACTTAATACAATCAATAATGAACCAAGGTTGTAGTAGACACTGGACACTAAGTAACTGTGACTTTCAAATAACAAATGGAAAACATCCATGTGATAAATTTGTTAGTAAATAAAGATAAATGCATTTTGCTGATGCAACAATATCCTCTTAATTGATAATAAGAACTATGCAGCCATTTTAACTGGGTTTGGGTATTGAATTTTGGTGTTGAACGCAATGCAACCCAATCCATTAAGGTAACATATTTTTTTAATTTCAATTTATTATTTAAATATGTTTTATAGAAAATAGACTTAATTAAAATTTTGATCCCTTTGGTTTCACAAATTAGCAATTTTGGTCTTCCTGGTTTGTAATTGTAAAATTGGGTCTCTCTGGTATTCAAAATTGGTGATTTTTGTACTTTTTTCAAATTGGCTTGGTTGATCATTCGAATTTGACCTTGACTCGTGTGGATGTATAAGCTTTAGTTATAGTTAGTAGTGTGGTGCCTTATTAATTACCAATTAACATAAATGGGCTAAAATTTTAAGAAATGAAGATTGTTGGTGCCCAATGAAGACCAACCTTTACACTTACTTGTCAGTTGTCACATATTAACCCTAACATTTTCTAAGTTACCATGATCATTCTTCTATTCTTTGAGAGAGACTGGCGATGACAACTTTGATTGGCGATTTGAAGGTGAAAACAATCATGAGCATCATTTTTAAAGATTGATAGCTTGGGACGTGTTCTCTCAAATACGTAAATCTCATGCAGCGAACATGGGAAGGAAGATGCACGAGCCGCTTTACTGTTTGAGGTTATATTCTGGACACTATAAATGAAATTTTTTGGTTGGTGTGGATTTTTTATTTCATGTGGTCCAGTGTTAGGTTTTTTTTATTGATTGTGGTCTAGGGTGAGGAATCATTGTGTAACTATTTGGTAGAGACATTGACCAGTTTATGCTATGACTTTGTGGGAGTCTTTAGGGTTTTGTGTTCATATTTAGGGATAGAATTCTCAAATATTACAAATTAGGCATTAGGATAGAACCAGGCAAAGCAAAGAAAATGAGGAATAAAACAAATGATGAGTCAAATGATAAGAACAACTTAGCAAGACAAAAACTTTCTATTGTATGCAAAAAACTATGGAAAAGTAGGTCACAATAAACAAACATGCAAGGGCAAAACTAAGGTTGACAAGGAAATTCGAAAATGTGGAAACAAGGTAAAACATGCTTATTTTGTTTTCATTTCACAATTAAAACATGATTTGAAGATGAAAAACAATAGCTAATTCTATTTTTTTTATTTACAATTGAAATAGGATTTGAAGGGGGAAAATGCAATAACACCACAATCACCTTCTAAGAATTCAAAGAAGGATTTCAATTTAAGTATGGACCTGGTCAAACATTTGTTGCATTAGCACCGTCTGCCTTAGCCACTCAATCATGTGTTAATGTTCCAGCTCCAACTACTGAGTCACATGCACCAGTTCAATCTAGAATAACAAGATTAAGTGCCCATGTAGGAACAACAACATCAACTACTCATTCAACTGCATTTTCTTCAGCAAGAACTAGTCAATCTAGTGCACCACCATTGAGCCAGTAATCATTAGCTGCACCTTCATTAAGCCAAGTCTCATCAACAAGTGGACCTATAAGTCACAATGTTTCTTTCTCTACACCAGCTGCATCTTAAGTCTTGAATGTGGATTGAGTAGGAGGGTGTTTTGAAAACATTTTTTTTTGGAATTATGGATCTTTTTATGTATTTTGCATAACTTTTATTTTTGGGCATTTTTTCTGAATGAAGGACCACTATGATGGTACCTTTTGGATCTTTATTTTGGATGAAGGTGTGTGATTTATCTTTTGGATGGTATTATTGCTGACTTATTTGGAATTTGAATTTGAATGTAACTAAATTTCTAAGAATGGTGTTATGGATGACTACTGTATTGCACAAAATAGTAAAAATACATGTGGTCATTACTGTGGGGTCACTGTACACGTGTTTGCCCTTCATGTCAGCTCTGCTACGAGCGCGGACGTTAACCCTCAGCAACCAGGTCTTACCAGCCAGCAGACTATCTGTTACGCTTGATTATTCAAATAAGTGTAACCGCATTATCTTCTAACAGATCTTAGATTATCTACAAGTTGTTACTTATCTACAAGTAACTGACTAGTAACAAGGTACACATTATCTACTATTTGAATTATATAACAACTTGCAAATATTTCTTTATCTTATAAACAGATTAATTATCAACAAAGGCCCAAGGCCCATACTTCACGCTATAAATACAGGTTATATCTAACCTTTTTACATACATTCATTCATACTTATTCACACCATTATTCACCCACGATGAACATACCCTCTCTGAGACCACCTCGGAAGTACACCTCCAGTTATACAATCCTCTCTATAATTGATGTACTTACTTGTGCGTCAGAGTCATTTTCTTTGTTTTGCAAGACGCCCTTCATAACAAGGCCAACTCACCGTCCAACGTGCAAGGTTTGGAACCCACTTGAACTGTCTCCACCTTGGTGCGTGACATTTCCAGATTTTCCTAAGAACATTTGATGTCCACCGTGGGGCCGCCGAAAAACTTGGTTGGATATAGGGGGAGCAATTTGAAGTTTGGAGCTTAGGACTTGGATGTTTTGAGCTTTTCACATGCCTTGAAGAATGTAATTCAAATTGAAGTGTATGAAGAGGCCAATCTATTGATCCTTGCATTGCATGCACTTAATCATTTACATGCTTAAATGTCTTCATCAAAGAATTAAAACAATTTTTTTGAAAAGAACTAAATAGGCAATGTTTTTGGAAAAATGCAAAACTTATTGTTTTAATTGATTACATTACGATTTAAATTGATTATTTGCTTTGATTTTAAATCTGGAAAAGTATTGAAGAACAATTTAATCGATTACCATTTCTTGTAATCGATTACATAGTGTTAAAAGAAAAAAAAATGCATTACTGTGTTAATTGATTATCGATTCTTTTAATCGATTACACAAGGCTTTTTAGAAAAACATGGTTTCCTGCTTTAATCGATTACCATGATTTGTAATCGATTACACAAGCTGCTTCTGTAACAATTATTCATTGCTTTAATCGATTACTGCTCGGTTTAATCGATTATTCTGATCGTTGTTCAAATCTAGAAAATCAGCATGAACACTTTAATCAATTAAGTGACAATTTAATCGATTACACAAGGCTTTTTAATCGATTATTTGGCGAGTTTAATCGATTACAGTTAGTTACAAAAAGCTGTTATAAATAAGAGTGAGGCTTGGCTTGAGATTAGACTTGAATACTTCGAATTTTCTGAATACACACAAGCCTTCACAAAGTTAGAAAGTGATTTTCTGGGTTAACTAACTTCTTGTCCCACTCTTTAATCTTCATGGGGATTGAATGATTTCATGGGCAAGAGTTATCAAAGAAGAATAGGAGAGCATGTTCTAAAATTCATTTTGTTCATTCAACTCTAATTGATAAACCACATACATTCATATTCATTGGATCATCAGGTTGTTTCTCTCTATTCTCTTTGGTTGTAAATTCGTTTTTGCAATTTTTGTTATTTGGTACTATTGTAAATTGTTCTTTGAAGCTTGTACTAGAGTAGTGTTCTCTAGGGAAGAACAGAGTAGTGTTCTCTGGTTCTTATTCACTAGAAGTCTAATAGGGTTTTAGATTTCTTTTCTTTATCTAGAGTTGATAAAGAGTGTTTGTAATAAAGCTTGTAAGAACTGAAATTTATAATAGTGGAACTCTAATCTAGTGTTGATTAGAAGAATCTGGATGTAGCTTCTCTTGAGAAGTGAACCAGTATAAATTCTAGTGTTAATTCTCTCTCTCAATCTCTATTAGTCATCTTGTTCATTTGTTCTTGGTATTTTTATCTTTACTCAACAAGTTCTGTTTTGAGCTATTGATTTCTTGAGCTGAATGATTTGATTGATTAAAAGCATTCTTGGTTTAAAAGTGATTAAGATCCTTTCTCTGATTTTATAAAGAAATTTTAAAAGACCAAGTTTTAACCAATTCACCCCCCTCTTGGTTATTGTGGGTATTCCTATTGTTTTCAATTGGTATCAAGAGCAGGTTCTTGAGTGTTATTCAAGATCACTATCTTTCTTTAAAAAGAAAATGAATACCACTCAAATTACCTTCAAGGAGGGTGCCTCCCTCAATCTTCCTCCAATGTTTGAAGGAGAGCACTTCAGTTTTTGGAAAAATAGAATGAAAATCTTTATGCAATCAAATGACCCAGGTGCTTGGAATGCAATAGAAAAAGGTCCTTTGATTCCTATAAAAACTATTGGTAATGATATGATTCCCAAAGAATGGGATGAAATGACAGATGCTGAAAAGAGAGTTGTTTAATATGATTTTATAGCTAAGAATATGATTACTTCTGCACTTTCTTCTGATAAATTCTTTAGAACAGTTAGGTGCAAAAGTGCAAAGGAGATGTGGGAGATGTTGGAGATAACTCATGCAGGTACAGATGAAGTAAGAAGATCAAGGAAGCATGCCTTAATACATGAGTATGAAATGTTCAAGATGAATCCCATAGAAAACATATCTTAGCTTCAAACAAGATTCACTCACATAGTAAATCATCTTCTTGGTCTTGGAAAGATCTTTGATGTTGAAGAGTTGAATATCAAAATCTTAAAGTGTCTCATAAGACCATGGCAACCAAAGGTGACAGCAATCAAAGAATCAAAAGATCTATCCAAAATGTCCATGGCTGCACTATTTGGTAAGCTTCTTGAGTATGAACTTGAAATGTCACAACTAACCAATGCTGAAGATGCAGAAAATAAACACAAAAGCATAGCCTTGAAAGCTGCATCCTCAAAGGTGGAAAAGGTGGAAGACTCAAGTGAAGAAGATGAATAAGACAACATGAACTTAATTGTCAAAAAGTTCAGCAAATTCTTGAGAAGAAACAAGAATAGGAAATTCACAAAGAACAACAACAACAATAACAACAAAAGGAATGACAACAACTTCACTTGCTTTGAATGTGGCAAACCTGGCCACATTAAATCTGAATGTTCTATCTTTTTGAAAAAGCAACAAGGTGAAAACAAGATGAAGAAAGAGGGAAAGCCCAAGAAAGCCTATATAGCTAGGGAAGATAATGAATCAACAACTTCTGAATCATCAACTGAAAATGAAGAAGCAAATGTGTGCCTCACTTCCACAATTGATGAAGATGATGATTTATCAATTGCTGAAATTGAAGTAAGTTTTGAACTTGATCAAGTTATTGATGCTTTTCAAGAAATGCATGAAGAGGCCCAAAAGCTTGCAAAATCCAATAATAAGCTAAAGGGAGATCTTAGATGGCATGTCACAAAAATTACTGAATTGCAAGCTGAAATTTGTAAACTGAAAGAAGAAAATGAAAAACTTGTTTCAAGTTACAAATTGAATGGATGTGTATGTGCTTCTTCTTCATCTAGTATTGACAAATACAATGATTTGCAAAAAGAGTTTGATGATTTGAAGAAAAGTCTTGGTGAAAAACATATGACAGTACTTTCTGAAAATAATTACTTGGTTGATCTTTTGAGAAGGTTTTACAAAGGAAAATGCAATTTGGCTGAAATGCTAAGTGTGCAAAAGTATGCTGGAGATACTTCTGGATTGGGTTACAAACAAGGATCAAAATCTTATGGAAGAACCAAGTTTGTGCCTCCAAAACAGAAATATAAAAAAGTTGTTTCAAAACCAAGGTTTAATCACATGACTTATTTTGAAAAAGCATCAAGAACTATTACTTGTAACTATTGTATGAAGAAAGGTCACACATCTAATAGGTGCTATGCTAGGAGATTCTATGTGCCAAATGGAGAATGCATTTGGGTGCCAAGAAAAAGGAAAACAGCTAATCCCTATGGACCCAATCTCAATTGGGTACCTTCCTTTGAAAATTGATTTGAATTTTGCAGGTATGTCTAAGAGCAAGATCATCATTATGGTATCTTGATAGTGGATGCTCTAGACATATGACCGGTGACATATCAATGCTCACAAATTTGACTCTTAAAGATGGAGGATTTGTCACCTATGGAGATAGCAACAAAGGCAAAATAATTGGAGAAGGAAGTATAGGAGACAACTTTAAAACCAAAATAAAAAATGTTCTTTATGTGGAAGGATTAAAGCACAATCTCTTAAGTATAAGTCAACTTTGTGGTAAAGGGTTCAAAGTGTCATTCAATGATAATTGTTGCATGATATGTGATGGAAAAAATGGTGAGGTGATTCACATAGGTAAAAGAAAAGGTAATATCTACTTGCTCTCCATAGATCATGCATTCCTTCACAACACTTCTTGCTTAATTAGTAAAATTGATGAATCTTGGTTATGGCATAGGAGGGCAAGTCATATTAACATGCATCATATGAACAAGCTAATTAAAAAGGATTTAGTCATTGGATTACCCAAACTCAAGTTTGAAAAGAACAAATTATGCGATGCTTGTCAAAAGGGGAAACAAACAAAAAATTCTTTTCAAAGTAAAAATGTTGTTTCTACTTCAAGACCCCTTGAATTACTTCACGTAGATTTGTTTGGTCCTTCTAGAACTATGAGTTTAGGAGGTAATTACTATGGGCTTGTCATTGTTGATGATTACTCTAGATTCACATGGACTTTGTTTTTGAAATTCAAGAGTGATGCTTTCAATGCTTTTAGAAAACTGGCCAGACTTACTCAAAATGAAAAGGGAAGCAAAATTATCTCAATAAAAAGTGATCATGGTGGAGAATTCCAAAATGAACATTTTGAAAAATTCTGTGAAGAAATGGAATTAACCACAATTTTTCAGCTCCAAGAACACCTCAACAAAATGATGTTGTGGAAAGAAAAAATAGATCCCTTGAAGAAGGTACAAAAACTCTTATTAATGAGACAAATTTGCCTAAACATTTTTGGGCTGATGTTGTAAGTACAATTTGTTACACTTTGAATAGATTATTAATAAGGCCTATTTTGAAGAAAACTCTTTATGAACTATATAAAGGTAGAAAACCAAACATTTCTCATTTGAGAACATTTGGCTGTAAGTGTTTTGTGTTAAATAATGGCAAAGAATCACTTGGAAAATTTGATGCTAAAGCTAATGAAGCCATTTTCCTTGGATATTCATTACAAAGTAAAGCATATAGAGTTTTCAATAAAAGAACTTTATGCATGGAAGAACCAGTTCATGTTATTTGTGATGAATCTAATCCCTCTAAAGAGGAAAAGAAGTGTGATATTGATGCAGGTCCTTTGGAAGAGTTTATTTAACTTAATGACTCAATGATTGAAGAAAAGGAAGAACCAATTGCTAAAACAAAACAATCAACATCTGTTCATAAGCCTAAAGATTGGAGAACTACAAGAGATCTCTCCCTTGACAACATAATTGGTGAAGTATCAAAGGGAGTATCTACTAGATCATCATTAAGAAATCTCTGTTGTAATATGACTTTTGTTTCACAAATAGAACCTAAGAATATTGATCAAGCCTTAATTGATGAACATTGGATGCATGCCACGCATGATGAATTGAATCAATTCAAGAGAAATGAAGTTTGGGAACTTGTCCCTAGACCTCCTTTTCTCAAACCTATTGGCACAAAATGGGTTTTTAGAAACAAACTTGATGATAGTGGAATCATAGTCAAAAACAAAGCTAGATTGGTTGCAAAAGGTTACAACCAAGAGGAAGGCATTGACTATGAGGAAACCTATGCACTAGTTGCAAGATTGGAAGCCATTAGGTTATTGCTTGCATATGCATGTTTAATGAATTTTAAACTTTTTCAAATGGATGTTAAAAGTGCTTTCTTAAATGGATATATTGAGGAGGAAATATATGTGTAGCAACCTCCTGGTTTTACTGATTTCAAGTATCCAAATCATGTTTATAAACTTAAGAAAGCTCTTTATGGTTTAAAACAAGCTCCAAGATCTTGGTATGAAAGATTAAGCAAATTTCTGCTTGAGCAATCTTTCACAAGAGGACATGATGGACTCCTAAGTTGAATCAAGTCCTGTTTGCCCTGATCTTCCTTGCAATGGAACTCAATCTTCAATTCACTCAAAACAGAGTAGGAAACTCTCTCCTTGAATGAGGTTGTTTATGTTTTTCTAAATTCAGAAATGGGTTATGGAAGAAGAATAGAAATGGATTAAGGATGACACCATGGAATAGGAATTCCAATAAATCTTGCAAGAATCACCACAATTGCTCAGAAGCCATTGATAAGAAACAAGACGTTTTTGACTAAGAACAAAGGGAGAAAACTCTCACCACAATTTAGCAATTGTATTAATCATCCAAAGATCCTTTACATTCAGTTTTTGGGGACCTTATATAGGCCATGAATTCTTAAGCTAAATGACCCTAAATGTAATGTAAATGTAAGCTAAAATGAAGCCCAAAACGTAGCTTGTAAGACAAGCTTTACACAAGTGACCTTTGGCTTCCAAAAACTGTGCAGTAACCATCTAAGACTGATATAATCGATTATTTCGTTATGGTAATTGATTAAATCAGTCAAAAATTGAAATAATCGATTACACTAGCAAAATAATCGATTAAAGCAGTAAGGTTATGATTCCTGCTTTCAACTGGTGTCCTGGTAATCGATTATTTCAACGAAATAATCGATTAAGGAAGTAGGGCCAGGATTCCTGATTGCTTCTAAACATCCTGTAATCGATTGCAATAGCGAAATAATCGATTAAGGCAGTAAGAGCTTATTTCTGATGGCTTCTAAACATCTTGTAATCGATTACCAAGCCCAAATAATCGATTAAAGCAGTAGCTACTTATTTACAAATGTTTTATTGAATTCTTTTAACAAGTGCTGGAATTTATTGATTTAATTTGGATTTGAGACATCAAAATCCAGCTCTTGTCATCCTTGATATGGTCTGTAACTTCATGCTTGCCCAAATTGACTTGAATATGGTCTTGAAGTGCTTGAGTCCTAGCTCTTGTCATTGGTCCTTTGAAGCTCACCAAAGGAAGTGCTTCAAGCTCCCCTTCTAGACCTTTGGCTTGACTTGGACCTCCATCATACCCTCTTCTTGGAAAGAACTTGTCCTCAAGTTTGCCTCCTCATTTGTACCTACATCATACAAAGAAAGGTCACAAATATTGAAAGTATTACTCACACCATACTCACTAGGCAATTCAAGTTTGTAAGCATTGTTGTTGATCCATTCTAGAATTTTGAAAGGTCCATCTCCTCTAGGTTGGAGCTTGGATCTCCTCTCATGAGGAAATCTATCCTTTCTTAAATGAAGCCACACTAAATCTCCTTCATTAAAGATCATTTGCTTCTTGTGTTTATTGGCTTGCTTTGCATATTGTTCCATCTTTCTCTCCACATTGGCCTTCACTTGTTCATGCAACTTCCTAATATAAGAAGCTTTAGACAAAGCATCATGATTAACCATAGAAGAAGTGTTAGGTAAAGGCAATAAATCAAGAGGAGTTAAAGGATTAAATCCATAAACAATTTCAAAAGGAGATAAAGAAGTAGTCTTGTGAACTAATCTATTGTAAGCAAACTCAATGTGAGGTAGACACTCCTCCCTAGTTCTCAAATTACCCTTGATGTAGCACCTAAGGAGTTGTCCCAATGTTCTATTTACCACTTCGGTTTGGCCATCCGTTTGTGGATGACAAGTTGATGAAAATAAGAGTTTTGTACCAAGCTTACCCCACAATATTTTCCAAAAGTGGCTAAGGAACTTTGTGTCTCTATCACTCACTATGCTTCTTGGCAATCCATGTAGTCTCACCACTTCCTTGAAGAAAAGATTGGCTACTTCACAAGCATCATCAGGTATTTAATTGTCGAAGCTGACACCTCTTAGCTTGCTTTGATTGGCAAGAAAACGCTAAACGAGTTGGGAGCTATCGTCTCCACATCTCACCTAAAGATGAAATTTCCCACCATGACGGGAGAAGTAGCCACTATCAAGGCATATCAGAAGCAAGTCCGACAATGCTATGCTGAGAGTTGCATTGTATCCTCCCAACAGGGAGCCTGGTAGGTACCATCCCACTTCGGGGAATACCAGCCAAGTCATGAGCATAGACAAAAGGTCCAACCCTTACACCTTAACTGTCTATACAACTCAGCAAGACAACACATTTGACGTAGATCCATGCAATGACACCATCAACAGGGGACCGAAACTTGTGGAGGAACTCGTCAAATTGCAGCTAGGACTCGTACCTGGCTAATGCACACAGCTCAGCAAATGACTTACTAGACATGAACACAGACACATAGTCGATGTCCTCCGTAAAAATGTGGACCTATTCGCTTGGAAGCCATTCGACATGCTGGGCATTGACCCCAGTGTCATATGCCACAAGCTGACAATATGTCCTTAAGCCAAGCCTATAACACAGAAGAAGAGAAATACAGGTGAAGAAATAAGAAAAGCGGTGAAAAAGGAATTAGAGAAGTTAATGAAGGCCAATTTTATTAGAGAAGTCAAGTACTCTACCTGGCTCGCCAACATCGTGATGGTCAACAAGACCAACGACAAATGGCATATGTGCATGAACTTCACCAAACTCAAAAAAGCATGCCCTAAGGACGCATACCCATTACCCAGCATAGACAGACTGGTTGATGGCGCGTCTAGGTTCCAAATCCTAAGTTTCCTGGATGCATACTTCGGGTACAATCAAATCAAGATGCATGCCCCGGACGAAGACAAAACGACATTCATTACTGAGGATGCCAATTATTGTTACAGGGTCATACCTTTCGGCCTCAAGAATGCTAGCAACATACCAACAACTCATGGACCAAGTTTCCAGAAGTAGATTGGGCACAATGTTGAGGTATATGTCGATGACATGGTCATCAAATCCCAAAGCGTAGCCCAACATGTAACAACCTTAGAAGAATTTTTTGAAGAAATACAGAGGTACGACATGTGTCTCAACCCTGAAAAATGCACGTTTGGGGTGGGCGGCAGAAAATTCCTTGGTTTCATGATCACACATTGAGGAATTGAAGTCAACTAGAACAAATGTACAACTATATAGGAGATATGCAGCCTGAACAATGTCAACGAGTTCAACAACTGAACAAAAAGACCAAATCCTTCCTTTGGGATGAAGGTTGCAAACAAGCCTTTGAGACATTCAAAAATATAGTGGCTACACCACTTGTTTTAAGCTGACCTAGGCTGTAGGCACCATTGCTTCTATATCTTTCAATGGCGGATGAGGCTATCAGCTCATCCCTTGTCCAAGAAGAGGGGAAACATCAACTCCCCATCTATTTCACCAGTCGTATGCTACATGATGCCAAGGAACGCTATCAAATGATAGAAAATATAGGCTTGGCACTTGTCATTTTTGTAGACGCCTTCGGCCCTATTTTCAAAGTCACCAGGTGATAATCAAAACTAACTATCCCATCAAATAGGTACTGCAAAATCCGAGATGGTAGGCAGAATGGTGGCATGGTCAGTCGAATTATCAGAGTTTGACCTTCAGTATGAACCTCGTGGTCCCATGAAGACACAATTCATGGTGGACTTCCTAGCAGAATTTGCAGGGAAGGACACTGGACTAGTGGAATCTATACGTGGACGGAGCATCCAACGTTAAAGGAAGCGGAGTAGGAATCATCCTTGCCAAGTGCGAGGTACTCATAGCAGGCCTTAGGCTCGCAAAAGAAGTAGGTGTTAAAGGTCTAAGATGCTACTCCAACTCACAACTCGTCTAGGGTCAGGTCACCAACAAATTCCAGACTAAAGAATCTATACTCCTCTAGTAATATCATTTGGCCAAGACATTCATCGATAGCTTCAAGTGTTTTGAAATGTACCACATACCGAGAGAGAGTAACACCAAGGTTGATCTGCTCTCCAAGCTGGCCAGTACTAAGAAGACCAGACACCTCAAGACCATCATCCAGGAAACACTCCAGACTCCCATGATAGACACCTACGAGGTAACGGTTGGCACAATGAAGGAACCCAATTGGATGACCGCTTACAAAGATTTCCTCATCAAAGGGGAACTACTGACAAACGAGAAAAACTAAAAAGGAAAGCTAGCTATTACATCATCCTTGATGGAGAGTTATTCAAAAGAGATCTGACAGCACCTCTACTTAAATGCCTGGACAACCAACAAGTAGACTATGTTCTAAGAGATTCCCGTGAGGGCATCTGTGGCCTCCATACAGGGGGACACTCCCTTGCCACCAAGACAATGAGAGCCGGATACTACTGGCCAACACTCAAGACCGATGCCTTCAATTTCACTCGAAGGTACAAGAAGTGCCAAGAGTTTACGGATGTCCCTAGGGCTCCCCCTAACCTCCCCTTGGCCCTTTGCCATGTGGGGGATGGACATCCTAGGGCCTCTACCAAAAGCCCCGGGGACAGTTAAGTTCCTATTAACTGCTATTGACTACTTCACCAAATGGATCAAAGCAAAGCCCTTACATGAGATAACTGCCAGTGAGGTAAAAAGCTTCAAATGGAAACATCTCATATGCAAGTATGGTCTACCATTTTCCATTGTTACTGACAACGGTATGCAATTCAAGGCATAGACCTATGAAGATTTTCTCACACGAGTTGGTGTCAAGCATTTTGTCACCTCTGTTGAAAACCCCTAGACCAACGGTCAGGTACAGGAAGTACACAAAGTCATCCTCCAAGCCATACGCACTAGACTCGACAAGTCTAAGGGCCTCTGGAAGGAAGAGCTCCCTAGCATACTCTGGGCTTATGACTGTTCACCTTAGAGTGCTACACACGAAACTTCTTTTCGACTCACATATGGCACATACTCCATGATACCTGTCGAACTTGGGGAAACATTGACAAGAAGGATGTTCTTTCAAGAACAGCACAATGAGGAAAACATGAGGGTCGAACTAGAAATGGCAGGGGAAGTTCAAGACATGGCCAAAATTAGAGAAAAGGCCAGTAAGCTCCGAATGACAAGAAGATACAACACCAAGGTTCACCCACAAACCTTCCAGCCAAGCGACCTAGTCTGGCGTGTCTGGGGTGAAGCTAGAAAATAGCCCCGCATAGGAAAACTTTGACCCAACTGGGAAGGCCCCTTCAGGATTGTCACCAACTTGGACAGCAGAGCATATAAACTACATGTCATTCCTAGGTGGACTTCCAACAAGACCCACAACGGACAAGTCACTGGTCAACCTCTAATGGTTGTCAAAACCCAAAGTCAATCTTTAGTAAACTCATCCTCCCAAGGTCCATGATTGAGCGTTTTTAGTTTAATATTTTTCTATTCTTTTTAGCTTATTTGACTTCTCTTGAAATTTTATATTCTCACTCTAACTCAGTTTTTGTCTTAGGCAAACAATTGAGCTTAATTGATAATTGTTGCTTATTTTTATTTTTTATTTTTGTTTACTTGACCTATCTTCCTTGTGCAAGACCTAGAGCATTCTACAGAACTCCAAGTAGAGCATATGAGTAGTAACTGAAAAGATAAGGAAAAGAGATACAATTTTGTCAGAGATAAGCTGAAGCCAATTCTATTAGTTTGGGGGTCATTTTAGGCTTGGAAGTCAAAACCTTTGCACTTGAGTTTTGGGCTGCGAGTTGGGCTTTGATTGGTATAATTAGCATAATTAGTTAGATTAGATGAGCCTAATCAGGGCACATCTTTTCCTACTGACTCAATCACTATATATTAGTGTAATTAGTTAGTTAGAACGAATTACTTCATTTTAGCACAAACATAATTTGTAGTTCTTTTTACAAGTTTTCAGAATTAAAATTTCTCTTTATTTTTCTCTCAATTGTTCTTCACTTTTCATCATTGTTCTTTAGTTTTCTTCTTCATTTCATTTATGTTCTTCTATTTTCTTGCACAAATCTCATGGCTCTTTCACTGATGATGATCATGGAAGGCTAAACAATCAATCAATCCAAGGATCTAGTCCAAGCAAGGAGAATTTGAGTTCTGGTTTGGTATTTCAATTTTTGTGTGAATGTTCATTTTCTTCTTCAATCCTCTATTCGATTTTCATGATCACGAATGTGTTTAGGATTGAAAATGGATTAGGTTATGGATTCATTTCCTAATTTCGAATTTTAATCATAGATTGTTTGAATGATATTTCAATTAAGTTTGTGGTTCAATTAATTTAAGATTTAATTCGATTGAAAAGCTTCTAATGACATTAAATGAACTTTCATAATAAGATCATTATCTGAGAACTATGATAATTTGCATTGCTTGGTTTGGTAAATTGGGTTGATATTCTTGAATTTGTTTACAACAACTTTTATTGATTCTATCAGTTTCTACGTTTTTTTCTTAAATTTTAGTTTGTGTTTTCGCAATTTTTGTTGATTGCCTACAAACTGTTCGACTAAAATCCCTTTGTTGTTTATCATTGAATTGAAGGTTGAACCAATTTGATCGTATCTCTGAGTCGACTAGGTTAATCCTGTGCTATAGAATTAGTATAGTTTATTTGTTTTGAAGTGATGCAACATTAGTTATCAGTCCGCCCTTGGTGAGCCTCAACAAAACCCAGACCGGACAACTCCTCTGGTAATAGACTTGACAAAAATCAAGGTACAACAAGGGGCCACCCTTAACATAGTTATTGTTACTAAGCTTTATTTTACAGGAATACAAGTTTGCGGGAACATAAAAAGCCAAACGTCTTCCCTTGGCAAACAAAAACCCAACACACGCTCTTGGTACATTCACTCCTTTGGCACCTCGGCAAACAGGGCCATGAGATCATTTGTTTTGCAGGAACAGGTGTCAAGGACCACCCTCGACACTCAAAACCCAAGAAACACTCTTAGTACATTCACTCCTTTGGCACCTCGACAAACAGAGGCATGAGATCATTTGTTTTGCAGGAGCAGGTGTCCAAGGTCTACCCTTGACGCATAAAACCCAAGACACGCTCTTGGTACATTCATTCTCTTGGAACCTCGACAAGCAGGGCTTTAAGATCAGCTACTAGCAAAAGCAGGAATCCAAAATATACGTCTAAGATTCACCTTTGACATTCGAAACCCAAGACACATTCTTGGTAATTCATCTACTTCGAAACCTTGACAAGCAGAGTCCGAGGACCCACTACTCATCCTCGAACAAAAAGCAAAGCAAGACACTATCAAAATACAAGGTTTTGCTTTCTACAATGAAAGAACGTCATTCGCATGGCCTAATCTCGCCATCACAAGAAACTCAATAGTAAAAGACAATATACAAAAGCATAGAAGATTAAAGGTGAAGAAAGAAATGTTGGCATTAAAATAATTGTCAAAGATTACATGGCCTTTATGGCCCAAAACAAAGAAAAGAAAATACAAAGATGGCTGGCTAAACATTAGCCCCATCGTCCTGCTCTTCATCAATGCCCTCTTCAGCTGAGGCAATCTCCTCTTCATCAAGCAGGACACTACCCTTTACATCCTTGAATGAGTCAAAGAGACCCAAGTCAAGGTCTTTTACGAAGAAGCCGGCCTGCTTAACGGCCTTGAGAAAGCCTTTCTCATGTTGCTCCACTGCCTTGCTTGTAGATGGATAGCTCATCTTCAAGCTCTCGGTGGACCATCTTCTCTTCTTTTAATTAAGCTTCCAATGCAACCACCTTCCTAGCAAGCTCATCCCTCTCAGTCACAACCCTGTCAACCTCATTAGCCAATGCCTTCTTTTCTCCTAGCACCATCTTACGTCAATAGACCAGGTCGTCAGCATCAAACCTGTTGAGCAGCAACTTCAACAAGACACCACTTGTCTTAGTAGAAAGTTAGAGGTTGGACCTAACCACCTTAGCAAGTACCACAACGACACTGTTCATCTTTGAGTGCACCACCCACCAGACATTATGAACGACGTACTTCAACTTGACCATCTGTATTTCAAGACAGGTCACCTTATTCATGGCTTCTTGGTGGAGCTGCCCATTCTCTTCCAAGATCACTAAAATCCTCTGAAGATAGAGCTTTGCAGAATCTGTAGTCTTTCGTTCAAGCACATGCCCCACGTTCCACAAAGAGTCAATCTCCTTTGAAGCATGCACGAAGTCAAGGGAAGTGACGGGGCGAGAGGAAGAAGAAGGCAGGGCAAATGCAGGCATAGCAGGAGCTGGTGGAGGAGGAGGTGCAGGAATTGTCGACGCAGTAGCCTTGACAAGAGCAGGGGTAGGACGAGGAGTTGGAATGGCCACAGGGGCCATTGCTGGAGCAGGGGTAGTGGTGGCCTGAGCAGAAGCAGCAGCAACAGTAGGCAACACCACTGGAGCCGGAGCTCGGATAGTGGATGGAGAAACACCAGAACTAGGAAGAAGCCTAGCGGCCTCCCTCATTGCATGCAAGCTACGAGGGGCTTGAGACTTCTTATGACCATACGTCTAATAATTGCTATGCATACGTAAATGTTACAAGTATATCACATAGCAATTATCTTTTTTTCCCTCTTTTAATGCTTCTTTTGTAAGTAAAACGTAGAAATTTAGCTTTTTCTGAGCTTTTATCCAGTAGATGCTAAAAATTAGTTGATTTATAGTGTGTTGGTTGTATTTTTTGTAGAAAATGATACAAAAGAGACATGGAAGATGAATTAAAAATCTAGAGTGGCTCGCTCAGCGTGCACATGCAGGCTTGCTCAACGCGAAAAGTACAGGCTCAAAGCATAGGTGCAGGCTGGCTCAGCGAGCAACCAATTCTAAAAAACCTGAAGTACGCATTTTGAAGTATAAAAATGGAAAACATTTACCCACAAAAGGGAGACGGCTAGGGAGAGAAAGGGGCCAAGTTAGGGCACGAAAAAAATGTACAAACCCACTCACTTGGGGTCCCATTCCTATATTTTTCCTCCATTTTCTTCAATTCCTCTTGCTTCCTTTTTGTATTTGTAAGCTTCTCATAACAATGGGAGGATAACCCATCCATTGTTGGGAGCTCAGCAACTAAACACTCTTGATGTAATGATTCTAACTATCTATTTAATTTTATCTTCGTATTATTATTGTTTTTCTGAGCTTTATTCATGTTTGTGGTTAGATCTTCCATTTGCATGCTTTGTTATAGGGTTTTATGCACTGGAAAATGGTTATTTCCATTGAACTAAAAAACGCTTCTAAATATATCATGTCTAGGAATATAATGTTCTATTTAGCCTAGGTTATGTTATCATCTCTGATCGTAATGCAAATCGATTAACATAACTCTTGAGGAATTAAGAGTGAAATTAAGTGATTTAGGGTCTAGCACTTGAGGAATCAAGGTTATAATACATTAGTAGATGAAGGTGAGCAAATTTAACATTGAATAGAGAAAAATCTTTAATATTGCATCAATAGTAGTTTCGGTGAGTTGAGCCCCCAACACGTCATAAACCCCGCATCAACGGACAACTCACCCCCAAGTGTTTGTTTTCTATCTCTTTATTGTGCTCTGCTTAACTATCTTTATTTATATTGAATTTTATATTTCTGCAGTAGAATTAGAAAGTAACAAATTAAAATCATTGTTCGCTTAAAATTAGAAATATATTAACTCTGAGTACAAACAAAGTCTTTGTGGAACTGACACTCGGTCTTACCGTTTCTTTATTACTTGGACAATTTGGTGCGCTTGCCATCCGGTAACAAGTTTTTGGCACGTACTTGCCGAACCGTTAACAACATCCCAACACCATCATCCCTTTTCCTCTTAGCCAAAATAAAGGGAGAGGTGCTAGGGAAAGCAGTAGGAACATCAGCAGGGCCAACCCCAACATTGGGTCTACCCTCTTCTCTAGGTGGAGGAGTGGCAGAGGCAGGAGGCAGGAGGCATAACACCACTTCAGTGCTGGCATGCTTAACTAACGGCCTCTAGGGGAAATTATCCATTATACCTGTAGAGCACACAAAAAAGTCATAAGTGTCAAGCCAGGTTACAAAAGAAAACAAGGAAGACATAAGACATAAGGCAGAAGGGTGTATCGTCTAAAGCAGCAAAGGGATCATCCACTAACGACAAGGAAAGGGTAGCCCACACATTAAGAGAAGTCACTAACTACTCCAAGATCGCCTTGTCCCCCCTCTCCACCAAGGTTAACAAGTCTTTATCAAATGACTTAAACCTGGTGGGGTCAAACTTCCAGTAGAATGGGAAGCGAGGCTCCCCATCCTGTTTAAACATCAATGGCAGCTCGTTTGCCACGACACCATTATCACTGACCTTGAAGAAACGGTCCTTGAAGCGATGGAAGATGTTGGAATCAAACTCGAATAGTTTCTTGGACACACTTTTCAAGGATACCCAACTAATATTTCCTGTCAGCTTCACCTGGAAGAAAAACAAGAAAAGTGGCACACTCGGTCGGATGTTGAAGAAGGTGCAAAGAACTTAAAATGCTTTCACAAACGCCTAGCTATTGGGGTGAAGTTGGGAGGGTGCCACATTCAAGAATTTCAGCAAAGTGCATTGGATGGGGGAGAAAGGAAGGAGCAAACCCAGTACCTCAAAAAGGCACTGGTACATAAAAAAGAAGGGCGTAGCACCTCATAACACCCTCAAAAAGGGAAAATCATCACTCCCGCAAGCTTCGACAACAATCTTGCGAGAGTCTTCAGGCACCACCAACCGCAGATCATGCCATATGGCGTTCACATACCCCGCTGAGGTGAGAGAAAATTTGTACTTTAGAACGTCATCCCGCACCCATTCATATATAAAAAACCATGAGAAACAGGAAATGGACCCATAAAATCAATACCCCACACATCAAAAATCTCACAAAAAATAATGGGTTGCTGAGGCATCTCATGTCTATGTGTAATGGTTCCTCCTGCTCTCTAACACTGCTCACAAGTGGTAGTAAAGTGATGAGCATCTCTAAACAAAGTGGGCCAATAGAACCCACAGTCCAATACCCTCCTAGCAGTTCGCTGAGGACCAAAATGACCGCCAGTAGGTGTGCCATGACAAAACTGAAGAATAGACTGAATCTCATGATCTGGCACACACCTTCGGATCACTTGATCACTACCAAATCTCCACAAATAAGGATCATCCCACACATAAAATTTAGCATCACTCTAATTCATTCAACTTGAAATACACATGCATCAAAAGATCAAAATGACTTTATAGGCTTGTAATGAATGGCTTAGGTAAATGTGGATAAGAAAAGGATATTTAGGCTAAAACTTAAGAGAAAAGAGGGGCAATGGGGAGCAAGCCAACAAGTTAAAAGAGGGGTAGAAACAAAGAATTGAGATTTAAAGGAATTTACAAGGATGAAAATCAACCATAACAACTTTTATTGCATTTTCTTTTTCTTTTTTTCTTTTTCTTTGCTTTTCTTTTTCCTTGTTTATGCATTTTTTTCTTTGAACGTTTGCTTTGTAAGCTATTTCTTTTCTTCTCTATTCTTTTCTCATCATCATTTTTTTTTTCAAATCAAAACAAAAGCAAATAAAAATACCCCACACTTTTTTGAAACTCACTCCCAAAACAATTCCAAAGCCCCTTTCCTCCCTAAAGCTAGGATAACATGGTTTTCCATTTTTTTAGTTTGTAATGAGCTATATAAGAAAGAAAAGGCTAAAGGCTCAAAAGGGGTGACAAGGGATATCAACACAAGGATAGGTTTATTTGGCTAGTGGCTAAAAGAAAGAAGGCCTAAATCATCTCAATCAAAGCATGTGCAACAAGGGATGTCAAAAGAAGCAAGGCAAACCATAGAGTAATCTAGCACAAGGGTGAATTCACACATGAAAGAACATATCCACAAAGGCTCAAAAACTCATAAGGCATAATTCTATCACACATGATTCATCTTAAATTCTATTCCTCAACCCTACTTATCACTTCAACAATTGCAACAATGATTCACATCAAGCATGAAACCTCTCAATCCAACCAAATTTTTAACATTTCTCACAATTTATGCAACTTAGAAACTCTATGAAAAACATGAAAAGTGCCTAAATTCAATAAAAACAGCAACAAAAACAGAAATAGCAACATAAACAGACAGAAAATAGAAACATACAGACTCAAAAACTAAAACAGACAGATAAACAGAAAACAAAATGTATCAACAGAAACGTAAGCAGAAAACAGAAAACAGACAATAACCAGAAAACAGATTTTTTAAATCCTTCACCCCCCACTTGAAATGCACATTGTCCTCAATGTAAGCATGCAAAGAAATGCAAACAAAGAGACCACAAATAAAAGAAGGGAAAAGGAAACTCCCGAAATGTCATTTAAGATGCTTCATCACACAAAATTGGCAAGACCAAGGAGATGTCCGCCACAAGTTCCTCCTCCACTTGAGGGCTTTCATGAAATACTTTGAGTTGGTGACCATTGACCTTGAAAACTTTGCTGGTAACTTCATTTTTAATCTCAACTGCACCATGGGAAAAAACATTAGTAATAACAAAAGGTCCATCCCATCTAGATCGAAGTTTACCGAAAATAAGCTTAAGGCGAGAATTAAACAAAAGCACTTTTTGGCCACTATG
>CM023954.1:23846553-23882039 GCA_013407115.1 Glycine latifolia
TGCATGGTGAGTATCTTTTCTGATTTATTAGAGAAGATACTCACCATGCACCTTTGGAAGGTAGCAGGTGCATTGCATAGGCCAAAAGGCATCCTAGTGTAGGCAAATGTGCCAAATGGACAGGTGAATGTGGTCTTGTGTTGGTCCTCTGGTGCAATATGAATCTGCATGTAACCAGAAAAACCATCAAGAAAGCAATAATGTGATTTACCTGCCAACCTCTCCAGAACCTGGTCAATGAAAGGAAAAGGGAAATGGTCCTTGCGAGTTGCCTGGTTAAGTCTCCTATAGTCAATGCAAACTCGCAACCTGTTGGCTACTCTAGTCAGAATCAATTCATTATCCTGATTTTGCACAACAGTGATACCCGACTTCTTAGGGACCACTTGGACAGGTGAAACCCAAGTACTATCTGAAATGGGATAGATGATCCCTGCAGCTAGTAACTTCATCACTTTCTTCTTCACCACATCAAGAATAGCGGGATTCAGCCTCCTCTGTGGCTGCCTCACCGGCCTAGAATCATCCTCCAAGAGTATTAGATGCATGCAGATGGAAGGATTTATTCCAGGAAAGTCAGCAAGTGTCCATCCAATGGCCTTTTTGTGGCCTCTCAAAATATGCATCAACTTCTCTTCATGCTCAAGTGATAGGCTGCTAGATATGATGACTGGAAGCTGCTGAGCATCATTTAAATACGCATATTTAAGGTGCTCAGGTAGTGACTTCAGCTCCAAAGAAGGTGGCTGAATGGTGGAAGGAAAGTAAAGGTTGTTGGCTGAGGGAAGAGAGATAGTAGAATCAGAACCTATATCTGCAACACAATTAGAGTCAAGTGCGGAGGAAATCTCTGCACAAATACTACACACAATAGCAAAATCATCACAGGTACAATTACAAGAACCAAGATCAAAATCAGAAAGTAAATCAGAAATATCTACATTATCTCCTGTAACATCAATGATATCAAGAAGAAGGATAGAATGCTCCTCTACAGGATGTCTCATGGCCTCAAAAATGTTAAACTGGACAACGTCATCACCAAACTCCATGGACAAAGTTCCTGCATACACATCAATTTTGGTCCTGGTTTTCATCAAGAATGGTCTCCCTAGGATCAATGTGGAACCATGGCTGGAAGACTCATTCTCCATATCCAGTATGTAAAAATCTGTAGGAAAAATGAAATTATTAACTCGCACCAGCACATCTTCAATAAGTCCAAGTGGAAGCGCAACACTCTTGTTGGCTAAGTGAATGACAACACCAGTGGGTTTCAAATCACCAAGATGTAATGATCTATAAACTGATGTGGGCATGACATTAATGGAGGCTCCAAGGTCACACATGGCATCTGCAAAAGTACAATCTCCAATGGTGCAATGGATAGTGAAAGTGCCAGGATCCTTGCACTTCTGTGGCAAGGTGGATAGTGGAATGGCATCAACAGTTTTGCCATGTATAAGTGCAGATACATTTCTGCCCATCTTCACTTGCTCATTTCCCTTCAGCTTACTCTTGTGGGTGCATAAATCCTTCAAGAACTTTGCATATTTTGGAATCTGTTTGATGGCAACCAAGAGGGGAATGTTGACTTCCACCTTCCTGAAAGTCTCAAGCATATCAGAATCAAACTCCACCTTCTTTGCAGAAATGGATCTAGAAGGAAAAGGTAGAGGAATATGTGTTGGTGCAGAATCTGTTTTGGCACCATCATCAATTTTAGCACCAACATTTGGAAGCTCCTTGCCACTCCTCAAGGTAATAGCACTCATATTCTTTGGATTAATAAATAGTTGTGCTAGAATGTTGCCAGAACCTTGTTCCTGCATCTGGTTGACAGTTGTAGCTAATTGTCCAATCTGAGTCTGCAGGTCTTGGATGGTGGTTGCCATTTGCTTCATCAAGTCCTCAAAAGAAAGTCCATAACTGGTCTGCACAGGTTGTGCAAGTGCAGGTGTAGGCTGCTAGAACTGTGGTTGTTGTCTGAACGGAGGATCTTGGTATTTGCTGGTGGAGGGTTGATATTGCTGCTGTTAAGGTCTGAATGGTTGTTTTTGTTGTTGTGTCTGCTATGGAGGTTGTGGACCAGGACCATACCTCAAATTCGGGTGATCTCTCCAACCAGGATTATAAGTGTTGGAGTAAGGATTATACTATTGTTGAGGTCTGAATGGCTGTCCAGGTTGTATGGTAGAAACATCAACAACTTGTTCTGTTTCTTGGAATGTGGGACATGCATCTGTTGGATGATCAGGTGCACAACATATACCACACAGCCTTGGTTGATTGGCTACCATCACGTTCTGTTCTTGACCAATAGCAAGTTGTCTCACAAGGGATGTTAACTCTGTCAGCTTGTTCTCCAACCTCTGGTTATCAGCAACCATAGGAACAAAATTTTCATTTGCAGCAGGCTTGCTTGTTGTAGCACCTTTAGTACCAAATTGTTGATAGTTGGCTGCCATGTTAGAAATCAACTGTCTTGCAGCAACAAGAGTCTTGTCCATCAAAGCGCCTCCCTTAGCTGCATCTATCATACTCCTGTCCATCAACATCAAACCTTCATAAAAATACTGAATCAATAATTGCTCACTGATTTGATGGTGAAGACATGTAGCACACAACTTGTTGAATCTCTCCCAGTACTCATACAATGTCTCTCCAGGTACCTGCCTTATACCACAAATTTCTTTCCGGATGGAAGCTGTTCTGGATGTAGGGAAGAATTTCTCCAAGAATCTTCTCTTCATATCTGTCCAGGTGTTGATAGGATCTGGTTGAAGGTACAACCAGTCCTTAGCCACACTATCCAGTGAGAATGGAAATCCCTTCATCTTGACATAATCCTCATGAATGTCATGTGGTCGCATGGTGGAACACACTACATGAAACTCCTTAAGATGCTTGTGTGGATCTTCACCTACAAGACCATGAAACTTTGGAAGCAAATGGATCAGTCCATATTTTAGCTCATAACTAACCTCAGTCTCACGATATTGAATACACCAAGGTTGGTAAACAACATCAGGTGTAGCCAATTCCTTAAGAGTTAGGTTGTTATCAGCCATTGTATCAACAAAAATTTCAGAATCAAGATATGCAGAATTGGAAATAGACTCAAAAACATAAGACTCAGAAAACACTACACTACTATCTAGGACTACACTATCAAATTCATCTAGACTAATATTATTTCTGCTTAATCTGTGAAATGTCCTATCTATCTCAGGATCATATGAATGCAAGTCACTTGATGTTGACCTAGTCATGCACAGTTCAACTCATAAGGAACAAAAACACAGAAATCCCAGAAATGGCAGACAGCTACTCTACCAGGACATTATTCACAATATCTGCTGAAATGAAATAGAAAATGGAAAACTACCCTAAACAATTTTAGAAAAATTTAAAAACACCACAGTAAATATCTATAAATCATGCTTGATTTTTGTAATTTTTTTGGTGATTTTTAAAAATCATGAAAACACAAAATAAATTCAAAAGTGGTCTAGATCATCGAATTTGGCAATTTGGACCCCTCGTGATCGTGTTCATTCTTCACAGGGTCACCTTGAAGCATTAATTTTCTCCACATTCTGGGAAAATTTCAGCCCATTCTGAGATAGTTTGTAGCGAAATGACCAGAATGCCCCTACGCAAATTGTTAAAACGGGTGTTAAAACTCCTACTTAGAGGTCGAAATTGCCAATTTTAACCCACACCAAACCCTTAAAGGGGTTATTTTTACTTTGAATGGGGGATAAACTTTGAATACCAAGTTTCGAAGCAAAACTCCACAGGACCGAAAAATTCTGGACAGCAAATTGCACAACAAACACAACTACACTACACAAATTCTCTCCCTACTACTCCTCTATTTTTTCCTCTGTTTTCCCCTGTTTTTGCTCTGTTTTTTTGCTGTTTTGCACCAGCACCTCACATACACTTCATAACAACCAACAAAAACAAGGAAAATATGTAACAACTACAATTGTGTAGCAGGATGTAGATATGCAGTGAATGTAAATATTTTTTTATTTTATATTTTACTAATGCTATTATCTAATATGCAGTGAATTAAAGTTAGCACACAATGAACTGTGTCCCCGACAACGGAGCTAGTTTTGATAACCGATGTCACATCACTTCAAAAAAATCAAACTACGCTAATTTTGTAGAACAGGATTAACCTAGGTCAACTCAGAAACACAATCAATATGGTTCCAAATTCAATTCACTAGTAAATAATGAGGGGATTTTTATCAAACAGTTTGCATGCATGAATAAAAATTGCAGAAAAACGTAACAAGATAGAAACTAACAGAATTGATAAAAGGTATTCTAAAACAGATTTAAAAGCATCAATCCAATTCACCAAACCAAGAAATATGAATTGTCATAGTTCTCAGATAATGATTTTCTTGTGAAAGTTCATTCAATTTCATTAGAAGCAGTTCAATCGAATTAACCCCTAAATTAATTGAAACCACAAACCTAATTGAAATATCATCCAAATAATCTATGATTAAAATTCGAAATTAGGAAATGAATCCATAACATAATCCTCTTTCAATCCTAAACACATTGATAATCATGAAAATCGAATAGAGGATTGAAGAAGAAAGTGAACATTCACACAGAATTTGAAATACCAAACCAGAACTCAAATTCTCCTTGCTTGGGCTTGGATCCTTGGATTGATTGATTGTTTAGCCTTCCATGATCATCATCAATGAAAGCCCCATGAAATGAGTGCAATAAAATGGAAGAAAAGAAATGAAAATGAAGAACAGTGAAGAACAATGAAGAACAGTTGAGAGAAAATAAGAGAAAGGGTTTTAATTCTAAAAACTTCTAAAAGTCACTACAAAATGTGTTTGTGCTAAAATGAAGTGTGTCCATCCAAATAACTACAATCACTTAATTATAGTGACTGAGTCAGTAGCGAATGATGGGCCATAATGAAGCCCAACTAATCTAACTAATTACTAATTACACCAATTTCGCAGCCCAAAATTCAAGTGCAGTGATTCTGATTTCCAAGCCAAAAATGACCCTCTAAATGACAGAATTGGCCTTGGCTTATCTTTGACAAACTTGTAGATATTTTCCTTATCTTTCCAGCGACTACTCATATACACCCTTTGGAGTTCTGTAGAGCTCTCTAGGTCCTATGCAAGGAAGATAGGTCAAGTAAGCAAAAACTCCGAAAATAAGCAACAATTATCAATTAAGCCCACTTGTTTTCCTAAGGCAAAAATTGAATTAGAATGGGAAAATAACAGTCCAAGAGAAGTCAAATAAGCTAATAAGAATAAAAAAATATTAAACTAAAAATACTCAATCACACCCATTCATAGCCAGGAACGACAGGGGTGGATGATGGCGACCCAACACTATAGTTGCGTCGCAAGTAGGGAGAAGTCCGAGAGCTTCCGCCACCATTCTCTTTCTTTCCACTCGAGACAATCGAAGGAAGAATGGTGGTAAGGGGCATGGGTTCCCCAGCCTAAGCGGTAGAGGAAGGCCTCACCCTCTGATGAAGGCCAACAGGACCCCGTTCGACGCAATGAGAGTCTGCATTCCTTTACGAGGAAGATGACTCATCATCAGGAGTTTCATAATGACTATCCTCCTCCGAGGAGTCACCCACAGAGATGACCTCGCGCCGCATAAAGGGCTGCTCAATCGAGCCCCCTGAATCACTACTTCTCATACCAAAAGTGGAGTCAGAAATAGGAGAAACAAACATTTTTAGAAGCAAAGAAATGATACCTCGAGTGAAAGAGAAATGGGCGAGAAGAAGGTTGAAGAAAGCTTATTCAACATTTTTACTTTAATATTTTTCTATTCTTCTTAGCTTATTTACTTCTCTTGGACTTTTATTTTCTCACTCTTACTTGCTCAGTTTTTGTATTAGGCAAACAATTGAGCTTAATTGATAATTGTTGTTTATTTTCATATTTTTTTGCTTACTTGACCTATCTTCCTTGTGCATGACCTAGAGGATTTTACAGAACTCCAATTAGAGCATATGAATAGTCCTTGGGAATATAAGGAAAAGAGATACAATTTTTTTAGAGATAAGCCAAAGCCAATTATGTCATTTTGAGGGTTATAGGCTTGGAAGTCAAAACCTATGCACTTGAGTTTTGGACTGCGAATTGGGCTTTGATTGGTTCAATTTCTGTGTGAATGTTTATTTTCTTCTTCAATCCTCTATTCGATTTTCATGATTATGAATGTGTTTAGGTTTGAAAAAGAATTAGGTTATGAATTCATATTCTAATTTTGAATTTTAATCACATATTGTTTGGATGATATTTCAATTAGGTTTGTGGTTTCAATTAATTTAGGAGTTAATTCGATGGAACTGCTTATAATGACATTGAATGAACTTTCATAACAAGATCATTATCTAAGAACTATGATAATTCACATTGCTTGGTTTGGTGAATTGAATTGATATTCTTTAATCTGTTTTACATACCTTTTATCAATTCTATCAGTTTCTACATTTATCTTCAATTTTAGTTTGTGTTTTCACAATTTTTTGTTCATTACCTACAAACTGTTCGACAAAAATTCCCCCTATTGTTTATCAATGGATTGAAGTTGGAACCAAATTGATTGTATCTCTGAGTCGACCTAAGTTAATTCTGTACTACATAAGTAGCATAGTTTTATTTGTTTTGAAGCGATGCGACATTAGCTATCAAAAGTCAAGAAGGTTCTAGAAAGCAAGAGAGTAAGAGGAGAGGTATAGCAGTGAAGGTGATGTCAAACATCTCCTCCATTTAAATGGAGGTGTAACTTGTCAGTTACTGGCGGGATGTGAAACGATCCCTTGCAATCCGCACCATGATCAATCTCCATTCACCCACTACCAAATGACTCCAGTATGTGCCCACTCCCTGAATGACACGTATGCACGAGTACTGCATGTGTGTTGCACGCACCTGGGGAAAAGACAAAGCATAACGCTCGCTTTCAATGCACACTCCAACGGTCAAGTATTGGCAGAAGCATTCAACTGAGACGCTTCATCTGCCTGACATGTTCGACCTCGCATACAGAACAAAGCACATCCTCCTTGGACAATGCAATAATAACAACCCGGACATCACATGTCAAGGCTAGGAGGCATGATAAAATGTCAACACTTATATTTGCCAAAGTGATAATCATCGAGGGGCTTCATAAGCTCGCCACTCTCTTATTCCTCAAGGTCATCACCATTGACACCAAATAACACTTGTCCACACTCAGGGGCTTCACGAGCTCGCCATTCTTTTATTTATTTCAGGTTACTAGTCCTGACACCGGGCAATTCTCGTCAACCCATAACACTCTTACAACCTTTCTCGTCCGCAAGCTGACTCAGAGGCTAGGGGGCTTATGTACTGCACAAAATAGTAAAAATACACGTGGCCATTATTGTAGGTCACTATACATGTGTCTGCTCTACTACAGTAACTACACACGTGTCAACCCTCCTTGTCAGCCCTGCTACAGAAGCATGGACATCAACCCTCAGCAGCCAAGTCTTACCAGCTAATAGACCATGTGTTACACTTGATTCTTCAAATAAAGTTAATCATATTATCTCCTAAAATATCTCATATTATCTATAAGTTGTTACTTATTTACAAGTAACAGACTATCAACAAGGTCCACATTATGTACTATTTGAATTATATAACAACCTGCAAATATTTGTTTATCTTATCAACATATTAATTAACAACAAAAGTCCAAGGTCCATACTCCACGCTATAAATACAGGTTCCATATAATACTTTTATACACATTTATTCATACTCATTCACACCATTATTCACTCACGATGAACATACCCTCTTCGCGACCACCTCGGACGTACACCTTCAGTTATACAATCCTCTCTATATTTGATGTACTTACTTGAGCATCTGAGACATTTCCTTTGTTTTGCTGGTCCCCCTTCATAACAAGGCCGACTCACCGTCCGACGTGCAAGGTCTGGAACCCACTTCAACCGTCTCCACCTCGGTACGTGGCATTTCCAGAGTTTGGTAAGAACAACTACATATGCCTATAGACCATTCTTAGACAACTACTAAATGTTGGTATCACAAATTATTAATAGTATTGAATGTTGGTATTTCTATTCCACTTCTATTTCATTATGTATTGTTTAATACCATTCTCATATACCAATTTGACATCTATTTTTCGTGTACTAAGTTCATAATGTTGGTATCATTACAAATTCTTACACTTCTATTTCATTAATGGTACTAAAAACATCATTCTCATATATGAATTTGACACCAAAAGTGTGGTGTTTAACAACAAATTAAGAAAACTAAACAATACCATATTCATTGATACCCAATACATCAACCATTTGTTAAAGTAACGAGAAAAGACAATATTCATGGATAGAAAATACAATTTTTCATTCATCAACCATTTGTTAAAGTCATAAGAATTACAAGTCAGGATAATTTTGCATTGATACCAAATACACATACTACATTCCTTGTAACCTCATCATAAAGATTACAACCAAAAAAAAAATGTCAACACTAAGTCATACCTTTACTCATAACATGAATGCCCCTTACCAATAACTAAGACAACCAGCAATATTACAAATACCTAAGACACAATAAAACAAATCACCAACAACTTCTTCTTTTTTTTTTCACTTCATTCATCTTTGTCTTCATGTCGTTTTCCCTAAGATTGAACTGATCCACCTTACTTAGCAACCCAAACCATTATTCTTTTTTTTATGATCATTCATCAGAGGATCAAACCATTGAAAAAAACCACATTATTTTCTCCCTTCAACCTAAAAACAAGAAACAAATAAATAATGAACAAAAAAAAATTGAAAAACCAAAAATCAGCATTGTCACGAAGTTGTCAATGAAGCTTCCAAGTTGTCAATGGAGCATACCTATATAGCCCACAACCAAAAAACCTTCTTGAAGGATTATCCTCGGTCCACAAAGTCATAAATGGATCATCCAAGTCACGGTGACACAATACGACATATCTTTGAAGTCCAAAACCAAATGTATTTGATGAAGCACCACTTCTCTCCATCAAGATAGACGTTAATTGGTGTTTAGGGTTTAGGATGAAAAAATGAATACAATAGGAAACAGAAAGTGAAGAGAAAGACAAGGGCTTAAGGAAGATGATATCTGGGGATGAAAACTAGGCTTCATCAATCAAAGGGTGGCGATGATGACTTAAGGAGATATGGGGAACAAAAAGGGTTTGAGTGAGACTGATTTGTGTAACGACTCGCCTCGTCACTACAATATCACTAACTTCTACTCGTGTAATTTCAATTTTAATAAAAACTCCATTAATTTGATTATGAAAATGGTAGTAAATTTTTTGCGATAATACAATTATCATACACACAATACAATCACATAATTGGATACATATGTGTGTGTGTGTGTGTGTGTGTATCTCTATATATATATATATATATATATATATATATATTAAATCAGTACAAATCATTTAGTGTCAGAACTTAATTTAGTTTTACATGTATTTACACTTGGACTCTTACATGTCTAACAAAAGAATCAAGGACTAACTAAGAAAGAGTTTATTTACAAAACATAACTCTTTTCCAAAAAGAATTCAAACGTCATCATGTCGGTTTGGCGGCTCCAACCAAAAAGAATCTCCCTCCAGAGTCACCTAATGCTGCTCATCTGCTCACATGAAAGAAAATTTGCGTTCATCATATATACCAACCACACGGTACAAAAAATGCAAGGAGGAGTTTATTATATACAACCAACAAGCACCAGACAATGACAATTGGAGAGGAAACAACAATAACAACCGCAATTATTACCAGAATTTCAGCAATCCAATACACATTCATCAAACTAATCATCCAATTCATTTCACAAATCAAACAATCATGATTGGAATGATGCATGCTCCTAATTTCACTCTCACCATGAAATGTGGTACCATATCCAGGGAAATAGCCTCTCATAGGAAAATGATTCATCGCCTATCAGGGTCACCCTGTCGTGTACTAGCCATTCCCCCCCACGGTGATCAACCAGTGGCGCACGAGAATTCCAAACCTGATGACCCTTTAGTACCTGTGTTTTCAGCCCATAGAAACCCACAATTACATGCATGCCTTCATTCTATTTCCATCAATGCAATATGAAGTATGAAACATGGGCACCATCAATGCATGACCATGGCTAGGAACAAATCTTTCCCCGTAAGGATAACTAGTCATGCACCCCCCCATGTACATACATAGCACACCAATATGGGCTCACCGATGCACTAACCGTCACTAGGAACAAATCCTTCCCCGCAATGATAACCAACCGGTCACCGCACCCCACGTGTACATACACTGCATACAACAATGGGCACCATCAATGCATGACCTAACTAGGAACAAATCCTTTCCCACAAGGATAACCAGTCATGCACCCCCCCATAGGTATCCATGCATATCCACATCACACAATGACATTGTTCACATCAACATTACCTCTCATCAATGTCATTATCAACATCCATATCACATCATCTCAATATCATCATCATACATATCAAACTCATCTCATTTCAACATCATCAACCACATCAACATTATCTCATTTGTACATCATCAAACACATCATCATTATCTCATTCAAACATCACCAACACGTCAATAACATCTCAATTGTAATATCATCAACAACATCTATAATAGATACACTGCATCCCATTAGTTAAAAACGTCGATTATCTTGAAAATGAGTACACACAAGGACAACACACATCAATCATAAATTCCTCGCATCTCATTAGTTAAAAACTTAGTTTTTCCTTGAAAATCAGCACACAATAGGGACATGCAGATATCCTTATAGTTGGACTCCCTGGCCCCCAACTATGGTACCAAAACTATAACCAAATAATAAACTCCCAATACCTAACTAGAAGTTCTCCCGTTAAAGCCTCACGATGTTGTTTCATGATCTTTCGAATACGCGTGCTTGTCTGAACGCAGAGCTCTATATACCAAATTAAAGACAATTTAGTTTAGATTTCAAAGACAAGGTCAATGTTAACAGTAGGGGTCAAATACCCCCTCAAATCAAAAAGAGGCTAAACGGTGTTTTGGGAGTTTACATCAAAAGATATCATTTTGAAATTCCGATCACACCAATATGATCGAGACTCAACAAGATAACAAAAATGACATCAATTTCATAAAAATGAGACTTTTACAACATCTCATTTTCAACGGGTTTTCAAAGGAAGTGTAAAAATTCCAACAACGGTACCCAAAACACAAGAGACACTAAGAGAAGCTTAAAATAGCTAGGAGAAGACAAAGGAAACCAAGGTTACCTCAAATAGACCAAGAAATAAGGATTTGGAGGCTCCGTTCTCTACCGAAACTTCGACAGGAGTTTCAAAGATTTCGCTTTGATTATGAGGTTCTTCTCCATGCCGTGGTCCCGTGGCAAGCAACGGCAGCCCCTGGTGGTTGATGGTGGTCGTGGGTGATGGAAAGGGAGTTTCTAGGGTTTGGGTATGAGTTTTAGAAAGAGAAAATGAAGAAAACGCGTTTCTGCACGTTGCTTGACGTATTTATAACCCAAGTGTCTCACTCAGTGCGCCCTTCCTCGGTTAGTGCAACAACATGACTCACTCAGTGTGCCCTTCCTTGCTCAGCGCAATTTCCTCTCTGTCAGGAAATATCTTGGAATTGAGCTCAGCGCCCTATCTTGCTCAACGCGCTGGTTGTGCTTAGTGCGACATCAAAAGTTGTCATCTTCAAGATGTCAACGGTCAAAAGATGCAGAGACGAGTTGGAAAGCTATTATCAAAATTGGAGGATGATCCAATAGTTAACGAATCCGGAATTGTAGTTCTACCGAAATAGGTTATGGGTCAAACTATCACTCTCGCCTCACAATCATAAATCAAGCAAACTTCACGCAAATTAAAATTCGTACCAAGCAATTGTATCAGGCTAACATGCAAAACAAATCAACCAATCTAAACTAATCAAACAACCAAATAACAAAACATTTACATCAAACATCTATTTTCAATTATCAAAATTTCAGGGTGTTACAATTTGAAATGGTTCATTTCGTCATGTTATAAAAGTTAATTAATTTATTTATCTTTTTTAATTAATTTAAATTTAAGTTAATTACACAACTGACCAACTTATAAGCATGCCACCTCACCAATCTAATTGGTTAAAGTTAATAGGAAACGGTCAACCAAGCCAATTAGATGGAAGTATAAAAATCACCAATTTTGGAAACCTAAAGGACCCAATTTTACAATTACAAACCAGGGGGGGATCAAAATCACATATTTGTGAAACAAAGGGGACCAAAATGCAATTAAGCCAAAAAAAAAATAGAGAAAAATCACACATTAAACACTATTACACAACTACACAAGCGAGTCTCAATGTCTTTGCCTCACCTTTCCTTCTTATCTATGGTTATTTACTTTTCTTCCTTTCTTGCCTTTGCCTCACATTTATATTATTTAAGTTTTGGTTTAATTTGTTTAAATTCTTTACTTTATTAATTAACATTAATTGTTTTAAGTTGATCACATGGTAATGCTAATTTGGTGTGAAAATTAACATTTTAAGGAAGGTGTATTCAATTAGGATATTTCAATGAATTTTAAAATACTTTTTTTTTTTATGAAAAGTCATGTGGTATTCAATCAAGACTTTTAAACAATAAAAATAAGTCTTGTGGTATTCAATCAAGACTATTATGATTTTTTTAAAGAGTATACTAAAATCCATTGGTATTCAATTAAGAATTTTATAATTCATAAAAAGCCTTTTGGTATTCAAAAGTATATGAATTTCTTATAATAGATTTTGATGGATTTCAATTGACTTTTTATACAAAATATCCATCAAACAATCTCACATAAACTCTTGAGATTTTGTTAGACTCTTTCTTTCTTTCTTTCTTTCTTTCTTTCTTTCTTTCTTTCTTTCTTTCTTTCTTTCAGTCTTTCTTCCGTTATCGAGTTTTTCTTGCTTGTATCAATATAAAATTACTCGAGACATATCCAAAATATGTAAGCCAAAATCCTCAAAATTCAAGTTTGTAGATGCATTTGCTCATGGTTTGGGACTTTAAGTCTTCCCATGTAAAACATTGACATCAATGGCTTTTTTTGGTAAACAATATCATATACCAATACCATTTTTTACACTATGTCAAAGAGGCCCTGAGTTATAGAAAGGAAAAGAACTCGAGGGAATTCATTTTCCATCATAACTCAAGCCTACCCCATAAATTTACAATGAAAACCTTTGCCCACCAAAACTTCAAAAGAAACAGGCCATATTGTTGCGACACGGCAAGTGCACCGATCGTTCCAAGTAATAAAGTGATAAGAAAGTATCGTCTCCACGAGGATTGAGGCACTAATATTAATTGTAATTTATAATTCTTAATATTGGAGAAGGAATGAAATTGTTGAGAGAATTGAATTGTGGTTTGGATTTAATTATTGTAAATAAAAGAAGATTAAAAACAATGTAATTTAAATGTTGATCAGGACTTAAGAATAATTATGGTAAAGCACAATCACCGCAGTTCACTCTATGTAATTGAATTGATAATTTAACTCTATTTAATGTAATTATTCAGATGTATGCTTTTCTAATATAGTTAAACCCTGATTCCTCGGTCATTTAACCCTTTAACCTAATTTAAGAATCCTAATCCCTTAGTAATTCCCTTTAGATTAAGCATGAAGCTAGCATAATAAGAATCTGTAGTCCTTTATCCCTATCCCTAGGTAATATCGCAACTGTCACTCTAATGCGTTCAGAAACTAAAACCCCAATATTCCTATTGTGAATTATAACCCTAAGTAACCTAATAGATTGATCAAGTCTAATTAGATATAATAATGGAAGAATAAAGTAGAGTAAAATAATTATAAGAAACTTTATTAAACTCAATTCAAGAAACACAAAGTTCACATTGGCTTTTGGCTAAACCATAATTACAAAGGAATTAGCCAGACATAATTATGTCTGGCTTAGTACACTGTAAAGAAGGAGAAGAGAAAGAAGCTAAGGTATGCAGAATCACAAACCCCTCAATCTTGCCTCCTTCTTGTTCTTCTTGCTTCTTCTTGGCCTTGAATCCTTATTCCTTTGATCTTGCCTTCTTTTTCTGTTTCCCAATGTCTATTCCTCTTCTTAATGTGTCCTACCAAGGTTCTATTTATACCTAGGTTATAAAACCCTAAAAACCCATCATTCTTATGTTATCTTTAAGCTAATTCAGAAATCTTGTGACATTTGCGCGACTGGCGCGAGCCTCCAGTGTATCTGGCACGACTGGCGTGAACCTCCAGTGCTTCTGCCGCGATTAGCATGGCACTGGCGCGGTTAGCGAGAGATCTCAGCTTCAGTTAGCTCTTTCTTTTGCTTCTTTTCTTGTTTTTCTTGACCCTAAACATCAAAATAGCATAGAATCAATGATAAACATAAAACTAATGAATTTTACACTTATTCTAACATTTATTCACTATATTCTTCCTATTTTCCTAATAAAACTATCCTAAAAACTATATATGCTAACAGCATATCACATATAAACAAATATTTCTACACAACATCTTCAACAAGCTCATAACAACACAAGACCAAACCATATAGAATCAAAGTTTCTTTCCATGTAATTTTGAATGTTTTTTAAAAATTGATGAAATTCTTTAAAATCATGAAAATGCACAAAAATCCTTTCAAATCTTATGAATTCATGTTATAAATCTATTAAAATCCAAATTATAAAATCTCAATCACATGTTCCATTAAATCCATCAAAGACAAAACAATGACTAAGCATATACCCTAAACATGCCATGCGATTTATTCACTAGTTTGCATAAGATAGACCGCTTGACAAGGTGCCCCTACAACTAAACCAAGCCCAAGAGATTTCTTTTACACATGTTCCAGAACCCTCTCAAAGTTTCGTATTTTGTTATGAAAAATTACCTTGTTTCTATGAAGCCACAAACACCAACATGTTGTGTTCCATATAAGTTGAAAAAAATGAACCAACTTCTTATCTTTAAAATCAAACCGTGCTGCATATAATGACTTTGAACTTCGTTGTGTTGCACCGTGGAAACACCCAACCAGCCAAACACCCTATTCCACATTTGAATAGAGAAACCATAGTGCAAAACAAGATGTGCAACACTCTCCTCAACATTACAAAAGCACAATTTACTGAATTCACGTTAACTCTTCTCCGCCTCAGAACACCAAGCGATTGTAGGTGATCATGCAATAATCTCCACAAGAATGCCAAAACTTTCGAGGGATGACAAGCACATTTCCAGAATGATACAAACAAATTCATCGATTTTGGTTGCTAATTTAGTGTTTTCCTAGTAGTGGTGGTTCATACTCAGCAACTAAGGTTGAAGTTGATATAATCAATTCGTACCCTATTGCTACCTAAAAGTTGTGGCTACTTCCTCTCACCCATGTCCAATGATCCAACCAAGCACGTTAGAATCAAAGACGCTGAAGCAAAAGATTCAAAGATGATGGAAGCAAATGTGTTTTGATATTTTACATGCCCACTCAATATGATGGCATTTGTAATTTTGTTTAAAGCTTGGTTCATGAGATAAAACCTTATAATCCTCATTAGCTGCTGATTATTCATGCATCCACACATTCATTTAAAAGGAATTAATCAAGTAGTAATAAGCAAATTTATAGAATTTCATAAAGGCATTTAGAAATTGCATAATACATTTTTTCACTGTTTTAATCGATTACCACTGGTTCGTAATCGATTAAATAAACTTTACACAAAAATTAGGAACTTACTGGTATAATCGATTATCTTGGGATATAATCGATTACATAAGCTTCTGCATAATGTTACACAGCATGTTCATCTGGTTTAATTGATTACCAGATGTTTGTAATCGATTAAATATGCATTGTTAAGTTTTAGTCATGTTCTGTGTTAATCGATTAAATGAGTACTTAATCGATTACTTGTGTGTATTGTGGAACTATGTTTTTCTGGCTTAATCGATTACATGGTGATATAATCGATTATTATGTTCGTTCAAGATTTCCAGATTTATGATGAACAATATAATTGATTATATGTATAAAATAATCGATTACAGTAGTTAAAATAATTGATTAATGTAACGAATTAATCGATTACAATTAGTTAAAACAATTTTTTTATAAATAGAAAAATTGAGTCTTAGAGAGTCTAAGCAAGAGAAAAGAGAGATACTCGAGAATACTTTGTGTTTTACATTCTCTAAGAGCTTTCAAGTGTTCAAAGTCTGAAATTAGTGAGATAATCAAATGTGTTAAGATCTACTTGTGTGTTGAGCCTTATTACTCTTTGTGTGTGAACATCTAATCAAGCTAGTGATTAAAGAAGTGTCAAGAAAGCATGGTAGTCATCATCTCAGGTTGATTGAATCATTCATATCATTTTAGTTGCTGAGGAATATGAGGTGATATCTTTCTTGAACCTAAAGCTTGTGTTTTATTGTTATTTTTTGTATAATTTTGTTGAATTTCCATATAACATTTGTATTCTTTAAAGCTTTTCTAGAAAGGGTTTTCTAGGGGGAAGAACAAAGAGGGGATCTCTGGTTCTTGATCTTTTGAAAAGTCTATAGGAAGTAGATTTTAAATTTTACCTAGGAAGGGTAAGAGAGATCATTTTTTGTAAGCTTGTAAAGAACATATATTTGTTATAGTAGAACTCTAACCTAGATTGGGTTGGAAGGAAACTGGATGTAGCCTCCGGGGTTGAGAGGTAAATCAGTATAAATCTAGTGTGCATTTAAATTTCAGTTTATGTTTCATTAAAATTCTTGAAGTTGAGAATTTGCTTATCATATAAATTTGGTTTCCGCACAAGTGTTATTTGGTTGATGAAGTAAAGTGACTTGCAATTAGTTTTAAATAAGATACGGTCCTTTTGAAATCTTTCGCTGTTACAGATTTTAAGAGGAAATTTTAAAACTCTGAGGTTAAACCAATTTACCCCCCCCCCCTCTTGGTTTATTTGAATAAGTATTCATTGTATTTTCAAAGCAGACATCTTTTCCAGACCTAGTTCCACGGTTCTCCCATGTGAAGTCCACTGCCCTATATCATAGATCACGAAACCTTTATTAACCAAAATTTGATATAACTGAGGAAACTCCTATATTAAACAACCACCACCTGTCGCTCCAAAATAAAGTGTTATGTTCATTCCTTACCTCTTTATATACACCAAACTTGTAAACCAATTACTACCCTCATAATTCAATCATAAGTCCAAGCCACCATATAATGGAGTTTCGAACCCAAAATATTCTCAGTAGAGCAAGATGTAAGTTAAACATATCTAAAGGATAATATCTTATACCATACAACATGATAGTCAGTAAAACTCCATTTGGACAAAAGACTTTCATTAAAAACTTCAAGGTTTTTTAAACCAAGCTAGCCTACCTTCGGATTTAGGTAGGCACACCATGTCCCACTTGATCTAGCAAATTTTCTCTGGTTCATACATTCCACTGCACAAGAAATACCATTGCAACTTCATCAATTACCTTATTTGGGAATTTAAAGGAGAAGAAATACAAATATAAACTTGTCAAAATGGAATTTAGCATAGTAATCCTTATTCCTAAGGACATAAACCTTCCTTTCAATACCGAAAAATTCATCCTAAAGGCGACCAATAAAGGTTCCTAGAACACTACCCTTCTTGGATTCCCTCCAACTGGAAGTCCCAAGAATTTAAAAGGTAGAGATGCAACAAAACAATTTAGAAAGGTTGAGGCTCCTGCTAAAAAATTATCAAGCACATATACACCATTCATTTTACTTTTCAGAAAATTTACCCTTAACCCCGAGACCATTTCGAAGGACATGAGCATTGCTTTAATGCCCCACAAGTTTTCCCAAGAAGCCTCCCCATAAATCACCAAGTCATCAACATATTGAAATAAAGAGAAACAAATATCCTTCAACACTCGGAAACCCTTGAACCTCCCTAACTCCACAACTTTGTTTATCAAACCTTTTAATTTGAAGCCTTAGTGACAATGATAAAAAGAAAGGGGGTCAAAGGATCCCCTTGCTTCAACCCCCATGTTTCCTCAAACTCCATCGTCGGGTTTTCGTTTACCAAGACAAACATATGGCTTGTGGAAACAACATACTATATCCATCCTCTCCATATCAAATCAAATCTAAGATGAGCCATCATATTAAAGGTTTTCATGAGTTTAGGTCTACCTGTGACCCAAACTGACTCAATTATAATGAGTTGAATTTTTTAAGTGTTCATGTTGAATCCAATCCGACTCGATTAAGACTCAATCATAAGCGGGTTAGGTAATGGGTTATATTCTTTTGAATCCGACCCAACTCATACCATATAATTAAATTTATTATTATTTATAAATTAATTATTGAATATAAAATATAATAATTTTTAGGTCATATGGTTTACTAAATTATTAAATTAAACCCCATGATTTTTGTTTCTTTTTTAAGTTACTATTTTTTATCTTTGTCTTGATTATGTTTATGTTTTCTCATGTTAATACAATACTTTATTTCTATCTAAAATAAAAATATCACATTACCATTCAAATGATTAATTGCAATTTAGTATTTTTTTTAAGTGCATTTAGTCATTATATAATTACAAAGCTTAAAAAAAATATTGCTCAATTTTTTTTTACAAAATAAAAAATATTTTTAAATCCAGGCTCGATTAACTCAACCTATTTATGATCGGGTTGGGTCTGTAAAAAAAGTGCACAAATCTGACCCGATCCAACTCATAAAATTTTGATTGGATTAAGTGACGCATTTAGACAAACTGACCCAACCCAACCTGTAAACATCCCTACATCATATAATCAAAGAACTATGAGTTGACTAAATGGTTAGCCTTTTTCGAAATCTATTTTAAAAAGGAAACAACTCTTACCATATCTCGAGGCAAAATCCACTAACTCATTAAGAACCACAACCCAGCCCCATCCAATGTATTTCATGCTTGCAAAAATGCAATTTGTCTCTCCAATATAACTTGTAGAAGAACTTTCTTCAACCTTGAAGTCAACAACTTAGAGATAAGCTTATGTATAATATCAATTAAGGAAATTGACCTATATTCTTATATCAATTGTGGGTAAAAGAGTTCGTATTTGATCAAACTCCAAAGCATTAAGCACTTAGAAAAAATCGTAATGTGCAAATTTTCTTTTGTAACTATGCATTGTCTTCATAATTGCATATAAATTTTGTGTTTATAAATATGTAAGAGTTTTAAGTGCATAATCTTTAAACAACGAAAGCATAAACAAAGAACATAAGGATATATACTTGGTCTAGTAATTGGGGGAAACCTAGTTACCTACATTCAAGGGAGCAAGGGAGTTGTAATCCCTTACTCTTGCACCAGACAATAAGAACAGTTACAAGAATGTACCTGATGGAGGTCCAAGACAAGCCAAAGGTCTAGAAGGGGAGCTTGAAGCACTTCCTTTGGTGAGCTTCAAAGGACCAATGACAAGAGCTAGGACTCAAGCACTTCAAGACCATATTCAAGCCAATTTGGGCAAGCATGAAGTTGCACACCATATCAAGGATGACAAGAGCTGGATTTTGATGTCTCAAATCCAATCTAATTCAATAAATTCCAGCACTTGTTAGAAGAAATTTAATAAAACATTTGTGAATAGGTTGCTACTGCTTTAATCGATTATTTTGGCTTTGTAATTGATTACAGGATGCTTAGATGCAATCAGGAATCTTGACCTCACTGCCTCAATCGATTATTTCGTCCAAATAATCGATTACAAGAATGTCAGTTGTAAGCAGGAATCATGACCTTACTGCCTTAATTGATTAAATGGCTAGTGTAATCGATTATTTCAGTTCCTGACTGATTTAATCGATTACAATAGTGAATTAATCGATTATACCAGTCTGAGATGGCAACTGCACATATTTGGGAAGCCAAAGGTCACTTAGGTAAAGCTTGTCTTACAAGCTACGTTTGGGCTGCATTTTAGTTTGCATTTACATTACACTTAGTGTCATTTAGCCTATTAATTTGTGGTCTATATAAACCACTCACAAACTAATTGTAAGGATCTTTTGGATGATTAATACAATTTCTGAATTGTGGTGAAAGTTTTCTCTCTTGTTCTTAGTCAAGAACTTCTTGTTTCTTATCAATGGCCTCCCAACTATTGTGGTGATTCTTGCAAGACTTATTGGAATTCCTATTCCATGGTGTCATTCCCAATTCATTCCTATTCTTCTTCCACAATCCATTTCTGAAATTAGAAAACATAAACAGCCTCACTCAAGAGAAGAGTTGTATGCTCTGTTTTGAAGTTCAATTGAAGAGTGACTTCCATTGCAAGGAAGATCAGGGCAAAAGGTGCTAAGATTCAGGTCAATAGCACATCATTTGGTATCTAGAGCTTAATCCTTATGGGATTTCAGTTTTAGGTTTTCTTCAAAAGTAAAATTCTGCATAATTCCCAAAAACGAAAATCCATTTCAATTCCTTGTTTCTTGTTGTTTTCCTTTGATTCTTGGTGGTTTGGGCTTGTTGTGTGTTCAGCCACAAAACCTTAGTGCTTTCTTCAAGTTCTATGTGAATTCTTGTTCTTATGTTCTTCATGTGGTCTTGATATTTTTTTGATTTTCTAGCTTTGATTCTTATCAACTTTTGTTTGTAGTGTTTTTATGTTGTATGACCAATTGTTTTGATTCTACTCTTATGCCTAAACTGAATTGAGTTGTTAGAAGCAAATTTTACAATTGTTATACATCATACTTTAGTGATTCATTGAATTTATTTAAGGATTTTTGAACTTGTTCAAAAGAAAAGCAAAAGAAAAATACATCAAGTGTATAGCCAAAGACATTATTCATTAGTGGCTGGAAAAAGTGAAAGAAAAACAGAATTTAGAAGCAAAATTACAAAATTACAAGTTCCAAAAATTTCCTTTGAACAACAAAATCAAGTGAACTTGTATGACATGCAATTTTGATGAAATTTGGCTTCTAGCAATTGAATTTATTTGGCATATCCTCCTTGTGCAGTTTGGTACAGCCATAGTATTCCTTGAGTTGTCTCATTAATTCCAATTTGAGTTGTGCTTTTCTAAATTTTGCTTTGATGCTTGTCCCTTAAAATTTCCAAGGTTTTGTCTTAGAGTTTTCTTGTTCTTTGGACTCTTGAGTCTAGCCTAGAATCATTTCCTATTTCACTATAGTAAAGAGGCTTGATTTGATTAGAAGTTTTTGCTTAAGAACTATAGAGAGGAATAAGAGTGGAAAAAGGCAAGAGAGAACATTATAGAAAGAGCCTAGATTAAGAGTGGCAAACACTTACAGAGTGGTGAGAATTTCTTTATATACTTGTGTTTTGCTAACCATTTTTTTTTTTGAAGGATGAGTTCAAGGGGAGGAGAAGCTTTGTCACCTAGGACCTCTAGGTTGATGAAAGTTATGACAAAACAAATGAAAGACTTGAAAACCGAATTGGAGGCCAAAATTGAGGGGAGACAAAGGAGAAGTCAACCAATGGAAAGTGTGGATGGAGAGGCTCATAATGGTAGGAGGTTCAGTGAGTATGCTTCTTCTTATGGAGGAAATTATTATGAGGAGAAGAGTGAGAGAGAGGATTGGAGAGAAAATAGAAGATAAAATCATAGGAGACACAATCCTAGGAGGCAAAATAGAGATAATGAAGATTTGAGGGGGAGAAGAGAAGAGAGAGATGGGAGGAATGGAGGATTGAATGGAGTGAAAATCAAAGTTCCAAAATTCCTTAGCAATAATGATCCGGAAGAATATTTTGAGTGGGAGATGAAAGTAGAACAAATTTTCTCATGCCAACATTTTGAGGAAGAAAGGAAAGTTACTCTAGCAACTTTGGAGTTTGGTGGTTATGCTTTGACATGGTGGAACCAAATTCAAGTGTATATATGGAGGATGAGGAGACAAAGAGTAAATTCTTGGAATGACTTGAAGGCATGCTTGAGAGGAAGATTTGTTCCAACTTATTATGCAAGAGAAGTCCATAACAAGCTTCAAAGACATTTCCAAGGTTACAAGAGTGTTGATGAATATTATAAGGAAATGGAATTGATGATGATAAGGGCTAAAATTGTGGAGGTTCAAGAAGCAACAATGACTAGGTTCCTTCATGGCTTGAATAGAGAAATTCAAGATGTGATGGAGTTACATTCATATGCAACAATTGAGGAGCTAGTCCACAAAGCTCAAAGGGTGGAGCAACAACTAAAGAGGAGAAAAACTTCCAAATTCTCCAATAGGGCTGCAACTTCCAGCTGGAGGGACAAGCCTAAAAGGGAGGTTTCTCCTAAGAAAAATAAAGAAGTAAAGGTGGAGAGCCCAATGAAAAAAATTGTGGAGCCAACTCCAAGAAGATCAAGCAATATCAAGTGTTTTAAGTGTCTTGGCAAGGGACACATTGCTTCTCAATGTCCTAACAAGAGAACTATGATTTTGCTTGAGGATGGAGGCATAAGATGTGAGTCTTCAAGTGACTCAGATAGTGCTTCAAGTGAAGAAGAAAAATAACTCACACTAGTAGAGGCGGAAGAGGGTGATCTCTTGATGGTGAGGAGAATGTTGAGCAATTTTTGCCTAGAAAAAGATGAGACTCAAAGAGAAAATATTTTTCACACAAGGTGCTTGGTTAAAGACAAAGTATGCTCACTTATCATTGATGGTGGGAGCTGTACCAATGTTGCTAGTACAAGACTTGTGGAGAAATTACACTTGCCAACCACAAAGCATCCAAAGCCATACAAACTACAATGGCTTAGTGAAAGTGGGGAAGTGGTGGTAAATTCACAAGTGCTCATTCCTTTTTCTATTAATGCTTATCATGATAATGTTCTTTGTGATATTTTTCCAATGGAGACTGGTCATATCCTTCTTGGTAGACCATGGCAATATGATAGAAAAGTGATACACAATGGCATAGAGAACACTTTTGAGTTTGAGCACCTAGGCAAGAAAATTAATTTGAGGCCTTTGACTCCTAGACAAGTGTGTGAGGAATTGAGGAGTTGAAAAAAAATACTGCACCTAAAAAAAAGAATAAAAGTGAGCTTCCAAAGAGAAAAACTAGTGAGAAGAAAAGAAAAGTGGAAAAAAATGAGAGCAAAAAAATTCATGAGATTAAAGAGAGTTTTTTCTTGAAAGGAAAAGATGTCAAGAGAGTGTTATTAGCAAGACAACCTTTTCATTATATGGTTTCTAACTCTCTTTGTTTACATGTTGAAAGGGAAGGAGCAAATGTGCCCAAAGTTATGCAATCTCTTTTGGAGGAATATGCAATCTCTTGGAAGCAAGAACATGAAATTACTTTCCAAACTTTGAAGGATAAATTGTCTTATACACCTATTCTTACATTGCCTAATTTTAATGCTTCTTTGGAATTGAAATGTGATGCATCTAATATAGGCATTGGAGGGGTTTTGATTCATGATAAACATCCTATTGCTTATTTTAGTGAGAAATTAAAGGGTGCATGTCTAAACTATTTCACTTATGACAAAGAGTTGTATGCATTTAATAGAGTCTTGAAAACTTGGCAACATAAATTTTACCAAAGAAATTTGTGTTCCATAGTGATCATGGGTCTATTGATTATTTGAAAAGTCAAGGCACACTCAATAAGAGACATGCTAAGTGGTACATCAAGGGCAATTTGAGGACTTGGGAGGAGTGTCTACCTCATATTGAGTTTCCTTACAATAGAGTATTTCACAAAACTACTTCTTTATCTCCTTTTCAAATTGTTTATGGCTTTAATCCTTTAACTCCTCTTGATTTATTGCCTTTACCTAACACTACTTCTATGATTAATCATGATGCTTTGTCTAAAGCTTCTTATATTAGAAAGTCACATGAACAAGTGAAGGCCAATGTGGAGAGAAAGATGGAACAATATGCAAAGCAAGCCAATAAACACAAGAAGCCAATGACCTTTAATGAAGGAGATTTAGTGTGGCTTCATTTAAGAAGGGATAGATTTCCTCATCAAAGGAAATCCAAGCTCCAACCTAGAGGAAATGGACCTTTCAAGATTCTAGAGAGGATCAACAACAATGCTTACAAACTTGAATTGCCTAGTGAGTATGGTGTGAGTAATACTTTCAATATATGTGATCTTTCTTTGTATGATGTAGGTACAAATGAGGAGGCAAACTTGAGGACAAGTTCTTTCCAAGAAGGAGGGTATGATGGAGGTCTAAGACAAGCCAAAGGTCTAGAAGGGGAGCTTGAAGCACTTCCTTTGGTGAGCTTCAAAGGACCAATGATAAAAGCTAGGACTCAAGCACTTCAAGACCATATTCAAGCCAATTTGGGCAAGCATGAAGTTGCACACCATATCAAGGATGACAAGAGCTGGATTTTGATGTCTCAAATCCAATCTAATTCAATAAATTCCAGCACTTGTTAGAAGAAATTTAATAAAACATTTGTAAATAGGTTGCTACTGCTTTAATCGATTATTTTGGTTTTGTAATCGATTACAGGATGTTTAGATGCAATCAGGAATCTTGACCTCACTGCCTTAATCGATTATTTCGTCCAAATAATCGATTACAAGAATGTTAGTTGTAAGCAGGAATCATGACCTTACTGCCTTAATCGATTAAATGGCTAGTGTAATCGATTATTTCAGTTCCTGACTGATTTAATCAATTACAATAGTGAATTAATCGATTATACCAGTCTGAGATGGCAACTGCACATATTTGGGAAGCCAAAGGTCACTTAGGTAAAGCTTGCCTTACAAGCTACGTTTGGGCTTCATTTTAGTTTGCATTTACATTACATTTAGTGTCATTTAGCCTATTAATTTGTGGTCTATATAAACCACTCACAAACTAATTGTAAGGATCTTTTGGATGATTAATACAATTTCTGAATTGTGGTGAGAGTTTTCTCTCTTGTTCTTAGTCAAGAACTTCTTGTTTCTTATCAATGGCCTCCCAACTATTGTGGTGATTCTTGCAAGACTTATTGGAATTCCTATTCCATGGTGTCATTCCCAATTCATTCCTATTCTTCTTCCACAATCCATTTCTGAAATTAGAAAACATAAACAGCCTTACTCAAGAGAAGAGTTGCATGCTCTGTTTTGAAGTTCAATTGAAGAGTGACTTCCATTGCAAGGAAGATCAGGGCAAAAGGTGCTAAGATTCAGGTCAATAGCACATCAGTACCATCGAAATTAAAAAAGACAACTTCTCAAATAACCCTAAAACAGAATAACAATAAACCCTAGATCTCATGATTACAGAAGAAAGAAGAATGTACAGGGAACAAGAAACCCTAATCTAGATGTGCTCGGACAGAAACACAAGAATCTTCTTGGATCTCTCCTCCTCATGTCCTTTTAAGATGTACACCTCAAGAACTCCAAAGAACTTAGAAGAAGAAGAAAGCTCCACCTGCAATACAAGACCAGAAGAACAACATAGATTTATACAACCATTAAACACCACAGTTAGCCAACAAAGATCAAGGTATCTCAGAGAGATCGTGAGATCACAGGAAACCCTAGTAGAGCAAAGTCACAAACCACAGAGGGAGAGAAACATTGAAGCTTAAGGAGAGAGAAAGTAAAAAAAATAAAAAGTAAAAGTCAGGGATACACATATACGTGTTTCGCTTATATACCAGCCCTACAAAAAGCATCGTATTGAGACATGGGCCTAAACAGTTTGTTTTTGGGCTTCACACAATCAACAAACCCCACCTTGGAGCACAAGAAACACAATGCAAGTATAAGCCAAGGACCATAAGTCCTAAGCCAGAGTAGGGGACAAACAGTGACAAAGGAAAGACAAAGAACAAACATAAACATTAGTAAAGAAACATGTCAGATCCACTATTGTTGAACCTTCAACAATGCCAGAGTACCCTAAATTTGTTGGCATGCACAACCTTTGTCAGAATATCTACTTGATTGTAAACAGTGGAAATTTTCTCCACCTTCACCTTATCACCAGCAATTATGTCTCTTATGAAGTGTAGTTTGACATCAATGTGCTTTGTTCTTTGGTTGGAATGCACCATTCTTGGATAAATGGATAGCACTTTGAGAGTCACGCATAATCTGTGGAGTTTCTTCCCTAAACCTAGTTCAGTAACAATCTCTTTTAGCCATAATGCCTCTTTTATAGCTTATGTTAGGGCTATATACTCTTATTCAGTATTAGACAAAGCCACTACATGTTGAAGATTAGACTTCCAACTGACTACATGTCCACCAATAGTGAAAATAAAGCCAGTTAAGGATCTCTTCCTGTCTAGATCTGCAGCATAATCAAAGTCACAGAAGATTTTTACAGCAAAATAGTTAGACTCTTTTCCAGTAAAGTTTAAACAGAAATCAGAAGTACCATTAAGATATCTAAATATCTATTTTACAATATTCCAATGTTCTTTTGAGGGCTTACTCATGAATCTGCTCAATCCACTAACCCCATAAGCAATATCAGGTCCAGTGCCAATCATTACATACATTAGACTTCGAACTACATTGCAATAAGGTACCTTTTCATGTAAACAACTTCACTAGCACTTAATTCATAAAATGCAAATTTTAATAAAAAATGAGCAACCAATGGCACACTAACAGACTTGCAGAGATGCATAGAAAATAGTTTAACAACCTTCTTGACATACGTAGATTGAGATAGAGATAAGGTTTTTTCTTTTCTATTTGTCACTATGTCCATACCTAGGATCCTCTTGGCAGGGCCAAGAATCTTCATGTCAAACTATTTCAATAACATTTCTTTCAGTTTGTTAATGCATTTAATATCATGTGAAGCTATTAACATATCATCCACATAGATTAAAAAATAGACATAATTATTATCATTGTCCTTCATATAGTATACAAAATGATCATACTTACATCTAACAAAACCTTGTAATAGAACAAAGTCATCAAACCTTTTGTACCATTTCCTAGGTGCCTGTTTTTGCCTATATAGGGACCTTTTCAGCAAGTAGACTTTGTTCTCAGAGCATTTTTGTATGAAGCCTTATGGCTACTCCATATAGATCTGTTCATTTAAACTTCCATGTAAAAAAGTAGTTGTAACATCAAGTTTTTCCAATTTTAAATCAAGAATAACAACAATAGATAGAATGAGTCTAATTGAAGTATGTTTTACTACAGGAGAGAATATATCATTATAATATATTCCTTCTACATGTGAGTAGCCTTTTGCTACTAGTCTGGCCTTATTCTTGACCTTCTCTAAACCTAGAATTTCAGCATTCAACTTGAAGACCCACTTGATTCCAATGATCCTTTTTATCTTTGGGTCTGTCCACCAAAACCCAAGGTTGATTCTTCCTTAGTGAGGATATCTTTTCCTCCATTTCCCTTAGCCACCTTTCTCGAGAATTCATGTCCATTGCCTCTTTGTAAGTTGTTGGTTCTTCTTGTTCAACAATTTTAGCAACCTACAGAGCAAATGCAACAATGTCAGCATGGATAAATCTGTTAAGAGGTCTAATATTTCTCCTAGCTCTATCTCTAGTCAGAAGATAATCATTGAGGTTGGAGTCCTCTAGATTTTCTTCAGTAATTGTTTGGGGATCATTAGCAAGTTGATCAAGAGTGACTCCTTGATCTTCAATTTCATCATGATTTTAAACTTGTTCTGAATCATCAATACTAGTGGTCTTCTCTACCTCCAATTGGACATTTGCAAGTTCTTAAACCTGTCTAATACCATGCACAGTATCTTTATAAAATGTTAGTTCATCAAAAACAACATTTCTACTAACAATACACTTAGTCTCAGATATTAACCAGATCTTATACCCTTTAGTCCATGCAGGATACCCTACAAAGATAGATTTCGGTGCCCTAGGGGCTAACTTATCTTGTTTAGTTTGAACATAAGCTAAACAACCAAAAGGGTTTCAGATAGCTTAGGTTAGGAGGCTTACTATACCACATTTCCATGGGAGTTTTGAAATTAATGGCAGATGAAAAGGACCTATTAATAACATGACAGGCAGTAGCAACAACTTCTGCCTAAAAAGATTTTCTTAGATCAGAATCAGATAACATGCATCTTACTTTGTTTAAAATAGTCTTATTCATTCTCTTAGCTATGCCATTTTGTTGAGGTGTCTCAGCACAAGTTCTATGTCTCAGAATACCAAAATGTTTGCAAAACTCATTGAATTGGTTATTACAAAACTCCAGGTCATTATCAGTTCTTAATGCTTTAACCTTCTTTCCTGTCTCAGTTTCCACTTGAGCTTTCCAATCCTTAAAACAATCAAATGCTTGATCCTTTTGTAGTTTTGTTTCAAGAAAAAAGTCCACACACGTCTGGAATGAGAGTCTATCACATAGAGAAAATAATGGCAACCTGAAAAAGAGTTAGGAATGTTAAGAGAGCCCCACAAATCAGAGTGTATATAATCCAAGGTATTTTTAGCTACATTTTTTCCTGTTGGAAAGCTCAGCTTGTGTGATTTTCCAAGAATACAAGTTTCACAAAAATCAACATAGGTAAAATATTTCAATGATAAAATTCCTTATTTATATAACTTTTGTAACCCTAGGTTACTAATGTGCCCAAGTCTTTTATGCCAAAGAGAGGTCTCCTTTGGCCTTCTACTGACATTACAAGACTCAAATCCTACTGCTTCCCCATTTAGAAAATATTATCCACTTTTTAACATCACTTTCATAAGAGTTGAAGACCTTTTAACAACCTCAAGAAATCCTTGTACACTCCTAAAGTTGTATCCACTTTTGTCTAACATTCCAAAAGATATTAGGTTTATTCTAAGGTTAGGAACCCATCTCATATACTTGAGAACTTTAATTGTCCCATCCACCATCTTTAATCTAACAGCTCCAATACCTGCAATTTTGCAAGTTTGATCATTTCCCATCATCACCTTTCCACCCCTAATTGATCTGAAACCAATTATCCAATATTTTATTAGTGTCATATGTGTACTACCTGAATCCATCATCCACTCCCTCTCACAAGAAACATTGGACACAACCAGTACATCACCATCCTCAAAGCCACTAGTTAGATTAGCATAATCATTCTTACTCCCATTATTTTGACCTTTTTCTTTTTTCTGGGCAATTCTTCTTGACGTGTCCTTCCTTATGACACACCTAGCATGTCACATTTCCCTTAACTGGTGACTTATTCTTATTATCAGTGTTGTTCTTACCTTTTCCTTGAATCTGGCATTGTTTGTAAAATTTCTTTTTAACAATTAGCCCTTTTGCAATGACTTTCTTCTAGTTTTTTAGATTTAGGGCCCCCCATTACATCTTCCAGTGGCAGAGACTCTATTCCATACTTAATTGCAGCTTTCACATCCTTGTAGGAATCAGGCAAAGCATTAAGGAGTATAATAGTCTGGTTTTCATCAATAATTTTTTCATCAATGTTAGCAAGAGTAATTGTTGTTCTCTTAAACTAATCTAAATTATCATCCAAAGATTTACTGGGTTCCATTCTAAAACCAAACATTTTTTCTTTGAGGTATATTTTATTTGAGAGAGATTTAGTCATGTACATGGATTCCAATTTCAACCAAATACCGGCAACAGTGATTTCATCATTGACTTGTCTAAGAACATTATCACTTAGATGCAGAATTAAAATACTAAAGGCAATTTCAAGTATATCATTTTTATCATATTCAGACAAAGTTGAAGGCAGATCTTTCTCACCACCAAGTGCTTTGGAGCACTTTTGATGTACCAGTACGACCCTCATCTTTTTGCGCCACTTATTGAAGCCTCCCTTCCAATCAAACTTCTCCACCTCCACTCTGGATGATCCCATTATAAGGTGGCCAAGAATCTAATGTAGTGCCAAAGCATAAGGCCTGAAACAAGCAAAGAAGAGAAGGAAGCAAGAACCAAGGCTCTTGATACCAATTGTTAGAGTTTTAAGTGCACAATCTTTACACAGCGAAAGCATAAACAAAGAACACAAGGATATTTACTTGGTTCAATAACTATGAGAAACCTAGTTACCTACATCCAAGGGAGCATGGGTGTTGTAATCCCTTACACTTGCACTAGACAACAAGAAGAGTTACAAGAATGTACCAATCGAAGTTACAAAAGACAACTTCTCAAGTAACCCCAAAATAGAATAACAGTAAACCCTAGATCTCACAATTACAGAAGAAAAAAGAATGTACTAGGAACCAGAAACCATAATCTAGATGTGCTCGGCCAGAAACACAATAATCTTCTTGGATCTCTCTTCCTCATGTCCTTTTAAGAAGTACACCTCAAGAACTCCAAAGAACTTAGAAGAAGAAGAAAGCTCCACCTGCAATATAAGACTAGAAGAACAACATAGATCTATACAACCATTAAACACCACAGTTAGCCAACAAAGATCAAGGTATCTCAGAGAGATCATGAGATCACAGGAAACCCTAGCAGAGCAAAGTCGGAAACCACAGAGGGAGAGAAACATTGAAGCTTCGAGAGAGAGAGAAAGTAAAAAAAGATTAAAAAGTAAAAGTTAGGGATACACACATCGTGTTTCCCTTATATACCAACCTTACAAAACTCTAAGACATTGGCCTAAATAGTTTGTTTTTGGGCTTCACACAATCAATAATATAATTATATGAAAGCAAAAAAAAAAAAGTAATCAAAATGCATGTATGGTATAAATATTCGAAAGTTATATCAAAAAGTCGTGCGAAAATTGCATGAAAATTTTCTTTTAAATTGTAAAATATTTTTTACTTTTTTATACCGATTGACTCAACTTAATTCAACCCATTATTAATCGAGCTGATTCAATTTAGATTTGATAAAAAAGTGTTACACAAATTCAATCTAACTCAATTCAAATTATTTTGATTTGAGTCGAATAATGAGTTTGATGAAACCCAACTCTACCAGCCCATAAACATCCTAAGTTCCTCGCAAGCCTTTACCTACTATAAAGAAAAATTACGTGAAGAATTTGAACATAATGATCAGTATATAACTTTGTTTTCTCCTATGCAATATGTGAATATAAGTGAGCCAAAACAAGTATACGAATTTAATTAGTTATATAATTGTACTACGAAACTTTTGTGTTATTTCTCCTTCTCTTTTTAATTATTATAATTATAAAGAATTAATAAAACAATTAAATTTTTTTATAAGCAAACGTTAAATATATTATAATTCTTTTAGTCCTTTCCTAATTTTCAAATTTCATTTAATGAAAATATAAAGTTATAAAAGTACTCTAGCATTTTATATTAGATAAATTGGAACAAATTTTTAATTTGACTATCGAAAAAGACATTGAAACAGTTTTTTTCCCTCAAAAACAACAAGGTTTTATACTCAATTATGAAGTATTCTAACAGCAAAACTCAATATACGTATTCAATCTAATAACGTTACGTGACCTAGAAAACTAGAAGGTTATGTATTTTCTTATAGCAAGTAGGATGCATAAAAACTAATTCGGTAAAAAAAAACTGAATCAAACTGGTTTTAAGCTGTTTAAACCAGTTCAATTTTGTATTCAAATAGTCAAACTGATTTAGAAATTGGTTTAGAATCGAACTGGTTTTAAAAAACTGATTTTTCAAATAAACAAAATATTCAAGTGAAAATCAGGTTGATTAATCAAATTGGTTTTATAAAAATAATTTGATTAGCCAAACTGATTATAAAATAGTACACTTCTTTTTTCTTGAACTAATTCAAAAAAAAATAATTCAATTTCGTTACAATCCGATTCAATCAAAACCAGTTTTTTTTTCACACAAATGCTTGTTTTTAACATTTTTGTTACATACTGCTTAGTTTGTATGTACAGCAAAATTATTGAAGCCAATTAGGGCTTCGTATGTGTGTGGTAAAGACAGACGAGCAATTCGTCGGTGCCTAATAACCTATATAATCCACTGGCCACTGCATCTGCATGTGACTGTGTTCCCTCTTAAAAAAAAAAAAAACTCACCACGAGATTTTCTTTCGTGAACACGGCATGCCAAATGAAATAATTGGTTGATTTGATTCTGCTGGGTCTTTCCTGCGACGGATCAATTGATTTGTCATATTCTCTATCTTATGATATAAAATATAGTGAAAATTGTAGCTCATAATAATTGAATACCAATACTGGACAACAAGGTGCCCATGGTTACGAGCAATGTTTGTGGTTCATGTACGTGATTTTGTCGAAGATATGATAACCTAATTAATTAAACTTGTATTGTCATGTTTAGAAGAGCTAGCTAAATCTTTTGGAAAAATAAGTCTCATGTTGGTAAGTTAGAAAATAAAAGACTAAATAAGATAGGATTAGGAGTCTAAATTGTTAAGGTACTTTTGGTCAAGACATTTATAAACAAACGTTAATTAGGTTTAAGGGTAAGTATTAACTATTAAGCTAATTAATCTGGTCATATAAGTTGAAAGTCCACATTTTATTGCACTCTTGGACATATTATATAGTTTATATTTTATAGTTTTTACAAGCATCAACAATTAATTAATATAATTTTTTTTATTATACTTTTCACTGTTCACCAAGCATAAGACTTTTTTCTCTTTCAAGCTTATACTACCTACCTACTTTTTTATTTATGTATAATTAACCTATCTAATATATAATTAATATGCACAAGCTCTATGTTTCAAAACCTAAAAGGTATAAAAAAAATTTACTAGGATATGAAGTCATTTTTGTGTGTCTAGAAGGCAAAACAAAAGGAAAAAGAATATCATATTTGTGTTTTATTGATTCTTATAATGGACCACAAATATCTAGAGCCATCACATGAGGGGGACTCTGGTCCGACCTAATAACAGAGAAGGTTCTCATCCTTCACTAGGAAATCACAAATGAGGGATGACGTTAGTAATACGAGTACGGCTTTCAAATCAATTTATGACAATACTAAAACTGTTAAGGGGAGAAACCGAGTAGGTAAGCATATAATTTTAACACAACTGAACGATGAAGTATTATTGTAGATATCTACACAAACAAAAACAATATACGCGTGTACATTAAAAAAAAATCAGTCGAAAAAATGGTACTATAAAAAGAAAAATTGAATAGTCATAAAGAGAAACAAAAGTTATAACGCCACTATTAAAGAAACAATAAGAAGAATTAATGAAGAGGAAATATTTTTAAATGGAGCAAACCAGAAAGAGAAAAGCTTTGTATTACTGTATCTCTCGTTTTATCATTATGAGGAAATTTTTTTAAATGTTAATTAAAATAAAATAAAATATATTTGTGTTTAAGTTAAACACAAAGTCGGAAGGTAATCTATCAATAAGTTAAAGTAATATTATTTTAAATTTCTATAAAAAAATGTAAAATAAACAATAACCTGCAAGAGATTAGTTAATTATGTTTATGAGAATACCACTGAACTAAAGAGTATATTAACAGTGTGTTTCGATTCATGTTTGTAGCTCCAAATTGAGTCTTAGATGATCAAACATGATTTTTGCATTAATTTATCAAGATGTTTGGATATGTGTTGGCAGGGAACATGATTCTAAATTTTGAACTCAAGTTTCATTGAAACAATTAAAATTAAAGTAGCTTCTCCATTATCCTAAACTTGATACACAAGATGTGTTCTAAGTATATTCCTATGGTCTTGATGAATAACAAATATAAAACACATGGTCATACATATTTTGATAATTTTACACCCAAAATTAATTTTCCTTGTGTAAGTTTTCAAACAAATTTATGTGATAAAATCAATTTTTAATATCTATTGCTCAAACAAAAATTATGTTACAATATTCTTATGTTTGTTTACAATCAATTTTGCAAAATATTGTTGATTCAAAATAATTTTATAATCACGTATCCAAACACACACTAAAATAACCCTTAAAAATAATATGGAATAAATAATTATTTATTTTATTAACTATAAAATTTGGATATAAAGATGGTAACATACAATTTTAATTTAACTAAGAATATATGAAACTAAAAAAACTGACATTCAAGCAATAATTATAGTCAATGCATGACAGTACTTTTGTTCAGTAAGAAGTTGTGGAGGACCATTTTCTGCAAAGTCGCTCTCACGAGTAATATATGTAGTTACCAATGCATAAAGCATGAAAGCTAAATAATCCAATCATTCATTCATGCATCTAATGTACTGCCGTAGGAAGCTGAATTTTCTCAGTCACTAAGGTTATTCCACTCCGATCCAAACGTACGGATCACACTATCTTGTTCCTTCATTTCCCACCTACATATAGTCCTTAATCATAATAAAAAAAATAATTACAAAATAAGGTAGAAGGGACGCATATGGCACATGCATCTTTAAATCAATTGGGCATTGTGTATAAATGCCTTAATCATTTAAGTGGCCCTAACTATTTATTATACAGCTAGCAGAAGCAGGTTGAACCTAGAATAATGCAGGTATTCTCTTTCGTATCTTACCACAAAAAACAAATGTTACAGAGAGACAAATAAAAAAACAAATGCGGTATGAAAATGAAAAGTTGTAACTTTTGTTTTTGTTACACTAGCTACGACTAAACTACCAAGTGTAGTCTTTTGGTCACTTCCGTAGGTAGCTGCAATACAATAAAACCAATTATTACAATACAGCTAGCAGATGCAGGTTGATGCCAGGATGATCAGGGAATTCATTCGGTCATACCAAAAAATTTGGTTAAATATATAGTGACGTATAATAATAAAACTAAAAATAGTATGAAAGGTACTTTAAAAAACAAAAAACTAGCTATACGACTATACCACCAAGTGCTCTTTCAGTCACGGGCTTAACCTAACTAACTGCCATTTTATTGAATAATTTATCTAATATATTAGTATCAAATTTTGGCCATTTTGATAGCCAACGGGTTAAAATACTTTCAACTAGCTAGCTCTTAATTGTTATATATGTTGCTGTTATATTTCAAATAGATGAATGATAATGCTACTCTTTTTTTTTTATAATTGAAATTTATTAATTATTAATTTTATTAGGAATTTTCATTTAATGATTTTCTGACTTGAAAATGAAACCTACTAAAATTAAAGATTTTCTTTAAATTTCAATCAATCATATAAAGAGAGTGTCACTAATATTTGTCTTTCAAATAAAATCATTTCGCTTATATACCCTACAATAGTTATTGGATTGAGTCCAATGACCAAGTGATTATTTATTCACTTTGATTCTCTTTTAGCATCTTCATGCTTACCCATATACGATTGTCAATGATCACTAAAGAGACTATTCTATCCATATATATATATATATATATATATATATATATATATATATATATATATAT
>CM023954.1:23882049-23892215 GCA_013407115.1 Glycine latifolia
TTGTTTTTGGTCTCTTCATCCCTTAAGCATTCAAGTTTGAGGGATTATGTACTCTTCAATCATCATTGAGCTGATCTAAATGATCAATAAAGCAGGTTGGATAGGTTGGATATCCCAACCGATCTGCTCTATATAATTGACGAACATTTCAACGCCTTACAAAGATTAATATCTACTCCCTCAATAACATCATCCACGCAGGTTTTGAGCCCAATATTTTCAATTAGGTTCTTCATCTAGTATTCTCACCTCTGCATATCCATTCAACCTAAGTATTTTTTTTTAAACCTTTATAGGTTTCATCCTATAATAACAACCTTGCTATAAACTTAGAAATTAATTTTTCATAATAACAGTTAGACAAAAAACTCAATTAAAAAAATACAAGTTCAAAGACTCAGTTGAAAAAAATTCAAAAACCTAGTTATAATTTGTCGAATGATTCTGATACCTGCAAAGTAATTTAACCCTTATAAAATACTTAATTGTTTTTTAATCGGTGTGTCCGTGCGCCTATATAATTGTTTTTCACTATCATGTCTACTTTGACTAGTCCAATCAAATATATATAGGACAACCTTGAAAAAGAAAAAACAAATTACACTCGTACTTCTTAATATATTTTTTTTAAAATAAACATAACACTTTTTTTCTATTTTTAATACTAACTCTTAATATATGAAAACATTAAACTAATATCTCTTATATATTACTACAATCTCTCTTAATAACACCTATTTTATATATTACATTTACACCAGACAGACGAACGTTTCGGTTTGGGGGACATTGTGATAAATATTTTTCACATCTTATTTTATGAGTAATTATCTTTATTTTTTTCTTTAAATTAAAATAAGTCTTTAGTTTTCTTAGTTAATGATAAAAATTGAAGAAAAACAATATGACATAAAAGAACTTTGATTAAATGGAATAAGGGAGATAATTGATTGTGTTTTGGATGATTATTTCATGATGGAATGGAGATGGAAAAGAAACAATCCACGCTTAAGCCAGGAATTTCCATGCTTAAGCAATGGAACTTCCGGAGACCGAATGTAGATGACACTTAAGCCACACGAGCTTCTAGAGACTAAGATAAAGTGGGTGCTTAAGCTCAAGAAAGTAACGCTTAAGCCACTCGAGTACCAGAGGCCACCTTCTCAATAATACCAAATGGCGCTAAACCGAGAATTTATCACGTTTCAGCACGATGTTGATGTGGCAGATTTTTAACAAAAAGCTTTGTTTAAGTAAAGAATGCGTAAAGTGGAGCATCATTCGGTTGTTGAAGTTCGTTGGAGACAATTTGGGAGCGAAGAACTCTAAAGAGCTTCAATCTTCTATCTCCATCCATTCTTCTTTGGTTTTTAATCTTTCCATGGATAGGAATAGCTAATCTCCCTATTTTGTTGGGATTGAATTGCAGTAGGATTTTCAAGAATGTATTATTTGTGATTTTTCTGATCTCATTCTATTTCAAATTATTCTCTATTATACTTGTATGCTTCAATTTATTCTGTGGTTTGATCAACAGATCAACCATGATTTAGTGGATGTTTTGTGTTGGAAAACATGATTTAATCCTAGATCTGAAGTAGAATTGTTAACAAACCTAAATTCTAGGGATAATTTTTGGTTTGTTAATTCTTGTAATCCTCATATTATAACCTAACTTCTAGATTAGATTTATTAAGGAATTAGAGATTTAAATTAGAAATTAAGTCTCAATTACATAAGGAATTAGGATTTGAGAAATTTTGCATAAATTGAATAGGGTTGAAGTAGAATTTTAAAGTAAAATTTACAAGGATTGAATATCTAATTCCGACAATGTTTCATTCATTATTTTTTACCACATTTTCGCACGTTCACCAACTGTTAGATAAAACTCCTACATAAAATTTACTTGTTGTTTTACCATTTTAGTGCATCCTTAGTATAATTTCTGCATTCCTTTACTTGTTAGTTACTTTAAACATCAACTTCTCTAAGCTTTGGAGAACAATTCCTGTTAATATTGCTTAATGTTATACAGATATATATCTTGGGACAGGACACTCTTATACGCATCGTTTACTTGCACAACGGTCATCTTGCTGAATTTGTTTTGATGCATATATATATATATATATATATATATATATATATATTAAATTAGGGATTTAATTATGTAAATAATAGAGGTTTAAGTGGGCTTGTCCCCCTTATACCATAGGATACTTTTTTATATTGTTTAAAAATTTTGATTGAATATCATAAGATATTTTTTATGATTTTTTTAAAATTCTTTAAAATCTTAATTGTATACACTTCCCTTAAGTTCAACATAAACAAAATCATTTGAGTCTTATTTATTGTTTTACCTTTTCAAAAAATATTACATTCTTTTTGTAGTCTTTATATTAGGGATAATTGTATTTTTTTTCCTTTTTTAGATAAAATATTTTAGTATCATATTTTTTTCCAAATAGTTAATATGTTATTGTTATTTTAAAAGTTATAAATAATTTATTATCATTTTCTTTATATTTGTTTGAGAATTAAAGGTTATTGTTAAATTTTGTCAATAAGTCAAACTTGCAAACATTATATATGTGAAATCAACTAGCTTGGGGTTGTTGTAACTTAACAAATGATATCGGATTCGAGACATAGATATGCAGTTATATTAAATATTTGGAGAAATAATTTTGTTGTTTATATTACTCATGCTTGACTCAAATTGAATTGTTTCTGAATATATGTGATATAGAAAACACTATATAAGGGAATGATAAGTTAAATTTTGAAACGCAAACAAATATTTTATTTTCCAATCATTGTTCTTTCTATATTCTTTTTGTTTTTATCGTATCTTCTTTATTCTTCTTGTTAATGTTGGAGAGGTTTTAACGTGTTTCTTTTGTCTCGAGTGCCAGAGTCCACATATGTGTCTTATGTAAACATTTGGAAAGCATATTATATATGTGTTTGTGAAGTTGCATCAAGGTTTGTCAAAGTTGCAACCTTTGAGATGACATAATGTTTTTTTTCTTCTATTTTTCTACTATTAGAAAATAAATTATTTTTCAATATTTGTTGGCTACTATTGTTGTAAAAGATAATTTAGTAACATTATTTATTCTAATTTAGTAGATTTGCTAAACATAATAAGATTTTTTGTAAAGAAAATGTTTAACATAGATACCAATTTTATTATGAATTAATTAGGGTTATTAGTGGCATGTGAAATTGGTGATTGTTATTTGTACGTAATTTTGGATTTTTTTTTTTTTTGAAAAAGAATGTTTAATTTATCTTCTATATAAACATATTCTCTAATATATATGTTCTTAGATGAATTTGAAAAACACATAATTATGAATACATAATATGAATTTTGATGTTAGTCCATATATTTATTGGGTGAATTTTAATTTTCATACATGGTGTAACATTCCGAGCGCTGATGAGGGTGGGGAGTGATCGCTAGTGCAATGAGGCACGGACAAGGAGCGGCTCCTGACAGGCTTCCAGCGGAAGGCACGGACAAGGAGCGGCTCCTGGCAGGCTTCCAGCGGAAGGGATACATGAATGAATCGAATACACACCCGAACGAGAGGGATCCAGAGGCTATGCAGGTATGAGACTGTACAGTTGATGATAACTTAAAAGGATTTGATAGGTACTACCTATACTAACAAGGTGCATCTACTTTTCAGTAACCCATAACTTAAGAACTCCACAGTTAAGTGTGTTTGACTTGGAGTAATTCTGGGATGGGTGACCTCCAGGGAAGTTTCTCAGGAAGTGTGTGAGTGAGGACAAAGCACACTGAAAAGTCTTGTGTTAATATGTGGGGACAGTCGTTGATCCTACAAGTGGCCAGGCGTTACACATGGCCCCCAAGTAATTAAATCCTGGGTTCATCCTTGGCTAACACTACTATAAGAAAAGTTGTTGTAAGCATTAAACAATAAACGATATTGTGTGTAATTCAAAAAAAAGTTAACATGATTTGCTCAATTTTTTTTAAAGAAGCCCATAAATCCTTACATTAGTTAATTGGGACAATTAAAAAACACATTCCAAGGAAATCTAACAAAAACTAAAGAAGAGAAACACCTAATTGAACAAAAAGAGAGTAAACCTAAAGTTGCTGCCATAAGAGAAGTAGAAGACTCTAACAAAGTAGAAAAAAGGTTGAAGCGGGATCATCACGCATAGCCCTCATCCTGGATAACTTTAATTAGAAGAGTAAATGGTCATATATGCACTCATTTTCACTTATATTATAATTAGTTTTTTTTTACAGCTAGGAAAAAGGAAATATTATTAAGAAAACCCACGTACCGAAGCACAAGTAGTGCAGGATATGGGATAAAACCTTACATTCTCGTTTATATTAGTTAGATTTTGCTGTAAACTAAGGAGAAATCTTTGTAATTCATACTCATTTTAAGTGGATATGAGTCAAAGTGTGTATATATTTTTAATTTGAGGAGTATTAATAACGTGTCTTTTTATGTATATTTTTCATACATTAGCCATAAAATTATTTTACTTAAGTTCTCTATTTCGCACGTTTTTATTTAAAAATACTTTATATATATATATATATATATATATATATATCTTAAAAAGGATAAAAAAAAAACTGCTGGATGCATGGGGTGACATACTGACATATTGAAATGTGCAGTTGGAGTCATCGATGACGAAAAGCAATATAACGAAGCAGGCAAAATGGAGAGTCAATTAGCACGAACATAAACTATGCTTATCCACAGCCATATCCATATCCAAAAATAACATAATTGCCTCCACGTCTCGAACATAATAGTGAGTGGCAAAAACAAAGAGAGGAACAAAAACCTAACACTACTTGAACCATGCACAGACCAGATTATTGTCTCACGAGATGGCAATCCGGAAAAGCAAGCTGCATTCAATTGAAACTAAACAATTTTTTTTAAATAAACAGAAGAGATAATCAAGCATTCAAGCATTTATTAAAGCGATCTCCCTTTTATAATTAAAATAATAACATGATTAATTAATTTCATTTGTGCAACGATCCTATCGTTGAACTTTGTTAAACTAATTAACCTACAGGCTACGGCAAACAATAGCTGTTCATTGACAAACTTGAAAATATCAATAATTTTACAAATTTTATATATTAAATTTACGGAAAATGGTAGATAGTAGGAGACAAAGTTGGACGAAATCTGTTACGCCATTATCTTAGCAATGATTTATGCCAAATGCTTTTCATTTTTTACATATTATTTTTTTATCTCATGTTTTTATTGATTTTTTGAAGATTTAAGAGATTTACGATGAAAATGATATGTACTTTGTTCCAAATCCGAAAAAAAAAATAGGAAGAGATTTTTTATAAACGTAGTCCTTGCTCTGCTATTCTTATTGTGGAATCTTTCGTTTAAAATTTTAAATACAGTCCAATTCAACTATTTTGTGACAGGTTTTATTGAATTTAATTGAAAGCGTTGTCTATTTGTCTTGTTTCATGATATTCTTATTGAGATCTTCAGCTCAATTTTGACCAAATTTCAACATTTGATGAATTTTTTTGTAGTTTTAGTCGACATGCTGATGTTTGACACCATATGAAATTGCTAGGTTTGTCATGGCCCTCGGCTTTAAAGCTTAAGCCAAAGGTGGGGGATGACCTTATATGGAGTCACTATTTAACAATTATGTAATATAATTTGGCAAACTTGTGGGTAGATGTATTGAAATCAATCGTGCTCAAAATGATGTAACTTTAAATAATTTATAAATTAGGTCCATTTTGTTTTCAACGAAGCATTATAAATTTACTAGAATAATCTTGATTTGATGCATATCATCTTTATGTATAAACTTGCACATTAAAAAACACAAGACGACCAATAGAAAGTAAGTAATGTAACTGTGTCCCGATTATTATTTTTTTAGAAATTATTTCGTATGTTATTTTTTTAACAAATACAAATTCTTTAGTATAGCTCATTTTAGTAAACTTTTATTCTTCAATTAATTTGACTCGCTCGAGAAGAGGATTCTAATATTCTGTCTTGTTATTGCTATTATCATAAAAAAATATATATATAGGATCCATATACTCCTTTAATTTTATGGTGTGTTATATAGGTGTTCATGGAACAAATTGAGACAGATTAATTTATATTTCTATTCAACCCAAAATTTTATTAAAGTTTGAGAATCCGGACCTGCCCTGATAATATTTTGGACAAAGTTGGGTCAACCCAATTGATTGGTTCAATATATTAAACTTAACATTATATATAACTAAAATGTATAATTAAAGAAATATACTATTAGATTAAGATATATTTTAGAATATATCTTAAGATAAATAATTAATATCGATATAAATAGTATCATTTTAAACAATGTATTATTTAATCAAGTTGCATTATTAATATATAATTTTTTTTAAAGTACTTTAAAATAATATATAACACTAGTACGAGTTGGGATGACCCATAATACAACCTAGTCCTCAAAATGCACCGGGTCTAATTTTTTAGAGATGAACCCATAAAAAAAAAAAAAAAATCCCTCTGTTAGAGAGATGGATTGAGTTATGAACACTCCTAAGGTATTACCGGTGGCTACATTGGGAGGGTGGTGATGTGCATGGTGTTAACTGTCAAGGGTGTCCATTGTCCCTAAAGAAGAAGAATGTGTGATATACCTTTCACTATTATTATTATTTTATTTTATTTTCTTTACAAATTTGAGAAAAATTACGCACAAGGAATATCATATTTATTTTAAAATTTTCACTTTAGTTTCTGCATTACCAAACTAGTAGAAATGAATAATTTCCACTCACTTCTCTCTTCTTCCAATTCTTGATATTCTATTTCACCTACACCAAAGGCTTATAGACAATGATATAGATTTTTTTAATAAGATAATAATATTATATAACATTATTTCTCTTCATTATACTAGTAGATACGTGTATGTTCGGTTTGAACAGGCAAAGGATTGATAGGATTGGCTAGATTCAGAGAATTTTTGGGTATTGGGGAATGGGCAAATGATGTTAGGTGATAGGGCGGCGTGAGTTGGTCGTAATCCCATAACATAATGCCAGAAAACTTGGAGGGATTCTATTCCAGTCAGAGAGTCGGCATAACCTGATCGGTTCAGTGCTTAATGCAATGGATATGGTGGTGGCTATTATCCTTTGAATTTTCATGTCGAACGTGCATGCATATCTCATACTTTGCGTCAGCGTCACCCCATACCACAGCTAGTCTCCGTTTATTATATTACTGGATTTAAAGTTAGATTGAATAAATTTAATTTTACAACATAACTTTAGGAAGAGAATATCTACAGTCGTGTATTCTGTATTTTGCAACCATTTCAAGTACATCTGGCTGGATAAAAGATTGTATGATACGGTGGAAATAGAAGCAAAAAGAAAAGAAGGGGAAAAAAAGTGAAAGTACGAGACTTTTCTCTTCTCTTCTTTTTTTGATTAAAAAGAAAATAACACGAAAAAAGAATGTATATTTATAGAATGATATAAATACTTTTAAATAAAAAGGAAATGTAGTAAAGAAAAGAATATATTAACAAAGTATCTTTTAAGAGGTAAGATATATCAAATTAATTTTAATAATTATTATATTATTTTATAATTTGATATAGAATACATTTTTATTGATTTAACAATTAAATTATATTTATATATCATCAAAATTATTTGTGTTTTTATCAAAATTAAACAACAATAAAAAAATAATTAAATTATTTATATTTTAATATATTTTTAAATATTTATATCATATCAATTTTAATTTATATAAATAAAATAATAAATGATATTAGATTAATATAAAGTTTTGTATATGTGATATATATAAAATGATTATTCAATCCAACGCTAAATTTTATAAAAAATTATCTAGTTGAAAATAAAAAAAAATACAGTGTAATTTGATGCCTTTCTATTTTTTAAAACTTATATTATATTATTATTTTATAATATTAAATTACAGCTTCTTTAAATGGGGTATATGTCACCATAATATTTAATAATATTAAAATACAGTAGTACATTCTTTCAACTTGCGTTATTTCAACAGCCAATAGGCCTTTTATGTCAAGGACATTTATATCTTTTGAGAATAGTTTACGCACTCTTCAAATTGAGCGGGAACCATTTTTATGTGGACTTCACTATTTTATTCTTTCCTTCCTTATTTTATGCAGAAACAAACGATGGAAGATATATACAGTCCATTCGCTTCCTTCTTTCCTTTCTTTTATTTTGATTCTCATTTCAAGCAAACATACGTTTAATCTAGTTTTTATTCTGTGAGATCCTTATACGTTGTTTCTGTAGTTCTGTTCAATAAAGATCACGTAAAAATGACCATATAAAATAAAAGAAAATTTGATGCTGTAGGAAATTCACGCGATGTCTTGATCCCTTTTTTTTAACTTGTAGCTTTGAGAAAAAAAATATAAGCTATACAATCACATATATAAATAGTCAAAAATACAAAAAAAATTGTTTAAAAAGTTATCTGAATTTTTTTAAAGACGAGTGATTTTAAAAAAATTAACTTACATATATATTTTAATCTTAACTATTCATAATGAATCAAGATCCAATTATCAATATTTATTTTACTTATTTCTCTTACTTTCACATAAACTATATTTTATAAAGAGAGAGGGGAAGGAGGGAGAGAGGAAGAGAGAATAAGCTATGCACTTATTGTGTATAATAATTTTATTATTCATTAATCACAAATTAATGTATATATTAAGTTTAATTGACTTTTATAATACTTATAATAAAATTTATTTTAATTGTAATTTTTTTAAAATATTATATTAATTTTTAAAGTGATCATATGTCATTAAATTTTAATATGAGTATGACTTGGATTTATTCTCCCACTCCCTAAAAATGACCATCTTGCTGGCTATATTTGTGTATATAGGGAAAACATATCAAGTGAGATGACTTTTATGATGAGATTGAAAATTAAGTGTGTGTTTGACAATATGATTAGAGGAAAATGGAACTTTCCAGTTTCATACTTTTCAAGACAATTTTTCACTTTCACAAATAGTGAATGTGGCCGGCTAGAGGAAAATGGAACTTTTACCTGAACAAGATTCTAACATGAATATAAACATATCCTAAATTGTAGTCATTAGATCAAATAAAAGAAATTAAGATTAGAAGATAAAATCATGTGATCATTTGTGTATGGGCTTATGATCCAAATTTACTCTTCTCATCCTCTCATAAAAGCTATCCTCTCACTTGAAATGTATGTTGATAAGGTCAACCTTGGGCATAGTCCAGGAGTGTGTGATCGCTCAGGATCCATAGCTAAAAATAAAGGACCCAAAAAATTAATTTTTTTTATAAATATGTAATGAAAAAAAAATCTATATTATTTTCATAAATAAGTTGATTTTTTTTTCTTGTTTTATTTCTTTGTTTATTCAAATTAAAATATGAAACTAGAAATTAAATTACAAAAAAATTTAGTTTTCACTAATATGTTATATTCAAAAATTCATGTTAAATGAATTTTCAAGTAAGTGTGAGAGATTAACATGTAATAAACCTATTGTAATATATAATTTAAAGTGTTTTTTTTTAATAAGATAAGAAACACATACTATAACTCAAATAATAAAAAATAAAAGTTAGTATATTAATAACGACAAAAATATACAATGTGAAGAAAATAGAAAAGAGAAATAGAAATAAAAAGGAAATGAAGAGGATTTTTAAGAAATAAAATTACATAAAAATTATATGTGTATATCGTGTATATCTTTTCTTTAAGATGTGATCTTATATATAAATATTTGTATGCATGTAACTTTTGTGCGATGTAAATTAAATAAAAATGGTAATGCATCTTACTTGTTGAGATTTGTTAAAATCATATTGTTTGTTGAATGTAATTTGTGTAATTTTTAATGAAATATTATCATGTGTTTGTTTTTATGAAAATATGTTTACATTTTTAAATATTTGTATATAAGTTGAATTAGGTTCGATTTTCTTAAACAAGATTTTGGATTTGAGCCTTAAATGAAAAAAAAAATACAATTGTAAGAAATGATCCTATTAAAGATGGTCAATTGAATTTTTTTTTTTT